>CM066044.1:72758301-73180430 GCA_033557465.1 Ichthyophis bannanicus | reverse complement strand
ACTAACTGAGAAGCAATGGCTTGCCTGCTACTGCTGTACTTTCAAGTAACTTTAGCACCGGCAAAGGGCTACATTTAAAGAGGAGAAATCTCAGCACATCAGCTTCTCAAAGGCTTGTAGAGCCTTCTCTTCAAAAGAGTTTAGCCACAGAAGAAGTGTTTCAAGCAGACCATTGCTGAGAGAATGGGAGGAGGGGAAGAGTAACTAGAGCTAATCCATATGACTTTTGCTGTAAGAAAATAATCTGATTACAGGCCTTTTTTTTGAAAATGGTAATCCTCTACTATAATCCATTATTGAGAAAGTAATTTGCTGTAATTATGAGCTACTGTTTCCGTTCTGAATAAAATATCATGGCTGCTGTATTAGCCTCTATGCTTATGCAGAAACAAAAGTCAACATGTTTTAGACTGAAGCACCATCGTAATACAACCTGCAATTTACTTATATATTCAGCAAGCAACATCTTAATAGGGATGTGTAGTCATTAGCACACAGTCTGTTCTTAGTGGACGTTAAAAAAAATTGAGTGCACACTAAATTGATTGAATGCGCATTAACCTACAAATTAGCACACATTAAGATGATCTGCTTCAATTAAAAGTATTGAAACAAATATAAAAAAGTCAAAAAAACTGTGAATAAAGCCCAAAAGGAACCAAAAAGAAATGGAAAGAGTTTTAGCTTGTGCACATCCCTAAGAGCTTTAGTGATTTGATAAAAGGGCAAAGATCTCTTGAACACGTCTCACTAAAGTCATAATGCTCTTTCACTGAACTGATATTGCTGTCTTCTAGTTCCCGTTGCCCAATAAGCTAAAGTGATTGTAACATCCAGAGCTTTAGAGCAGTAATATTCCTGAAACGCAAATATGGCACTGGAGGATCAATCTACTTTGCATCTTGTCTGTACAAAGTGTCTAAAACTCAAGTCCCAGAGTTAATGGAACATCTGCTACACTTTGGGAGGTGGGGGGCAAGTGGGAAGGGACTGGCATTTGCTTCAGATAGATTTATATTTTTTATGTACTGGAGAAAATTCTAGCTGTTCCAGCTACAGAGTATTCAAAGGAACTGAAGGAAGACTTGAAGAGTATAATAAGAGGAAGGGAGGGAAAGGCACTGAGAAAGATTATCAGACAAATTCATCTTAGCCAGAATGCTGCACTGACCAAATATAGAGGTAAACGTATGAAATCTACTCCGTCCCTGCCTGTCTACTATTTCTCTCACTCATTCTGGCTCTCCCTCCCCCCCCCCCCCCTCCACAACTTCCTTTTCTGTGCCGTTTTTGCTGGTTTTAACGATTGAAGTCAGGGTTCCAAATCAAAACGCCCTGTCACAGCAGCCAGATGAAATCTAAAGCTGAGAGAAATTGTCCTTTTTAGCAAAGCATTTTAACCTACATTTGTTTGGCTTTTTCTCCTTTCCTGCTTGTAAAATTATCTCATCCTCTGGCTTTATTTCTCTGACTGGCTTTTTGCATGCCTTCCTTCTCTTCAGTGCACAGTAGATGAAGCAGTGAAAACTTTTTTTGCATTACTTTTGTATTTTAAAGCCATGGTCATCTACAGTATCTTTTTGACATCTAGTGGACAGTGACACACAGAGGAAAAGCTGTTTCTATTGACAGAGGGCCTACATGGTCGCTTCTAGTGGAGGAAGTAGAATTTGAACTCCGACCTACCATATGAGGCAGCTGGGAAGTATGATGAGATATGCTGCCTCCCGCAAGTGTGGTTAATCGTTCATTGAAAAGTGTTGCCGTGCTGATTGGTGATTACTGGTGTGTGGTAGAGTTTTGGGACCTGTGCCATTACGTGGCATCATATTGTCTGTCATTATGTTCAGACTCTGTCATGCCTGACTCACATGATCACAACGGTAACCACTGGGCAAACCATCCACTCCAGGGTGGACTGTAGGAATGGTTTTTAGTGTGCTGAGAATCCATACATGAGAGGTGTAACTTGGACATTCCTAGGAGTAACATAAGGCTGTACCCAAAAATATGTTGCCATTTGTTCTTTGCAATGTTGCTGACACCTTAACCTAACAAATCTCATGTGCCCTGTATGTATTTCAAAGGGATCTCTATATAAACCACTGCCTGACATTGCTCTCCTTCTTAACCCTTTGGCATAAAGCTTGCAAGTAGAAAACGTGTGACATTAATTCTATAAGGGCTAGTTCTACATCTGTGCAGGTCACATTACTGTGCATTTGTGTAGCACCGTCCCTCAGTAGCTGGAATGAGCAGCTGACAAACAGCGTGAAAACAAGAACCATAGAACAATATATTACCATCCAGGGCAATAAAAGAAAGGCTCAGGATGGAGCAAGCAGGTTCCAGCCTTAAATAACATCAGATCTAAGGTAAGCTTGGGCAGGAAATAAGATAAAAATCCAGAATATTTAAACAGCAAGCAGGAGAAATGGCCACCCTACCACCCTACCCAAACAACACAACAATACGACTTCTGAAATGCAAGCAATTGATTTACCCAGCATCTCTTCATCCTGCTCTGAGGCGGCCTCTCCAGATGGCCCTTCCAATACCTCCAGCCCTTTCTCAACTTAATCAGCTATCAAATTGTTAAACTGGTCGGCAATCAATTTGGCTTGACTTGTCACTGCTGGACATCCCCCTCCCACCCCCCAAGTCCTGGTATATTCTGTAGTGTCTCAAGGGCACTCCTGGCGCTACCCAAGCTCCATCCTCTGCTTGCTCTTATCAGATGCCTTTTCTGTTGAACTCTTAAAGTTGGTTTGTCTCATCATCAGAAGGAATGATGCAGGCAATAGCTACAGCTGTCGTTCCCTGTTTAAAGAAAAATAACTTTGTCTGGGATGCTCCATCTATTTGCTGATCCCTGGCCTGTAATCCCAAGGGGAAAGGTCTTTCTGCTGACAGGTGCCCAGCCTGTCTCGGAGCATTTACAGACCCTTCCATTTATTGCACACCACATGTGAGCCAAGAATTCCAGGCAGTCATTTGATCTTTTGCATGCTCAAATGAAATTGCAGAAATCTACGAGTGTGCATTTGTTAGTCGCATTCAGTTCGTTAGCACCCCATAAAATAATTTAGTGCATGTAAAATTGTTTCAACGCATGTTAACTTATGAATTAGCGCATATTGAAAGACAATTTTAATAGCATGTGGAGATTAAGAAGTGCTCACTTTAGGAAGTATTTTGCAAAAGGCTCTGACAAACATGGTGCCTTTTGTAAAATATATATGAGGAAGTGCAGAAGCCACTTTATAAATCTACATATGAGACACTTGAGGGCAGCTGATGTGGCAGCTTCCATGTGGATCTCCCAATTTTACCATTTCCACATATAGCTGAGCCATTTGGCAAACCTGTAGGTAGAAGTGCTAGCGATTAAATTCTGAGCCTGTAATTTGTACCCATCTTATTGATTCATTTGAATTTACCTCACACTTTTCCAATGCTAGTTGAAGATTACTTACATTTGGGTACAGTAGGTCTTTCCCTGACCCTCAAGGACTTACAATCTAAGTTTGTGCCTGAGGCAATGGAGGGTGAAGTGATTTGCCCAAAACCACTAGGACTTTGAGATTCCCTGCTTTTTCTGCGTCCCAGGCTGTGCTCTAAGCATGATGCTATGTCTCCCTTAATTTTCTTTTTGGAAGAGGAAATAAACAGTGGGGAATTAAGGAAAATAATCTCTCCTCTAAAGCTCTGGTCGAAACGTAAAAATCTATTCTGGTCTCAGAGAAGGTGTAAATCCCCATGTGGTAATTTTTAGACATATACATGGATTCCTTTTGTAAATTAGGGAAAGTTTGTGTAGATTTTTGGCCTGCTCAGGCCACACCAAATCCCCCCCCCCCCCCCCCCAGGAATTTCTATGTAGTGCATATCTCCACATCTACATAGTGGCTTTCTAACATTGCATTTACACATGTATTCCACTCTTCATGTGCAAAAGCCACTATTTACATGTGGAGATGCTTCTAAAATAATCTGTTTATGTTGTAGAAGGCTCGAAATTTTTATCAAAGCAAATGTGTAAATTAAACAGGAATAAGTCTTAAAATCAGCAGAAAATGGTCAAATGAACCACCTTTTTGCCTTGTGCATATCCCTCCAAAAATCCCATTGAACTCACATCAACATGAAATTCTCCTAGGTCAAGCTTGGCCTCAGATTTTCCACGTCTCTGTTGCCTGCAACAGTAACATGGTTCATACACCATAATGAGAAGCTAAGGACTCAGGGGTTTAGCGTCAGAGGGAAATGGCCATCAGGGGGATCTGCCTTATGAGGACTCTGGGTAGCCATCCCCTCGTGGTCTCTGTTTCTTTCCCAAGAACACGGAATATTGGTTTCAGGGCTAGAAAACTGGCAGGACCAATCATAGTCAAATACAGCCACTGCTAGTCCTGACTTTTAAATATGCCATTCATTGAACATGTAAGGAGATGAGTGATAGAGGGGGTGTCTGTGGTCAGACCCCAAGCAAAGCTTTCTGTTACATGCCACCATAAATTAGCATATCGGAGTGACTGCAGGAATTTCTCTCTGTTAACCTTTCTTCCTGACCCTGTAACCTCATCCCTTCGGGAAGGGCCTGAAAAAGAAAAGACTAACATGAAGTGAACAGAAGGCATTTTGAAAAAACTTTGGGTAAGTTGCACCATGACGAGCTTCTCTGTGACTTTCTAGTAATACCCAATCAATTCTCTAATTCAGCTCTTGCTTACTAAATGACTTCCAGAGAAGAAAGGCAGCTCTTGGGTTTTACATTCCTTTTCCACTATCAGGGCCGGATTTATGTATACGCCAACTACGCCGTGGCGTAGGGCCCACAGCTGGCAAGGGCCCACAAAAATTGAACAAATTTAAAAAAAAAAATGCTGGTTGCCGCCGCGGCAGCATGGACTGCCCGGCTGAGCCCCTCCGTGAAGGCACCAGGGGCAAGAGGAACAGGAGATAAGCGGCTGGTTTAGGAAGATTTCCCCTCACCCCCCCCCCGAACGCCTGGAAGGAAGGGGCTGGGGCAGGACACACCTGCTGCTCTGCCGTCTGGAAAGAAGCAGTGGGATAGTGGTGGTATATGCCGCTAAGGGCGGAAGCGGAAGCAGTAGGAAGAGGAGGACTGTAGTGGAGCGGGGTGGAGAGATAGTCGCGCGGAGCGCGCCCATCGTAAGCTTTTGAGAGCGCTGCGGAGTCACAGAGCATAGAGGAACTGAGCACGAGGCCCTGAGGGTCCGCATACGTGCGCCCCCTCCCTCCCCTTCGGAACTCGCCGGGCTCGTGTTGCGCGGCATGCATGGAGGGGGTCGGGCAGGCGGCGAGGACGGCGCCTTCTGGTCGGGCGCGGGGACAGCGGGAGGCTTCCTATCTGAGCCTCTGACGATGACTCCTCCTCCCAGAGTCATGGCAGCAGCGGCGGGAAGAGGCAAAATCCGCACCCGGAGGTATCACATCGCGACCAAGCCTTACGCCAAGAGTAAACAGGTAATGTAGAGTTCGTTCCAGGCCGCGGCTGTCACTTAGCAAGCGAGTGGGTTTCCGGCTTTTCCCGTCGGACACGTGAGAGGAGCCGGGGCCCACCGTGCGCACCTATGCTTTCTACCCGCCCGTCGCTAGTCACATTTATACATTGCATAGTGACTGTATCCTATTATCGTGCTAAACTGATTTGCGCTTGCAGGTTCTTGAATTGCATTTGCACATGTAAAATTATATTTCAAGCATACAACATTTCAATGGTTTGTTGTTAGCGGTATTGTTGATATTAGTATATTTATAGTGTTGCTAACTCGTTAATGCAGTGGTGTAATAATTGCATCTCGTGTAGTAGTTTCCGTGTTGATATTTTTAATTTTGGGATGTTGCAGTAATTTTCAAATTTGACGAAATTTTCCTGAAATTGGACATATGTGATTTACATTACAATTTGTGCTAATTTGTGAGGTTGTATCGGTATCACTGTTGCTGTTTTGTGATTCAAAATATTGATTTTGCACTCGTTTTTTCAGCTTTACCTCAGTTGGCTAATTTGGAAAGTACTCTGAATTTTCAGTCTGTATTTTGTAACTTGGTAGTAGTTTCCCTATTTTTTTTAATGTAAAGAGTAGATGAGAATGCAAAGAGAAGGCCCTCTGTAAGATCATTGTATTCTGTCACCTCACTTGTTGGTTGGGGATATGGTAGCCTGTGATACTGTTACCATAGAAAAGGGCTATTAGCATTTCATACTGATATTTGCGTATATACCTTGTACTTTTCTATTGAAATGGAAAATATAAGTTTAAAGTAAACTTGCACTGCCTAAAGGCAATATTGACTGACTGCATGCAACAACCAGGGACCTTTGGTTACCGTTGCTGTTTTGAGCTGGATAGCCAAGGCATCTTTAAATTGCTGTAGCTAATGCACCAAAGCCCATCCCCTCTCACCTTGGACACTTGCTGCCACTTTTGCTACTTATCATTTCTGTAGTGCTACCAGATGTATGTAGCACTGTATATATGTGAGAGAATCCCTGCTCAATTTATAATCTGTTCAAGACAGACAAGCAGGACAAATTGAGAAAATAGGGAGTCACATTTAATATGGGACACAATTTAAAAACAGTATGAGTATTGAATTTATTAATTGGAATATGTCAGCTCTGGTAAATGCGCATCATTAACGTCTGCGCTTTGTTTAGTACAAGAGCAAATTAATGTATAGTTTTATTTCTACAGTGTTATATATTCCAAGTTTGGCTTTTGGGATTCCCAGTTTAATTATGACGTCAGGGCCAACAGCGCGCAGCTGATCCGGCGTGCTCGTTTTTATATTTTCTGGGGGCCCACAATTTTTGTTGGCGTAGGGCCTCACTCAAGGTAAATCCGGCCCTGTCCACTATGTCTTACCTGACCAGTAAATGGAGCAGATGTAAGGTGGGAATCATAAGCGACCTAAAGTTCCTACGCAATGGCTTTTGCCACCGGAAGTGTGATCCTGTCTGCATTACAGCCCAAGGGACGAGACGCAACACAGAAAGCTCCATCCATGGTCTTCCCTCTCCCACTCGCTCCAGAAAGGTATAGAGACAAGTATAGATACAAGCTAGCGCAAATGATTTGGCTCTTTTACCCCCCCAAAGGAAGTGACTGCAGTAATTTTGTGCCAGAGAGTGCTGCTTGTGGTTTGTGAAGGTGATAAACTAATGAATCTTTATGGGAAATGCACAATGGTCTGTAGTTGGAGTTAAAGCTAAGTCAGCCATTTATCTCTGCGCGTCGCCTCTCCAGGCGAGAGTGCTGTTTGCTTTGTGAGTTCTGGAGCTGATGGATCTCTGTACTGCACCAACAAAAGCTGCTTTAAGTAGAAGGTGGCTTGTGGCCCTCCTCCGGCTCTCAGTGCTATGCGTTGTTAAATAGTAACCAAGGTCGTGCTTCAGTAAACAAACCTAGAGCTGTTAGTGTCAGGATTTCCCAATTCCTTCATAGCGGCTCCAGTAGACTTTTTAGGATATCCACAATGAATATGCAAGAAATAAATCTGCATACATTGGAAACCCGACATATGCAAATTTATGCCATGTATATTCATTGCAAATATTCAGAAAAAACTCTGTGGAATAGATGGACAGGTTTGGGAGGGAAGCTCTGTGTTAGTGTGTTTAACTGTGCACTAGAGGGGAGAGGGGGGTCATTTGGGAAGAATATGTGCAGATGTTTGAAGAGAGGTCCACCAGCTATCCAAGTGAGGAGTGACCTAATGGTAAAGAGCAATGGGCTGGTTAGCAAGGAATCCAGTGTTCAGATCCTACGTATCTTCCACCACCCAACAGTCCTTGTGATCTGTATGAGACAGGGACTACTTATATTGAAAAATGATGTAAGTCAGGCTATATAACCTGTAAATAGTTACCCTGTGAATAGTTACCCCGGTTGTCCTATGGTTTTTTTTTTTTCCCTGTTCTATGTAAAACTCAATGTTGCTTGTATGCATTGTAGTATGTTTTGTTCGATGTACACCGCACTGATTTCAATAGCGCGGTATAGAAGAAATGTTAAATAAATAAATAAAATAAATAAATAAATAAATATAATGCAGGAAACATCTGCAGCTTTGCGAAATCAGATTGTATTAGGAGGAAAAAGCCTGCCCTCCCTCCTGACTGATGGTGCTCTCTCTGCACCTTTCCATGGACTCCCCCAACCCTCTCCGCTACTGATATTTTTCCCTTCTCTCGTGCTTTATAACTTGTATTGGTTTCTCAAGAGAATTAGCCAAATAAAAGCACTCAAGACGCCACAGGCCCCTTCTTCAGATGTGGAGGAGGGGGAGATAGCAAGGCACATATTTCAGTTTGGAACATCTTTTTCCTCCGTCCTCAAGTCCCATTTGAAAATGTGACTGGTAAATCCAGAATTACAATGTATTGACTCTGACCCAGCCACAAAGGTCCCCCGGGCTTGCCTCCACCAGGCTGCTCTCAAAATTAATCTGTCCAATTAAGAGAAAAGTAAAAATGAAATTTAATAACAAAGATAAATACAGTGCATAGAAGGCAGGAGGAAATAAAGAGAAAGTAGGCCAAGGCCTTATTAAACAGAATCTTTAAGAGAGAGAAAGATGAAGAGAGGTTGGATAGAACAAGTATTTTCTGTGAGATAGTTCTGTGCAGAAAAAAAGATGGGGTGAATTCCAGCTTTCATTGCACATGCTGCCAAGCCTAAACTGGACCATAAATCTTGCACCTTAAATGAGTCTTCTCTGTTAAACTTCTCAAGCCTGCCTGACAGCATTTCCCCAGAGGTTTTCTTGTTTTGGGGAGGGGGAGGGGGAAGCTAGACTAGCATTTCAGTCCTCGGTAGGGCTGTCGTCTGTTAGAGCTTTGCTGAGCCTAAAGAAAGGAGTTCTCAGACTGCAGCAGATCCCAAGCAGGGTTCAGCAAAGCTGTAGAAAATTACACTCTTTAAAGGTGTCAATCCTGAATGCCTAACAGACAGACCAATCCAGCAGCAGCATATGAACCTGCATGTCGTTGGGGCTATCGAGCATGTATTTGCCAAATATCTGCTCGCATCCCTCTTGCAAAGATCATGCTTACCCACTTTCGTTCTTTCCCTCCCCTGTCTCATCCTTCCCTTTTTCTTCTTTTCTTTGCAATAACTGCGCAGTGTTATTAATTGCCTGTGTCTGTCTGAGTTTAGAAACTGTGAGGCCGATATTCAAAGTATTTATGCGAATCGTGGCAGCACCGATCACATAAATACTTAAAAAAAATCTTCAGTGGTTTAAGGATATATAAATTGCCTTTTAATTTACAAAGCAGCCAAATCTATCTCCCTGAAAAAGGGGTGTGGTTGGGCAAGGGCAATGAAAAAACATATATGTTCAGTGGCGAAATTAGGTCACCAACCATCTAATTTATCCATCAAAGTATTGACGAGTAAATAGTGAGTATAACTTTTAAACAGATAACTGACTATTTCAAGGTAAGGGAGGCATATTCAAAAGGATTTAATCAGTTAGCAGGAGCTGCCAACTGGCTAGACCATGGTGATCCCAATATTCAGCGGCACTATCTGGATCGTGTCACTGATCCCCACAGACTGCAGAAAAGACGCTCGGTTAAAATCGGGGTAGTAACCGGATAGCCAGCACTCTGTCCGGCAAAACCAGATGTTCAGTGCCTGATGCCGGATAAGCTCTGGAGCTGAATATCTGGTTTTAATTAAAGTGGAAGTGGCCAGGCACTTTAAAAGCACTGATCACTGCTGCTGAATTTCGATCTCATGTTTTCAAAGTAGTACTTCTATGGATATCTGCTGTTGAAAATACATATAACTAAGTGGACAGTCATGTGTTTACAGGTTAAACAGCAATGGTGCTGCTGAATATTGATATGGCCTAAAAATTAATCCATTACAGTTCCAAGAGGCCATCAGTTCCAAGAGGCCATCTTAGTTAGGATTTCTGATAACAAACAGCACAGGCAGTACCCAAATGTGGTTCAGCCCACAACCTTGCAGTGGCTGTGGCAGTCCTGGACATACTTTAAAGACTTACAAATACTAATTTTAGTTTCAAAGCTTGCATTGAAACCACAAGAGAACTTCTCTATGTATATGTGTATATATTTATATATGTTATGTGACTCAATTTCAGCAAATTAATTGGTGTAATACGGTTGCCTTAATACTTGTTTTTCAGTATTACATAAAGACAGACACTTGGTGGAAAGCTGCTGAAGGAGATTTGATGCCAGAAATCTAGGTCGCATTCTGCATGCAGCGCTGCGGTGTTCCCCTGCAGTCATTATCTTAAATCCTTTGAGACAGTGGAGTGGTCCTTGCCTGACACGAACTGATTTCTGAACTAATGAAGGCTAAATCCTTTGTTAAGAAATAAACTGTCAATGTGTGTGTATGTGTGTGCACCACCTCAGCCCGCCTCCTCCTGTGGGGGTGTTGGAAGCTTGCGGAGCTGCTGCCTGCTATCCCTGCCCGTGTGTGACAGATACAGAAGCATTTGCTGGCTTTCCTCGTGCTCATTAGTGTCGTCAGGCAGCCTTTGGTAGAATTCAGCCCATTCTAGTCTGAATTTTCTTTGGGTTTGCCATCAAGAAGGAACAGAGAAAGGAACCATCATTTAACTCTGCAAAAAGTGGCTCTATTTACATTATAACAGAGGAGTCTTAGGTTACATAACTGGAGGATAAATTTAATGATGTATGTAAAGATATGCTTGGAGTTCAATTTAAAATGGAAATGTTGGAAAATCAGAATAGGGCAATGAATATTAGGTTATTGAATTTTCCTCGGTCATCAATGGTTACTCCCCGTGACATGTTTAAAGCATATCTGATAGAGGTGTTGAATGTTCCTGAGGAACCACATCCTCCACTTTCAAAAATGTATTACCTACCCACTGGGAAAAAATTAAAGGTCTAACTGGGGGTTCCCCGGTAGAGGAAGAGGCACTAGATGTTTTAAATCTTTCTGAGCTTTTTAATACATCTGTATCTGAGAGTGTGGTTCCTGCTACTTTGTTGATTTCACTGGCTCTTGTGGCTGACCGGCAGGGCCGGATTTACCTTGAGTGAGGCCCTACGCCAACAAAAATTGTGGGCCCCCAGCAGGGGCGGCCCAAGGGGGGTGCGGACCTCATTTGCATAAGGGGCCTCATTTGCATAAATATTTGCATAATGTTACCATATACTAACTTTTAGTAAACGTGCCTCTTAATGAGTGTATGGATAAAGAAAGACTAAAAGATTTCTACATTACTATAATCCAGTGCCAACTGCCAGACACATTAGGAACTACTACAAACACTGCCCATAGTAACCCCGCCGTATCCTAACAGCACTACCAGGACTCACAAAGCACCATACTCTACCAATCAAAAGGCAACACTGCAAATATTAAACCAATACATTTCAGAGAACAACAATACATGACCTACTGGGAAAGAGAACAAGTGCAATGTCAAATAGGAATTATATAAACAGAACATCTCAGCTCAGTTACACATGCAGAACATAGACCATCACCAAACAAGTAATCACAATTTAGAAATAGGAAGACAATAATTAAACTGGGAATCCCAAAAGCCAAACTTGGAATGTACAACACTGTAGAAATAAAACTATACATTAATTTGCTCTTGTACTAAACAAAGCGCAGATGTTAATGATGCACATTTACCAGAGCTGACATATTCCAATTAATAAATTCAAAATAAAGAGATATTTTTCTACCTTTTGTGCATTTTTTTCAGCTGCAATTGCTCCAGCCACTTTCTTCTGGTTTCTTCGTGTCTTCTCCTAACTCTCCATCGTCTGCTGTCCATTTGTCCTTTCTTCTCTCTTCTAGATTTTTTTCCATTCTCTCTCTACATCTGCTTTAACGTACTAATCTTTCTCCTTTTGCTCTTTCCTCATTCCTATTTCATCCACTCAAATTTTACCCCTCCATCCTCAATCCCCACTTACTCTCCCAATACCCGGCCAATTGTAGATTTTTTATCCCTCCCACACAAAATATTTTTCCCTTCTCCATTTTACTCTTCCAGCCCCATCCCATTCTAATCCTCCCCCAACATCAGCTCCCTTCTAGTTCCAGCCTCACCCAGCATCCATTCCCTTCTAGTCCCTGCATCAGCCCATTTCCAGTCCTAGCCATCCATCAGCCCATTTCCAGTCCTAGCAACCCCCCAACCCAATACCAGTCCTAGCCCCCCCATCACCCCACTTACAGTCCTTAACCCCCATCACCCCATTTTCAGTCCTTAACCCCCCATCACCCCATTTTCAGTTTAAGCCCCCCCTATAACCCATTACCAGTCCTAACCCCCCATCAGCCCACTTCCAGTCCTAACCCCATCAACCCATTTCCAGTCAGCCCCCCATAGCCCATTGCCAGTCCTACCCCCCCCCATCAGCCCACAGCCCATTACCAGTCCTACCCCATCATCCCACCACCAGTTTTAACCCCCCAGCCCATTTCCAGTCCTAGCCCCCCATAGCCCATTACCAGACAACCCCCATCAGCCCACAGCCCATTACCAGTCTTAACCCCCCAAAGCCCATTACCAGTTCTAACCCCCCCCAACAGCCCATTACCAGTCCTAACCCCATCAGCCCACCTCCAGTCTTAACCCCCCAGCCCATTTCCAGTCCTAGCCCCCCCCCATAGCCCATTACCAGACAGCCCCCATCAGCCCACAGCCCATTACCAGTCTTAACCCCCCCCCCAAAGCCCATTGCCAGTTCTAAGCCCCCCAACAGCCCACAGTCCATTACCAGTCCTAACCCCATCAGCCCACCTCTAGCCTTAACCCCCCCAGCCCAGCCCAGCCCAGCCCATTTCCAGCCCCAGCCCCCCAATAGCCCATTACCAGCCCTACCCCCCCCAGTCCATTTCCAGCCCCAGCCCCCCCAATAGCCCATTACCAGTCCTACCCCCCCCCCCCATAGCCCATTACAGTCCTACCCCCCCCCCCGGCCTTAAGTAAAATTTAATTTTAAAAAAAAACCTGGTGGCTGCCGCCGCGGGGCCCCCTCTGCTGCCGCGGGGGCCCCGTCTACAAGCTGAAGCCGTCGGGTCGGGTCGGGTCGGGTCTCTCTCCCTCCCTCCCTCGCTCGCTCGCTCCAGGCTGCAGGCTGCGCGTGCCGCGACGGGTGAGCGTCTCCTCGCGACTGTTTTAAGCCCGCCGGGGCTGAGGGCAAACCCCATCAGCCCCTGGGGGCTTAACACAGCCGCGAGGAGACGCTCTATCTTCGCGTCTCTCGCAGCCTGCAGCGAGGGAGGGAGGGAGAGAGAGACCCGACCCGACCCGACCGGACCGGACCGCACCGCTTCAGCTTGTAGACGGGGCCCCCGCAGCAGCAGAGGGGGCCCCGCGGCGGCAGCCACCAGGTTTTTTTTTTTAATTGAGTTTAAAAAAAAATAACTGGTTCTTTTTTTGTGGGCCCCTGCCGGCTGTGGGCCCTACGCCATGGCGTACATGGCGTATACGTAAATCCGGCCCTGCTGACCGGGAATGGCTATTGAGAATGTATTTCAAGAAACGTACAGTTTTGTTTAAAGGGTTATCTATTCGAATGTTTCCTGATTTATCTCGGGAAACGCAAAAACGGAGAAAAGAGTTTCTGTTGTTAAAGTCTGGGGTGATTCAGATGGGAGGTTTATTTTTCCTCAAGTTTCCCTGTAATGTTTGGTAAAGATTCAATCTGTTTCTTATATTTTTTATGAGCCTACTAAGTTAGTTTCCTTTATTAGTGCTCGTTTATCTGCTGCCCCTTAGGTGAGCGGATTTATTTGCAGGATAGGTTTACCGGATTTTCATGGTCTATCTATTCCTATGAGTTTATTTTGTTGTATTTTCCTTAATCATTATGGGTCTCTCTGGTGTGTGGACTAGTTTAAGACTGGGAGTAAATAACTTTATATTGGTATATTTCTTGTTTTACTTTTCTTACTCATGTTTTGTTTCCATTTCAAGTATGATTGCTTGTAAATTTTGTTGGAATCTTATAAATAATAAAAAAAAAATAAGAGAGGAGTTTCATGGAACTGATGGGAAACCTAGTGCACCTCAAAGTTACAAAAAAATCAATTATATTTTTGCACCTTACCTCAGTTTAGAAGATACAAGTCTATTGTTGCTCTATGTTTTGCCAGGTACCCTACCCATGCGACTCAGTCCACACCATGGACATTAGGGAGTGATAAAAACAGGCTCCTATAGTTCTCTGACAACTAAAAATGATTTTATTTTAGTAACTGGGATTCTAGTCTGTTTCCTTCAACCAGAATCTTAATACATTGGAATAAGCTGGACTGATCAACCCGAGTCTCTTGGAAGAGCAAAAAGGTTAATATGACCCCATCCTACATTAAAGTGACCAATCATCCCGTATTATATAGGACAGTCCCGTATTTTAAGAATGTGTCCCTGGAATCATAGAGGACGTCTAAATGTCCCTTATTATTAAAAACATGTGTCCCACTCCTCCATTCCTCCACATTTGTACTAGTGGTCTTCTTCACTCCAGCTGAAATTTTCAAAGGGAGACTCTATTATATGAGACTATTTCCATCAGAGACACAGAAACATATACACATGCATGCACGATGTTATACTTCAGTCACACATACATGCACATGCATTCATCCACCCCCACCCCCAAATCAAGTACACACATGCACGCTAGCAGTTTTCAAACAGACAGATTCTGTCTATTACTATCTACTGATGTAATGCTGCTTCTGCACTCCTCAATGTCCAGTTCTTACTTTTGCTACCAGTTCTTTTTCTCAGCCTGCAATAGCCTCCTCACACTTTACCCCATTCCTCTTACATTTCTACCCTTTCTCAACAGCCCCTCTCACCCCTACCAAGAAACAAAGTTATTCCACTGACTTTCTCCCAAACCATGTGCAGAAAATCAGCCCACCCTTCCTGTGACCAGGGCAGACTTTCCATTGGCTGGAACCTACCACTTACTCTGCACAGTGAGGGGGGAGCACTGGAGAGCTGTAGAGCTAAACTGTAAAAAATAACCAGACAATTAAACATCATTCTGACTAAGGGGCATGTTTACTAAACATTCCTAACGTGCGGGGCCGCGCTAGTGTGCCTGTGCCATATAAGGAGTGGGCGGTTCAGGCAGAAAATAGAAAAAAAACGGTAGTAAGCAACCGGACGTGTGCGCGTCGCGCTAATGCGGGGGTCGACATTAGCGCGTGGAAAGGCAAAGTGGCGCGCTGCTGCTGAGTATACAAAACAACAGAGCCGTGGTACAACAGTGAAGACACTGACCAATGGTGCAGGGGCCATGGGTTCAATCCCCCAGTGTGTGCAACGACAAAGGTCAGCTGAGGCAGTAACTGTAATGATTAACATTGTTTTAGGAGGCAAATTAATTTGGAACGGCATAAGGCGGCGCACAGTTAATTTTGGGCGGCAGAAGGCGGCGCAAAGTGCATTTTGGGCGGCAAAATGCGGCGCACAGTTATTTTTTGGCAGCAGAAGGCGGCGCACTGGTCCCCTTGGGCGGCAGAAGGCAGCGCGCTGATAGGCACAAGGCGGCGCGCTGATGCACAAGCACAGGAACAGAGCCACAGCACAATGGTTAAAACACTGACCAATGGTGCAGGTATCAGGGGTCCAACTCCTCACAATGCCCAGTGAAAAATGCCTGTTGAGGCAGTATGTATTGTGCTGTAGGAGGCTGTATAATTTTATTTTGTTATCACTACTAGCAAACGCACTCTCCCAGCATGTTAACATACGGCGGCCCATAAGGCACATGTTACAGTGCACTGTTCGCCAAGGCACCCTTGAATGACCCCTATAGGGCAGCATGTATGTTGCGACACAGGATAATGTATAGTGCACCCTATAGGGATGGCAACCATAAGGTGGCCTACAGGGCGCCCTATGAAGCACCCTCAGAGGCACCTAATGGGTATAGTAAGCTGAGGGTGGTCTTGCCGGCAGAGACATATGTACAGTAAATAAAAATAAAGCTGTGGACAGCCCTACCAAAGGGCCCCACTGTGGGTTTGAACCCATGACCCTCTGGCTGCACAGGCAGGGCAGTGATGTTAACCATTGCACTACAGCTCCATAGCTGTAAGCAGGCCCCCTGGCTGGCTGCAGATAGCCCTACACGTCAACTCACAGACAGTCTGCTGGTGTCAACAGGATAGGGTTAGGCCACCCGTACCCATGATGCACTGCACATGCAAATTAGCTGTCCGCAGATGGACACAAGATGGGGAATGCATCCCCACAGCACCTCGGCCCTGTTTGGGGGAAGTGACCAGGTGCACCCACACAGCACCGTTGGCCTAGTAGGGGGCACTGACCGGGTGTTTTACTGGCACAGAGTAGAGTAGCCACACACCGTTACATCGTGCAGGTACTGTGCTCACCCTGAGTGTGCAACGAGGTGGCCAGGACCAGGTCAACAACACCTGCCATGGCTGATGGAGGCCAAGCGGGTGTTCCAAAGCAGTGTTAATGTGTAAGATAGCTAGTTTCTGCACAAACACCATGGATATCCCTGTCTGCCGCCATCAGGCACCCCGCACCCCCCCCTCAAGTGGCAAACATGGTCCCCATCAAGGGATCCACACTCTACCTCCCTGCAAAGGTGGCAGTAGAGGGCAACATCAACCCCAGTCCTGCTGAGGAACACCACCACCCCCCCCCAGCAGGCAGCTCTATACACAGCCATAACACAATAGCAGACAGACATATGCCCAGGGTATGGTAAGCTGCACTCCACCTCCAGATATTCCCCTGCAGCAAGCCAACAGCCACTGCACCCTGCAAGCCATTATAGCAAGACATTTACCAGCTACAAACAGTCTGCTGGTTAGTCCATAGTGCATGTTCCCAATGGAGATGCATGCACCCAGAACTGGGCTGTCTGCATACACAGCAAGCAGATAGATCAGTGACTGGGCCCCAAAGAGAAACCCATATCTAGCACATGAGAGAACTACTATACAGCACTATGGGGGGGCCTAGCCATGCTGTGGTCACTGCACAGTCAGGGTGAGCGTGATCCCCCAGAAGGACATGCTTTGGCCACCCTGTCTGTGTAGGTGGTGGCCGGACACTACAATATCCAGCCCAATGTCCCCTGCCGGGCCCTATGCCCAGTGCAGATGCATCCTGGCCACGCCACCTGCCCTGCTATACCCAGGGTACCGTGCACCACGTTATGCACCTTGACTGGCCAATACTGGCACCAGTGCTGGCAGTGCGGGCTGTTGAAGGGGCTTGCAGCCACCACCCACTGTATAGACAGACACACACTTCCACACCTCTGCCATCATGGTGCTACGATTGAGGGGGTAAGTAGCCTTGCCCACCAAACCGGTCCTGAGCACGGCAAGGCATGGATATGGTACGCATTACAGCTGGTGGTCACTCCCCATGGTTGTAATCACAGTCAGAGGACAGGCCTGGAGCATGCCCCGCAAACACCTAACAGATTGTTTGGATGGGGTCAACTAGCAGTATGTACGTAACGTATGGCTAACTGCCTGCCTGTGCTCCTAGCAAACGTCTCCGAGCTGTGTACCGTATACCTCAGGTGTAGGGTGACATTGGTAAGTTTATGCAAGTGCTAGTTTTGGGTGCTTCATTCAGGGACCAATGATCTGACTTTACAGGAGACAATGGCCAATGGGGCCTGTGGGTGTGGGTGTGTCTGCCCTTGAAGGCTGCTGCTTTACGGCACAGATTCCCAACTCCAGTCCAGGTTTGCATCACACTGTTCGGGTTTTCCTGCTATCCCTCATGAATATGCATGGGCTACATCTACATGCCATGGGGGTGGTGCATAGATATACAGCACAGGCATTTGTATGAGTGTCAGCATGGAACCTGACTGGTGTGTGGCCCACCAGGACTGCATTTGGGTGATTCTGCTCTAGGTACTGCCCCTGTTCATGGGGTCTGTGCTCCTGGGGGTAAAAGATAGATGTCTTACCATTGCATATGTCCCCGCCATGAAAGGTGTGTCCTTACTATCACTGTTTAGTTGTGGGAAAAATATGTGGGCAGGATTGGCAGTAGCCCCAGCTGGGCTTTGAACCTGTGACCTTCCTGTTCTTGTATGCACTGTCTGTGTGCACTGCACCACTGTGTAGCCACAGATTGGTTGGATTCCCTGGACTGTCCATGACTGTGGATCCGGCAGGACCTGTCTGTTGCAGTGGACTGTGCCAGCCTGCACATGGCTAGGCCTCTGTCTTCTGTGGTTAGCAGCCACTGCCCCCTGCACCACATGTACTTGTCCGCCAACATGCTGGCATGAACTTCTCTCAGAAAAGCAGTTGACCTGATTGCAATGGGGCAGTATGGGACTGCATTTGGGGGACGTGGCTGTAGGTAATGCCCATTGTTGTGGTGTGTGTGCGGTGTTGGGTAAAATATGGGTGTTTTCCCCATGCATACAGGGGTGTCTGCGCTATCTTTATTTAGTGGTGGGTAAAATATAGGGACTGGGCTGGCAGGTGCCCCAGCTGGGTTTTGAACCTCTGCCCTCTGGTCCTAGAGGTAATGACTCTGTCCGCTGTACCACACTTTGGCCACAGAGACAGTGCAGCCCCTGGAGGCAGTAAGCCTGGCAGGATGGAGTCACAAACCCTGCTCTACGCAATTCTACTGTGGGCATATGCACCCTGTCTGGTGACAAACGTGCACATAAACCCCGGAAATGACCACGGGAAATGTGGGACAAAATATCACCACGCTGGGCAACAGTGATATTAATGGGCAACCATAGCAAACACTCCCAGGAAAGCTCCAAAACGTGGAAATGTTTTTGGAAGAGTCTCCTCTCAGTAGACCCTTCCAAAATTCATTTCTTTTTCTGGAGCTTTGCTGGGTGTGATTTCTGTATTTGCCCATCACTATAACTGTTCCCCAGCTGAATTACTATTTTTAATAGTTCTGTTGTGGTCATTTTCTATTTTTATTTTCACTTTTGTGCTGTGCACATATATCACACTGCTCACGTTTTGCTGGTTTCCCCGGTTTTCCTGTACATTGCTGACGGAAATGGTTTCTCCTTCCTTTAAATGCTTTTTACATGCAAATTCGGGCCCGATACTGTGCGGGGAGCCTCTCCCCTCCCACTCTCCACCCATTGACCCCGTCCCTCCGCCCCTCCGGAGCCTTCCTCCGCCCTCCTTTCGCCGTTCCACGCCTCTATCGGACATTTGCGGGCCCGCACTTGTACGGGGCCCGTTAGTGAGCCGCGTACCTGTGCGGGGGTGACACGCACGTGTGCGGGGCGTTTAAACGCGTTTCTGCGCGTTTCAGTGCCGCGTTGCCGTGCGCTATTTTGCGGCGCGCTATTTTGCGGATTTTAGTAAACATGCCCCTAAGATAGCTACTTTACAAAGTTGTAGAATCCTAAAATAATTCAGATAGTTGGCAACCCTAAATGCCTGAGTCCTCATCACATCTGACAAATCTGGCTCTGCTTCTTCCCCAGGGCCCAGGCAACCATCAGTCAGACAAAAACAGCCAATAGACTGCAGCAGACACAGCCAGCCAATAGAGAGCAGGGGAAGGTGGGAGCAGTAGCTAGGATACAGAATTTTTGTAATATTTGCCAGGTTCCAATGTTCCATCTGAAAGGTGCTTTTCAATCATGAACAAAGTGTGGTCTGCAGAAAAATCCCAACTGCATGTAGAGACTCAAATATCTAATGATTTTAAAGTACAATTTTGAGTTGAGTTGCCCAAAATTGTTTAATTATCTCTGTGGAAATGTTGTTATTTTGAAGAAAATTCACTCTGTAGAGAAGTAGAACAAGTAGGGCCTGATTGGCACATTTGTAAGTAACGTTATAAAACCAGCCTACTGATTCAAATTTGGGGTTAAAATTAAAATTGTAATTATAAACATATTTTTGATTTTCCTTAACTTTGAATTCCCCAGCTTGATTCAGTGTCCTGTATTTGAACTTAGAAAAGATGGTCAGGTTATTGTAAGAGACTGGGAGGCTGACAGATGGGAGTTAGCAGTACGTACTGAGGTGTGGACTGAGAACAGGGCGGGCACTGGCACAAAGAACAAGGAGAAGCCTAAAATAAGCTCTCTACTTGCTGCTGCTAAGTCCCTACTCCTGCGTCTGATTGGTTATGGATGGCACAATGAACCAATCAGCAGTGAACAGCAAGAAAACACTGTCTAGCAGTTTGCTCGTTCTATGAGGGAAGGGGAGGGGATGCCACACAGATAGGAGAGAAAAAGAGGCAAGAGATTGCTGGGGGGATTAATAGTGTCAATTTGTTGCGGGGAGGAAGTAGAAAGTGGAAGTGCAAAAAGGTGTTGCATGTGAGGGGGCAGTAAGTGGAGAGAACGAGGATGGGGCACAGAAAGGGTAAAGCAAAATATTATTTGAGTCCAATAGTGAGGGGGTTATCAAGAGTGGAAAAAACACAGGGAGAGCAAGAGATTGTGTGAGGGGAAGATCAAGAGTGGAAGAATAGCATGACGGTGCGTATGTGGGAAGACAGATAGAGAAGGCAGTGAGTGAGTGATGTCTGGGGACACAGAAGCAGGGCCAGTCCATCCATTGAGCAAGAATGTTGTTTGCACAGGGCCCCGCATTTCAGGGGGCCCCAAGCCATCAACATCCTGCATTGAAGACCAGCAGGCAGGGCGGCCTTAGAGGGAGCCGGAGAGGCCCCAGCTCCCTCTAACAGCTGCCGAAGTGAAGCGCTTCTTTTCCATTCACTTTGGCAGCTGTACTGGAGTTTAGAATGCTGCTGCGCTGAGCGTCAGGAAACAGGAAGTCCCCTTTGACCTCAGCGCGGCAGCATTCTAAACTTCAATGCAGCTGCTGAAGTGAAGGAAAAAGACGCACTTCGGCAGCTGTAGAGGTGAACCGGGGCTTCTCTGGCTCCCTCTTAGCTAGCCGTGGGGCTCTTCGGGAGGGGGAGGGGCTTGGACTGAAAATGGACTGTGGGAGGTGGTTGCTAGGACTGAAAATGGGCTGTGGGGAGGGGAGCTAGGACTGAAAATGGGCTGTGGGGGGGAGCTAGGACTGGAGAGGGGCTTGAACTTCAAATAGCTGATGGGGAGGGGGGCTTGGACTGGAAATTAGCTGACTGGGGGCAAGCTAGGACTGGAAATGGGTTGATGGAGGGGCTAGGATTGGAAATGGGCTGATTGGAGGGGGGAGCTAGGACTAGAAATGGGCAGATAGTGGGGCTAGGAAAGGACTAGAAATGGACTGATGGGGGGATGGGATTGATGGGATTGCTTCTTGTGGTCTTGGGCAAGCCACTTAACCCTCCATAGCCCATGTTCCCTGTAAAATAGTTATCTCCAAGTTATAATGCCCTGTTCAATGTAATTTCAGTTTGTTCAATGTAAACTGCACTGATGCAGAATAGCGTGGTATATAAGAGAATGTAAATAAATAAATAAAATGAGTTAATGGAGGGGCTCGGATAGGACTGGAAATGGATGGGGAGCTAGGACTGGAAATGGGCTGATGGTGGGGCTAGGATAGGATTGGAAATGGGCCGATGGGGGGGACTTGGATTGAAATGGGCTCATGGGGGGCTTGGATTATAAATGGGCTGAGTGGAGGGGAGCTAGGATTAGAAATTGGCTGATGGTGGGGCTAGGAAAGGACTAGAAATGGACTGATGGGGGGATGGGATTGAAAATGAGCTGATGGAGGGACTCGGATAGGACTGGAAATGGATGGGGAAGCTAGGACTGAGGCTGATGGTGGGGCTGAGATAGGATTGGAAATGGGCTGATGGGGGGCTAGGACTGGAAATGGGCTGAAGCGGGGACTAGAAGGGAGCGGATGCTGGGTGGGGCTGGAACTAGAAGGGAGCTGATGTTGGGGGAGGACTAGAATGAGATGGGGCTGGGAGAGTGAAATGGAGAGGGGAAAAATATTTTGAGTTGGAGGGAAGAAAAATCTACAATTGGCTGGGTATTGGGAGAGTAAGTGGGGAATGAGGATGGAGGGGTAAAATTTGAGTGGATGACAAAGGAATAAAGAAAGAGATGGAGGAAAGAGCAAAAGGAGAAAGATCAGTATGTTAAAGCAGATGTAGAGAGAGAATGGAAAAAAAACTAGAAGAGAGAAGAAAGAACAAATGAATAGCAGACGATGGAGAGTTAGCAGAAGACACAAAGAAACCAGAAGAAAGTGGCTGGAGTAATTGCAACTGAAAAAAATGCACAAACAACAAAAGGTAGAAAAATACTTTTTTATTTTGAATTTATTAACTGGAATATGTCAGCTCTGGGAAATGTGCATCATTAAGGTCTGAGCTTTGTTTAGTACAAGAGGAAATCAATTTATTTTTATTTCTATAGTGGTGTTGTACATTCCAAGTTTGGCTTTAGGGGTTCCCAGTTTAATTATTGTCTTCCTATTTCTAAATTGTGATTCCTTGTTCTTTGTTTGGTGATGTTCTATGTTCTGCATATGTAACTGAGCTGAGGTATTCTGTTTATGTAGTTTCTATTTGACATTGCCACTTGTTCTCTTTCCCCAGTAGGTCATGTATTGTTATTCTCTGAAATGTATTGGTTTAATATTTACAGTGTTTCCTTTTGATAGGTAGAGTATGGTGCTTTGTGAGTCCTGCTAGTGCTGTTAGGATACGGCAGGTTTGCTATGGGTTCTAAATGGGCAGTGTTTGTAGTAGTTCCTAATGTGCCTGGCGGTTGGCACTGGATTATAGTAATGTAGAAATATTTTAGTCTTTATTTATTTAGCTATATTTATATACTGCTTTTCACCGGGTCAAAGCGGTTACAACAAACAAGGGGGGTGGGATACAATGAACAGATACAAGGGGGGGAGGGGGATACCATCACCCAGGAGGGGGGTATAGCATATTTACAATGTTACATGGTATGGAGGCATAGCATTTACATTCTTTGACATTACCGTCCTTCTCTTCAGTCATATTTGCAGTTCAGTAATATTTACATTTCAGGCTCTCTCCGTTATCTCAGCCTGTCTTGTGTAGTTTTGTCCTGTGTTGTCCCAAGGTGCTTATGAAGAGGAGAGTTTTTATCTGCTTTCTAAATGCAGGGAGATCCTTGTTGTTGTGGATTAGGTTTGGGAGGGAGTTCCAGAGTGAGGGTGCATAAAGGTCGAATGCACGGTTTACAGGTTTGAAGATTAAATTTTGTTCTGTCCATGAGAAACAACGAGAGTATTATTCGAGGTCTGCCGCATAGGCCTTCCAGAGTTCATCCGGGATAGCAGGGTTTGCAGGTGAGATGATGGTTGTTGGTGGATTGCTTTATGTATGATGATCAGTGCTTTATATCTTATGCGTGCTTCTAGTGGAAGGATGTGCAGATCTCTTAGGACAGGGGTTATGTGCTCGTGTTTCTTTGCCCTCTGTATGATCCGTGCTGTGGTGTTAAGGGCAGTCTGTAGTGGATTGATGGTGGCGGTGGTGAGTCCTTGGTATATTGTATTGCAATAGTCTAAGTGAGGTAGTGTCATTGCCTACATAACTGTACATATGCTCATTAAGAGGCATGTTTACTAAAAGTTAGTGTATGTTAACATTATGCAAATATGTATGCAAATGAGGCCCCTTATGCAAATGAGGTCCCACACATGGCCCCGCACCCTCCTTGGGCCGCCCCTGCACAGAAGGAACAAGAGATCGCACTTGCAGGTGACAAGGAGGATGATGCCTTTGAATTCTAAGGAACGGGCAGAGAGAGTGAAGAGAACAAGATAGTATGTGGGGTAAAGCATTTAGCGGAGAGAGAGCAAACGAATGAGTGAGGGTTGGAGCACTGAAAGGAGAGATCAAAAGCTTGTGAGAGGAGAAAGCAGGCATGTGGTGGGGAGGAGCAAGAATGTGTGGGTAGGAGAGAGAGGGAAGGCATCAAGAATGTGTTGGAAAGTGAGAGGAAATAGTAAGAATGGAAAGAAAGAGGGGGAGGAGCCAAGATTGGGGTCAGTGAAAGTCAAAGCAATAGTTGAGAAAGAGGTGAGTGGGTGGGGGAGAAAGGGGAATGAAGAAGAGTGAGAGGATCAAACAAAAGTAAGGGGTAAGAGTAAGAATGGGAAGAGAGGGGCACACAAGAGGAGGGAAGAGAAAGAGGAGAAAGAGGATTGGGAGAAGGGGATGGAAAGGGAAGAAGAAAGCAAAGATTAGGAGATGGGGAGTAAGGGAGGGAGAACGAGAAAGGACTAGAGACGACAGAAACTTGAGAAAGAGAGAACCTAGATTGAAGGGGAGGAAGAGAAAGGACTCCTGGGTGATAATGAAGGAGAAAGAGAAGGGGAAATGGTAAAAGGAGTGCAGATAGAAAGAACAGGAAAAAGAGACTAAAAGTAAGAGGAGAAACAAAGGTGAAGGGGGGAGACAGGGAAGAGAAAGTATTAAAATATCCACTCCTGAAGGAAAGTGATAAAGAAGAAAAAGACTGAACTGCCATAGAAAAGAGACTGATACCAGAGACAATAGGGAAAGCGTATATTTATGTGTATACGATCAGCTGCCAGTATACATAGCAACTAGGAGCAGATTATATGGTTGAGTCCTTAGTTGTCGCTATACATAGCAACCATAAAAAAAGTCATTCAGTTCGGTCACTAGGCTTCATAACAGAATTTACAAGAAAGAAAATGAAATACTACTACTACTACCTCTCATCATTTGTATTGCGCTATAAGGCGTATGCAGCGCTGCACATGGACACGTAAGAAACAGTTTTCTGCTCAGTGGAGCTCACAATCTATGCAAGACAGACAAAAACAACCAAAGATTAGAGAAGAAATTAGGGGAAATGGTTCTAACACACATGACTGGTAGACAGGAGAATAGGTTTGTGTGTGTGTGTGGTGGGGCTATAGATGTCAGGATCCAGAAGCAGTCTTGAAGAGGTTTGGATTTCAGTCTGGATTTGAATAAGACCAAAGCTGGAGCAAACATACCAACTGAGGTAGTCTGCAGCAGTAAATCTCTCACCTAGTGGCCAGGCTCCTAACTAAGACTTTAGACCTGCAGATTTCAAGCAGAACAGGAGGTAGAAAGCACCTCCTCTCTCCAAATCCAAAACAGGATGAAAATTCCACACAGACAGGATTAAAACATTGTAGTAACCTTCCTTAGGGGAGCTCTAGCAAAAATGGTCCTTTTCTCTATCCCAGTTCCAGTTCTCATCCAATCCTCAAGGACCCCTTGGCCATTTGAGCTTTTGGGAAATCCGTCATGAATATGCATGAGAGAGACCCGCATGCAAATCTATCTCATGCATATTCGTTGTGGATACCACGAAAACCCGACCAGTCAAGTGGTCCCTGAGGTCTGGCGCAAGAACCTGCGTGCCAATTCCATGTAGCATGATGTTTCTATTAAAGCACACTGATGAATAAGGCGTCCAATGGACCTTATGCAAAGATGGCCTCCAGTTGGCCATTGGAAAGCCCTACCAAGACTGTAACTGCTCAGAAAGGACTGTTGAAGTTCCAGTATTGTGATAAAACAGTTCAATGTCTTAATTGTCTAAAAGGATGGATTAAAAAAAAACATGAAACCTTTACATTCAAATAACTAAAGGGCAACATACTTAAATGGAATATTAATTATAATAGTGTAACAGGAAACCCAACTGTTCTTTTCACTTCTGGCATGATTTACTGTGATTGCTTCGTGTGCTATTAATGAGGGCCAGTGCCAGATGGAGTTGGGGAGTGAAATTATTTAATGTTGAGTCCATGGAGAGGATTTGAAAAGGAAGACGTAGCAGCCAAATGCTTTAGATAAATGTTTGACTGTTGATTCAGGATCTATCTCCAGTGGGACTTTTTTCTTAAGCATTGTAACTCATAATTGACAAAAAACTCATTCGGTTAGAGAACTTTCTATGGGCCTAGAAAGCGACGATATGATTGCCAGTTCTAATGCTGGCTTTGAAAGAGAGTTTCTTAATTAAAGTATTTATATACTATTGAGGCATATCCAGTATAGTTTAAAGACAGCGGTTTCGCTTAAATCAGTCTCTGGGGGGACAGACCGTTTCATTTCATGAATTTTTATGCATTCACAAATGGAGTAACTGGTCCTTTTTCTAGTCTGGTTGTGAGATTTGCTAGTTTTGTTTGAGATTTGGGTAAGCTACCAGGAATCTCAGATGAAGCACTGGCATCCCCAGCAAAATACAGTGCATGAACTGAAAATGGTCCACAAATGACGGCAGAATCCACGGATGGAAAGAGAAGTCTGAGCAAACTGCCATTAGAGGCTTTTCTACGGGCCATGATGCACGTTACACTTTGCCAAAACAAGACTGTGCATAGGGAGATCAATGATTAAAGCCAATTCTTCTTTCAGTATCTAAATGCACAGATACACAGTTTCATAGCAGTGCATTAAAGGATATCATTTGGCAGAGATTTCATTTCCCTATCTCTGTGCAAGATTTTTCTGATTGACCCGCACTGGTTGACTTTTCCTCGTTTGGCATCCACGTGGAGTTTCCGTAGCTTGAGCACATGACCAAATGAAAATTGCCCCCCAGATGTGTTTTATATCAGAACTTTGCATCTGCAGTAGTGACTGGGGTTTGATTAGATCCCATCTTCTCTCTACCAGCTCGGATAGGACTGTACAGCATGATACATATCCAAACCCGGAATCTCTTAGGGAGGATATTTTCCAGGCTATGGCACCACTGTTTGCCCCCTTTTCTGGCTCTGATAAGGTTTAGCAAGATCACCTTGAATCCTTGGGGGAGGTGGGGGGATGTCTAACCACAGTCTGAGTTCATGCTGTTTTCTGACTTGCATAGATTTAGGAGTTTATCATTTGCTATTGAGTTTCCATGGGCACGATATTCAACGGCGGTGGCTAACACTCCTAGCATGGCTAGCCGTCGCTGCTGAATACTAACTCCAGCTATCCAATGCTGGGCCATATCCAGCCACCAGTATTGAACATCTGGGTTGTCGCACAGCCCGGAAGCTAACCAGGCAGCAGTGATATTGAGCTGCTGCCCGGTTAAAGATAAGCCAGCCTTTGCAATGCCTATCTTTACCCACGGGTCGCTAGCTAGGCAGAGGCTCAATATCGCCGCTGCCCCATTAGCGACAGGTGCTGCCTCCGCTCCTCCTCGGACTGCGCACTACACACCCTGATGCTAATCGTATAGCATGTGGTGTGTAGCAATGGCAGCCATGAATATCCAGGGGCACTAATCGAATATCATACTAACTGGCATCTACACGGTTTGCAGGTCTGCAAACCATGAATATCGGACCACACGTATTCCTACACATTTCCACAAAGTTGTGTGCAAAGGTTTAAGCACTCCTGGTCAAATAGTATGTTTCAATGAATCCTTAAGCGAAGAAAGGTTGACAGAACCTCTACATGGTAAGCTCAACATAACATCTTTCTGCAAATGTTAATATATAATTGCTATTTATTTACAGGGACTTTTTGCATGTTCAAAATAACAAAACAGTGAACATGGCAGGAACAAAGGTTTGGACATCCATTCAGTACTTTATAACACCTGCTTTGGAGAACAACAGCTTCCAAATATTTCTATAACCAGCTAAAGGGATCATTTACTAACAATTAGCTTGCTCAGAGCCCTGCAGCAGATAGCATGCAAAAACAATCGGCATTACCATTAGGCAAACTAGAACATAAGAACATAAGACATGCCATACTGGGTCAGACCAAGGTCCATCAACCTCAGTATCCTGATTCCAACAGTGGCCAATCCAGGTCACAAGTACCTGGCAGATTCCCAAAAAGGCACACAGATTCCACGATGCTTATCCCAGGCTAAGTAGTGGAGTTCCCTGGTCCTCCTTAATAATGGTTTATGATCTTTTCCTCCAGGAACCTATTCAAACATTTTTTAAACCCAGCTACACTAACATCTTTTACAACATCCTTCGGCATTAAATTCCAGAGTTTGATTATGCGTTGAGAGGAAAAACATTTTTTACGATTAGTCTTAAATGGGCTACATTGTTGTTTCATTGTGTGTCCTCTAGTCTTTCTTCTTTTTGAAGGAGTAAACAACCGATCTATGTGTACCCGTTCAACTCCATTCATTATTTTATAGACCTCTATCATATCTCCCCTCAGCCAATTTTTTCCAAGTTGAAGAGCCCTAACCTTTTAAGCCTTTCCTTATAGGGGTATTCTTCAATCCCCTTTACCATTTTGGTGGCTCTTCTCTGTACCTTTTCTAATTCTGCTATATCCTTTTTAAGATATGGTAACCAGAATTTCACACAATAATTATCCACAATGGCGCCTAAATCTTTTTCCTGGGTGGTACCTTGCATTGTGTAACCAAAGTTTGGGTTGTTCTTTCCTAGGTGCATAATTTTGCACTTGTCCACATTAAATTTCATCCACATTTGGACACCCAGGCTTCCAATTTATCAAGGTCCTCTTGCAAATTTTCACAATCCTCTTGGGTTTTAACATCTTTGAATAATTTTGTGTCATCTACAAATTTGATCACCTCACTCGTTATTCCCTTTTCCAGGTCATTTATTAATATGTTAAAAAGCAGCGGGCCCAACATAGATTTCTTCATTGAGAAAATTGGCCATTTAGCCCTACTTTCTGCCTTCTATCTTTTAACCCATTTAGGCCCTATATGCCCAGCTGAGGAGACAGATGTGGGACTTATTCTACCTCTGAGGTGGAATAAGTCTCTGCAAAGGCGGCGATTTGGGAAGGTAGCCCCCCAGACCTACAGGTCAGCGGCAGGAGAGGCCCCTCTGCCCGATCCCAGCACTGGCAGACCCCGCCAAGAGTTGGGTAACAGGGAAAAGAGGTTTATTACTCCAAAGGGCTTTTGGCGCCCCTGATGGGCATCCCAGTGCCATGGTGATGGGACACCATGGCACCGGCACACTAGTAGGAGCATAGGGTGGGATGGCCAGGCAGTAGGTTGGATGTATCACATGGCAGAATCAGGAGCAGGCTGGATCATCTAAGTGCCCGAATCTGTAACTGCGGGAACGTCTTGCTCCCGGGGCTGCTAAATCAGGTACATATTGTGACATCCACTTTTTGGACGTCCCAACAGCCCAGACGTGCCTCTGTTGGAAATAGTCTCCACTTGTGCTCTTTTATAATGGTTTCTACCATTTTTCCCAGGGTTGACATCAGGCTCACAGGCTTGTAGTTTCCCCAGATCACCCCCGGAACCCTTATTAAAAATTGTCATTACATTGGCCATTCTCCAATCTTCAGGTACTACAGATGATTTTAATGATAGTTCACAGATTACTAATAATACATCTGCAATCTCATGTTTTGGTTCTTTCAGCACTCTGGGATATATACCAAATAGTCCAGGTGATTTGCCATCTTTAGTTTAGCAAATAGTTTTAATACATCTTTCCGGTCTATAAAAACAAGGCGACCACCTAGAGTACTGGCCCTCCAGGGATGCCCGCTGCTGCCCATTGCTCAGAAATCATGATGCAGCATTTATCTACAGTCTCCAGTGCTGCATTACAGTTTCTCTTTTGCACTATCTGCCACTTCCACTCCCCTCCAGAAAATCTAGCACAGGGACATGCTTACAGTACCTGTTAAACTACTACTGGAAAGGCGTGCGCTAAATACTAATAATAATAAATAAACCCCGGTGGGAATGACATTCAGTGTCATTAACTGGTTAGGGCAGCTGAATTTCCCAACAGACCACTGGGACAGTCCATGGGCAGACATGGGGAGATCTCAGTACCTATCTAAACTGAAGCAATATTCAGCCTACTTAACCAGATAGGTACCCGTATAAAGTTAGCACAGGTCAAACAGTGAATATCACCTCTGACCAGATAGCAACACGTGTGAGCAACAAAACTGGACATTCAGAACCAGACGCTGGATAGGCAATGCTGACTGCTGTCGGCTGAATATCGACCCCTTAATTTATACCTGAGGTAAAGTAGGATTAAGTGAGTTGCCCAAGATCACAAGGAGCAGTAGTATGATTTGAACTCTGGCTTTCCTAGTTCTTAGCCAACTGCTCTAACTATTTAGGTTACTCCTTTAAGACTTTCATCTTTCTAAGTGTAAGTACTTCGGGCCCGATTTTCGAAGGCCTTTACATGGTTAACAGCCTATGTTAACCATGTAAATGCCTTAATTGGGGATATTCAAAGGCACCTATATGGCTAGTGCCTTTGAAAATCCCCGATTAAGTCCCTATGCGCCCCGATGCTATCCGGTTAGCATCGGGGCATGTTCCAGGGTGGAGTGGAGGCAGGGAATGGTGCTAACCGGGTAGTAGCGATTTTGGATGCTGCTCGATTAGCACTCTGTGCCTTAAAGATAGGCGAGTAAAATCCTTGACTATCTATAAGGTGCAGAGCGCTAACCGGGCAGCATCCAAAATCGCTGCTTCCCAGTTAGGCTCGGCAGCTTTCTGGCCATGTGGTGAACCCCGGATTTTCACTTCCGTTGGCACAGAAGTGAAAATCCGGGGCTAAAGGGTCACAGGCAGGGCTAGATGGCTACAGCACTTAGCCCATGCCCAATGGAAAATCAGGCCCTTCATGGTTGATTTTGAGATATGTTTAGGATTGTCTAACTGTAATAGCCAACCTTTGTAGCTTCAATTCTTTCACTCACTGTGGGTTATTGACTTCCAGGATACAGTGAGATTTAGTTGAATCGATTCTTCCTTCTTCCTTCTACCAACACAGTATTTCCTGTGCCACTGGCTACCAAATAGAATGCTAAGAATCATAAGGAAAGGAATGGAGAATAGAACAAAGGATGACATCATAATGCCTCTGTATCGTTCCATGGTGTGAACATACCTTGAATATTGTATGCATGTCTGGTCGTCATATCTTAAAAAGGATATAGTGGAATTAGAAAAGATACAGAGAAGAGCCACGAAAATGGTAAAGGGAATGGAAGGATACCCCTATGAGGAGAGGCTTAAAAGATTAGGGTTTTTCAACCCGGAAAAGAGACGGCTGAGGGGAGAGATACGATAGAAGTCTATAAATTAATGAATGGAGTGGAACGGGTAAACGTAGATTGGTTGTTCATATCATCAAAAAGTAGAAAGACTAGGGGAAGCTACAATATAATCTATTTAAGACTAATAAGAGAAAATATTTTTTTCACTCAACATGTAATCAAACTCAGGAATTCGTTACCGGAGGATGTAGCTGTTACTGTAGCTGGGTTTAAAAAAGGTTTGGACAAGTTCCTAGATGAAAGGTCCGTAAAGCATTATTAAAGAGGACCCGGGAAATCCACTGCTTGCCCCAGAACAAGCATTGTGGAACCTGTGTGTCTTTTTGGGAACATGTGGATTGGCCACAGTTGAAAACTGGATACTGGGCTTGATGGACCTTGGTCTGATCCGGTATGGCATTTCTTATGTTCAAACAACCCCAAAGCATAATAGATCTGTCCCCATGATTAAAGACTGACAAAGTGGTCTTTTCTTCAAATGATTCATCCTTTTTCTCTAAATGTATCTTGTATGGTTGTGGCTGAACAGTTCACTTTTTCATTTCATCAGTTCAAAGCACTTTGTTGCAAAAAGTTTTAGATTTATTGAAATTTTCTTTTCTATACTTTATGATGATTTTGGTGATAAGATCTTAGAAAAGGTTTCTTTCTGACAACTCTCCCATGCAGATCACTGTTGTCTAAGCCATGCTGTCCTGTAAACAACTACTTCAATGTCAGCTTGTGGCAGGCTATGGCCTAGAGTAGTCTGCAAATATGAAAGGCCTGTAAGTTAGGCCTGGATCCCAACCCCCATTATAGCTAGAAAAGAACCAAAAATCTGTGAAAAATGAGAAAATTGTTTTAAACTGCTTAATAAGAAGTTTTACATGAATTCATAAGTCTTTCATTATTCTCTTGTGTGCAAAAGAAAGAAATGTTTCAATACATGCATTCTTGGAGCTAGGGATAACCTTGCAGTAGAGAAGTATCAAACTTAGAAACTGAACCATTGTTAGGACAGTCCTAAGGGAGGGGGCTGGTTGCTAGGCCCCGGAGGGATCTCTGATTGGACAGGTGCAGGGGGCGTTGGAGCCAATAGGAAGTTTGCATGTATCAAGCTGGAACCAATAGAAAGTTCTCATGTATCAAACTGAAAAAGTGGTATAAATGAGTATGTCTCTGTAAAAACTTTGCTCAGTCCCTTTAAAGCTCTGACTAACTGAGCCATGTGCACAATAAATTGGCTTGGATCTTTGAACAGACTCCTGGTTTTATTTATTGCATGCTTATCAGCTGCTACAAGCGAAATGTTTCTGCAGGTCATTTTCAGTGATCTTTAGGTTCTGTTTTACAGATCTGACCAATTTTCAGGCAGTTCTAAAAGAAATTTATTTGGTGCTCCAGATTTTGCCTTGATTTCAACAGTTCTATTTAACTTTAATTTCTTGAGTGTTTCTGATATTTGAATGTGCTAGCCGGAAGTGTTTAGTAGTTTTTTATAGTCTTCCCTTTCTTTATAATTAATTATCTTCATTTTCAAATGTTCAGACAGCTGCTTAGAGAAGGCTATGGTTGTTGAAAGTAGATAGAGCAATCATCACAACCTGAGAGGTTAGAAGAGTCAGAGTATTTATTCATCTGTACATTGCCTTCACTTGACTAACTGAAGGTCTAATGAGCTGATCAACGTTTTAGGCCTTAGTAACAACTTTTGATAAAAGTAGTAATGAATCAATTGTAAAGATGCTGAATGTTTACACAAGCTATAATTACAGTAGGATGTGTGGAATTAATATTCATAAGATAAATTTGCATGCATTGGAATCCCAATGTATGCAAATCCATTTCATGCATTTTCATTGTAGCAGTCCTGAAAGCCCAACTGGATTGATGTACCTGCAGGTGAAGGGTGGAAAACACTGAATTAAGGATTCATTGAAGCATGTGATGTGACCAGGAGTGTCTACACATTTGCTCACTGCTGTATGGACAAAATATGAGAAAGCAGAATCCAGACAGAACTTGATTGGTGACCACTGGAAAAATCTGAGAGTTTGATGGCTTTGACATATCACTGTAAATTAGCACCATATGTGAGAGACCTATGTGAAAACATAAACTCTACATTCCAGCTCCCCTTCTAAGGCTAGTTTTGTTTCTGGCCATCTGTGGGTATATCAGTGTTTGATACCTGCTGCCAGTTCCTTGAAGAGGGTGGGGTAGGGGAGACTTCTGCTCTTTTTAAATTGCGGTTTATGAACATGGGAGGCTCGACAGCCATACATAGGCTCATGTCAGGTCATGATGCTGGAGGTGTTCATGAGGGTCCCGATCTTCTCTTCTACTCCTGCTGTTTACCATAGGGTTTCTGAAGTTAGATGCTTATAAGATAAATATTCAATGGGGGGAAACCACTTGGGAAATGCAACCATTTTTACAGCTTCTAGAAACATTGGCACCAAAAATGTGGAAAGAATATAATTCAGTCAGTATGTTCTTGTATCTGCAAGATGACAATAGACTTTTAAGGTCCACCTGTCTTAAAAAAACAAGAAGGATGTAGAGTTTTTGGAATGAGGGCTAATGTGCTCTGATGGAGGCAATTTGTCCAAATGGGTTAGTTTTGCACAAAAATACAAATACTAAAACAATTACAATTCTAACTTCAAAAATTATTCAAATTACATTAGGGTACAAAAAGACCTCAGGAAAACTCTTTCCCTACATCTGGTGAACTGAATCATCATAGGTTTGAGCAGTAAATCTACACATCACAGGTCTCACCCTTTTAATTTCAAATTGTCACAAAACCAATTGCCCTAGTAAATATCTATATCCAAAAAAAGTACTTTTAAGGGATTCTACCAATTTTTTTTAAATTACTTAATAATTTATTCTTCACATTCACAAACTAAAGTTGAAAAACTTCAACAATTAATATACTACTTAATAATTCATTCTTTACATTCAAAAAGTAATGTTGAAAGTCTCCAACAACTGATTTACTTCCTGAAAAGAAAAGAAACAAAATACGTTCAGAAAGGGTTAACACACATCATTCAAATAGTATCCAATTACTTATCTGAACATTTAACAGCAGTCACACAGCCTCCATAGAAGTCCCGAACTGCTCACAGCAATTTGCTTCTGTTTCCTGCAAATACCTGTCTGAACGTTAAGCAGCAATTGTTTCACACAGTCATAATGCCTCTGTGGAAGTCACAAACAGCTCACAGCAAATCACTTCGATTTCTTACTTCTTACAAATGCAAGTGCCTATATCCTACAAAAGCTTTTGTTTCACCCCACCAGGCTTCGTCAGGGATTCAGGTATTGAATTACTTCTATAGCAACTCTCTACAATTTACTTCAGGCATCACCAGTACCTCAAACGATTCTAAAGGCATCTGACGTCACAACTCTTTTAAGGAAGAAGCACAAAAGCTGATTCGTTTACACAAAATGATGTAATCTCACTACAAAACCAGCTTTATTATACAACACACTCAAAACCTAATCACTTAACTATTGAAGAGCTAAAAAGTAATTTAAAAGAAATTAAAAGAAGAAGACCAAATAGGAACTTCAAAGCATCTGAGCTGAATCAAAAAAGTACCTAAGCTAAATCAAAAAAATATCTCAGCTGAATCAAAAAAATAATGTCCATTCAATTTTATCATTTAATCTATTAGGATCCAAAGTTCTCAAATTATAAATCTATTGCTGTTCTTTCTGAAGAAGTAGACAACCTCTGTCACCTCTTCGTATACAAGGAAGAACTTGTTCCACCACAGTGCATCGGAGTTCTTTAAAATTATGATTCGCTACTTTACAATGTTGCACTAATGGAGTTTCAATTTTTGCCTTAGCAATACTGTACTTATGCTCTGCTAATCTAGTGCGCAGGGGACTTGTGGTTTTTCCGATATACAGCAATGGACAAGGACACCATAAAGCATAAATCACAAATGAAGCATTACAGTTCGTATGTTGTTTCAATTTGCAATGTTTATTAGCAAATTTAGAACACAGTTGACTCACCATCACATTGCAAAAAAGACAACGTCCACATTTACTATGGATATATACAGAGGAGTCAATCTGTCTTGGAACTGCAGAGCATAATTGATCACATAGATTCCTACCTCTACTATAAGCCATACGCAAAGTTTGATCAGACAAAAGAGGGTGAGATGAAAAAATCTTCCAACGTTTATAAATAGAAGCAGCCATCCGGCTTGAAAGACTGGAATATGGTAAAATACATGTAATGGGTGGAATAGCATCAGATAAAGCCAAATTTTCATTTTTAGGTTTCAATAACCATTCACAATGATTAAATTTCACTCGCTTATAGGCTTTTTTCAAAACTGAAGCGGATAACCTCATTCTTGGAATTTTACTAACATTTTACTAGCTTGTATTTCAAAATCTGTATCTGATGAACATATTCGATGACATCTAAGTAATTGTGAATATGGCAAACTTTGTTTCAGATGAATAGGATGAAAACTTGAATAATGCAATAAAGTGTTCTTATGAGTAGGTTTAGTGTAAACCGTGGTGTCAAATTTATCATGACGTTTCGGAACCTGTACGTCTAAAAAATGCACTGTTGTTTTTTGAATATTTATTTCAAACTTAATATTAATACTGCAATTATTTAAATATTGAAAAAATTCTTCCAAAATATATAACTGACCTCCCCACAGCAAAAAAATATCATCAATATAACGATGCCACCGTAAGATATAAGGAGTATATCTAGAATTATAGATCCAACGGTCTTCAAAAGCATGAATGTATAAATTAGCCAATGATGGTGCAAATGTAGCCCCCATAGCTGTTCCTGAAATCTATTGAAAAAATTTCTGTTTAATGCCAATTCAGCTAATGTCACTAAAAAACTAGTGGGGACAGTATGTGGTCTTGGTCTGGCATCCCATATATTAGTTAATACTTGCTAAGCTTCATCTTGAGGAATAGATGTATACAATGTTGCCACATCTAATGTTGCCATCCAAGTGACTTGTTCCGTTGAACCATAATCTTCTAAAATGGTCAAAAAATGCATAGTATCCTTAATAAAAGAAGGAGTCTGAGGAACTTCATCTTTAAGAAACATATCCAAATAGATACCTACTCGCTCTAAAAGAGAATCATTACTGGACAAAATGGGACGTCCTGGTGGATTTTGCAAATTTTTATGAACTTTTGGGAGGACATAAAATGCAGGAATTTTTGGATATAAAGGATTCAGAAATATTTTCTCTCTCGCAGTTAATTAACCTTCAGAAACAGCTGTTGTAGTAACTTCCGAAATAATCTTCTGTAATTCTTCAGTCGGGTCCGTAACGATACGTTTATAATTGGTAGCATTATTTAATTGAGATAAAATTTCAGCATCATAACTAGAAGTACTCAAAACTACAACCGCACCTCCTTTATCTGCACGTTTTATTGTGATGTCATCCATTCTCAAAAGTTCCTGTAAAGCCTGAAACTCAGTAACAGATAAACTTTTAGGAAAATGATTAATTTTATTTTCCATCTTACTCAAATCCGACAATACTAATTGTTTAAATGTATATAACATTGGATCTAGAGGTCCAGGGGGTATCCAATCTGATTTTAAAGTAACCAGTGATAAATCTGTCATAGTAGGTTTTCCATGAAAAAAAAAAAATTAACCGTAAAGAACGAATCAATCGTTCTATAGCTATTCTGCTCTTAAAGCAGGAAACAGAAGAAAATTGCTGTGAGCAGTTCGGGACTTCTATGGAGGCTGTGTGACTGCTGTTAAATGTTCAGATAAGTAATTGGATTCTATTTGAATGGTGTGTGTTAACCCTTTCTGAACGTATTTTGTTTCTCTTCTTTTCAGGAAGTAAATCAGTTGTTGGAGACTTTCAACATTAGTTTGTGAATGTAAAGAATGAATTATTAAGTAGTATATTAATTGTTGAAGATTTTCAACTTTAGTTTGTGAATGTGAAGAATAAATTATTAAGTAATTTTTTTTAAAAAATTGGTAGAATCCCTTAAAAGTACTTTTTTTGGATATAGATATTTACTAGGGCAAATGGTTTTGTGACAATTTGAAATTAAAAGGGTGAGACCTGTGATGTGTAGATTTACTGCTCAAACCTATGGTGATTCAGTTCGCCAGATGTAGGGAAAGAGCTTTCCTGAGGTCTTTTTATACCCTAATGTAATTTGAATAATTTTTGAAGTTAGGTTTGTACTTGTTTTAGTATTTGCATTTTTGGTGGTATAAAGGGTATTTGTTTTGTGTGGATATTTTTAGAATTACCCTTTGGCAGTAAGATTGTATAAGTTATTAGTTTTGCACATACCATGAGTCATGAACCTCACTCTTAAGCCAGGGTATGTGGAGTACGATGTATGGGAATTCGTATACACATTGAATGCATGAAACTTAGCCCATGGCCTACTTCTGACCAGGTCACAAAACTGAACTTCTGTCCTTGGACTTCGGTTCTCTAAATTCAACTGCAAATAAAGAAATACACAGACACACAGCATTATATAAAACAGTACAACTTAAGCTTAAGTGAGGAATTCACAGGTGTGCACACTTATGCAGGTTCCCATGATTCCCCCCTCTCAAGCCAGGCCATCGCACCTCTTTTTATTAGGGAAAAACTGTTTTTTTGTTTAAGTGCCGTTGAGTCGGTGTCGACTCATGACGATCCTCTGGATAGTTGTCCTAAATTGTGTTCGGTCTTCAGTCAGGCAGACTGTACCATAGCTGCTGTTATTGTATCAATCCATCTCATTGCTGGCCTTCCTCTTTTGCGTTGACCTTCTATCTTGCCAAGAATGATATCTTTCTCTAATGATCTCTCTCTTCACATGATGTGTCCAAAGTATGAAAGTCGAAGTCTTGTCATCTGAGCTTCTAAGGAAAGCTTAGGTTTGATCTCCTCTAGTACCGACTGGTTTGTTCTTCGGGCAGTCCATGGTATACGCAGTATTCACCGCCAGCACCATAATTCAAAGGCATCAATTTTCTTCCTGTCTAACTTTTTCACTGTCCAGCTTTCACATCCATATTATGTTATTGAAAATACAATGGCTTGAACAAGTCATGTTACATGATACAAATTCAGCTCTACGTCAAGCTTTGTTTATCTACATGTTATAGGTCAGAGCAGAGACATTTCTTAGCTCCAGCATTCTAAAAACAAAACAGTCAGTCTCATTCTCACAAGCAATGTCATCCCAAAGTATAACCATGGCTTTTATAACACATCTCTCTCCAGACTGCTAGGCTTCAGACGGTCAGACACATTCCAAGCCATTCTCCATATTAACCCTTTCAAAGGGTCCTGGGACCCCACTTCAAGTTACTTTCAAAACACATTGCCCCAAAGAATACAATTGGCTGCTGGGCAAGGGAAATGGGCAATTTTGGTCTTTACCTGCCATCATTTACTATGCTGCTGTACATGGGATTGGCAACATTATGCAAATGCACACTGAAGCTAAGACAACAGCGGATACACTGAACAACTTGAAATTAGATTTTAAATTTGTTAAAATAATAAGAAACGCTGTACCCCAACCCATCTATCCCTGCTAGACTGTTGGTACCCAACAACTATCTTGCCGGCCTACACTAACTCATCTCTAGGCCAGCTGCCTTGACTTCACCCCACACTGCGCCACTCGAATCCAAAATCCAAGTATTTCTGGCAGACATAAAATGGAGCCTGCTCACACCTTCCTGATTTTGTGCATGTGTATACTAACATCTTCATATAGAACCATCCCACACTCACAATACTGCATTCCTCTACTATATACACCAATCTACCTTCTCCACCCCCCCCCCCTCCATTACCCATCCTGCATCAATACAACTTAAATCCTATCACCACCACACAAACACCAAGTAAATTACCCCAACGACACACCCATATCAAAGGGAACAAATCTCAAAAACACCCTAAAACCAAAGCAAAGAACACTATTGGATCTCAAATACAATTCACACGAACCACACACCAAGAACATCACACATGTAACATTATCCTTATTAATGCTAGGTCAATAAGGAATAAAACGCATATTATCCACAACATTCTAACTGACGAACAACCAGATATCCTATGCATAACAGAAACATGGCTCACTGACTCAGACTCTGCAACAATGAACCAAATACAGAAGCCCGGATACCAACTATACAACTGCCCACGCATCAGCAGAAGAGGAGGCGGAGTCCTTATAGCAGCCAAAACCAGCCTTCAACTCACAACCACATCTACGGTCACAAATCCAGATCTTGACCTACTTAAAGTCGAGAGCATGGCATTATCCATCTGCCTAATCTATCGACCTCCCTCACCACAGCACGAAACACTAGCCACAGCACTAGAAACCATCACATCCACACAAAGCAAAAAATTCCAGATCATCCTCGGAGATTTGAACCTAGCATCAATTCCTCCGTCCCACACGGACTCCTTCTATGAAGCCATCGACCAATTGGGTTTCCAACAAATAATAAGCAGCCCCACACACGATAGAGGAAACATCCTAGATATGATTTTCATACCCAGAAATCCACAACAAAGCAATGAACCACCTATAATAAACATAACTCAAGTACCATGGTCAGACCACCACCAAATCAACTGTAAACTTAAACTACAGTGCCAACCCAAAAACTCAAAGGAGATGAGAATGACCAACCCCATTAGGAAATTCAGCAAACTCAACGAGGAACACCTCATAAGCACCATTGCATCCCACATAAACCTAGAGTCCACAGACCTAGACGAACTAACTAACAGATGGAACACACACATCCAAAATACATCTAACCCAACTCTGAAACACACATCAAACCCACATAAGATCAACTCGGAACCCTGGTACACAGGAACTCTAATAAAATCAAAAAGGGAGCTCCGTAAAATAGAGAGAAAATGGAGACAAACCAAATCCTCCGATCTCAAAACTAAATACATGGCCCATCTCGCAAAATACAAAGACGACGTGAATAATGCAAAAAAATTACATCACACCAACATCCTAAACAAGGCAATCAATCGCCCACGAGAGTTATTTGAACTAGTCAAATCACTAACCAAAACCGACCAAAATGCCAACCTCAACAAATCCATCAAGGTCCAAACACTGGCAAACCACTACGCGACCAAACTGACGGCCCCTGGTCCTCCACCCCCCCCCCCCCACCAACACCGCAAATCAGAAGTGAGAACAACACAACGCAATACCAGTTATGGGAGCACTTCCACAAAATAGGAACCAAGCAAATCACAGCCATTGTCACAAGCCTGAAAAGCACCACCTCCCCACTAGATCCCTGTCCTGCATCCTGGATCAAGGCAGTGAAACAAAACATAGCACCTCACATAGCACACATAGTTAACCTATCCCTACAACAAGGAATCATGCCCTCAGAACTAAAGAAATCAGTCATTAGACCGATCCTAAAAAACACTACACTCAACGGAGAAGACCCAGCCTCCTACCGTCCCATATCAAGTATCTCATTCCTGGCAAAGATCATAGAAAAAAACGGTCCTTCTACAACTCCAAGACCATCTGACTGACAGTGCTCCTCTTGATGACCAGCAATATGGCTTCAGGCAACATCATGGAGTTGAAACCCTGTTACTAGTTCTACTTAACAACCTCCTAAAGGGCCTTGAAAACAAAAAGAAAATGTACATTCTTGTATTCATTGACATCTCAGCTGCCTTTGATACAGTTAATCATGGGACCCTCATAAATAGGATAAAATCAATAGGAATAACAGGAACCCCACTAAAATGGTTCTCATCCTACATCTCAAATCGAACACAACAGGTTCAATTCAACGGAGAAAAAGCAGAATCTTTCTCACAAACACAGGGAATCCCCCAAGGCTCTGCTCTCTCAGCACTTCTGTTTAACATATATATGCAGCCACTATGCAAAATTTTCTCACGGCACGAAATTAATTACCACATCTATGCCGATGATATCATGCTATACACACAACTAGACACTAAAAACCCAGACTACAACCCACTGGAGACATGTATCGGAGAGATGCAAGACTGGTTACAACAAAGTAGTATGTCAATTAATCACAAAAAAACCGAAGTAATGTATATCTCCAAAGAACTGAAGTTTGACCCTCCCACATCAATAACACTATGTAACAACACTTACCAAACAAAAAAAGAAATAAAGTATCTAGGAGTCACATTTGACTGTGACCTAAAGATGGAAAAACACCTCCGAAAGACCAACAGAGCAGTTTTCCACAAGCTTAGAGTGCTCCAACCCATTCGGAATATTATTGATCCCCAAGACTTCAGAACAGTGGCCCAAGCACTCATCATGCCACATTTTGACTACTGCAACGCCATCCTACAAGGTTTACCTAAAAAAACCCTAAACATATTACAAATGGCACAAAATGTAGCTGCCAGGGTCATAATGAAGAAAAATCTAAGTGACCACATCACACCAGTACTAATTCAATTACACTGGCTACCCATAACAGCTCGCACAAAATACAAAATACTAACAACCACCTTCAAACTCATCCACAACTTAGCACCTTCCTTCCTCAACAACCTAGTAAGATTGCAACCTCCTACCCGAAACAGAAGAACCCACAATTCCAACATCCTTCACACTCCAACAGATATAAGATCTGCCAAAGCTAACACCAGCCACAGGGCTTTCTCATATGCGGCGCCAACACTGTGGAACCAACTCCCACCAGAACTACGAGCTAGCAATGACCTTCTAGACTTCAGAAAGAAACTCAAAACGCACATTTTCCAATCACATTTCAACCTGAACTAAACCCACAGATGGAGCAGCCCCTGACCACTATGTCCAAGAAGATTATCCTGTATATATGTATTTATGTATATATGTAAATGAACTCCCCCATAGCTAAGAAGTGTTAACTCTGTATGATGTGCTTTTCTGACAATCTGTATGTAAACAAAATTTGTACCTGCCTTGATTCGGCAGTTTCACAATAGTAATCCTACCCGCTTCTGATCGCTGGAAGGAGCGGGCTACAAATGCTTGCTAAATAAATAAATAATAAATAAATTATCTGCTTCCTCCAAATTCTAGCTCAAGCTCCACAACTTATTTCCCTGTCCAAGTGGGCTTACCTGAAAAAGTGGAAAGTGAAATGATTTCCCCAAGGTCATAAGAACATCAGTGGGAGAAACAGGATTTGAACTCTGGCTTCCCTGGTTCTTGGCCTGTTGTTCTAAACATTTGGCCACTCTATGGGACATTCTCTAAGGGAGCTGCTTAATGTTATGCACCATTTAGGTGCCTAAGTCCACATTTTAAAGAATTTAGGTGCCTAAATGAGCCCTTAGACGCTTGCTTTAGATGGAAGCCTGAGCTATTCAGTAAGGCCGGCATTCTGACCAGCATATAGCGGGACTGGACGTACGGGCTGAACGTCCAACCAGCACACAATGCCTGGATCTGATTCCCTGGTATTCACTCCCCGCACATACACAGAGGATGTGCGAGAAGCGCTTGATGTGGGCGGGAGGGTCGGAGCATGGGCGGGGCAGGGGAGTGCCCAGACGGCGGGATGTACAGAGGCATTTCAGGTCATGCCTCTGTACATCATCCACCAGCATGTTAGACGCCTGGCCTATTCCACCCCGAAGGTGGAATAAGTGCCGAGAAATGTGTTGTGTGTGACCTGTACCACTGTGATACCACGGGAGGGCTCCTGCTGCCCAATCCTAGCCTTGGGGGCTCCCATCGAGGGTCGGACAATGGGGAAACAGGGCTGCTCTGCATCCAGGTCATCGGTGGCTCTGGCTGGACATGCCCGTGCCATGGCGATAGGACGCCATTGTACTGGCACGTGACCTGGAGCATTGTACGGGCTGGACATGTGGATGCTGGGACTGCTCCCACGAATGAATCGGGTGCATGCTGGGCCATCTAAGTACCAGATTCTGCAACCACGGGAATGTCTAGCTCCCACGGTTGCAGAATAGGATTCAGATGGGCCCTGTCCATTTTTTGGGCGTCCGGATGGCTTAGCCGTGCAGATTTTGGAATTGGTCTCTATGGGGGTCATTTTGCACAGCTAATAGTGGGGACAGTGCTGAGGCACAGCAAGGGTGGAGAGGGGGTGTGGCCAGGCTCTGGGACATACAGAGGTCATTCAGGTCAGGTCTCTGTATGTCCCCCAGAGCAGAGATGGACGTCCACCTTATTCCACCCTGAGGGTGGAATAAGTGCCAGGCGCTGCACCAATTGAGAGCTGCAGGCCACGCAAGTCCATTGTACAGCCACAGTACAGTATTGGCTGCCTGATCCAGGCCCAGCACCGACCACTCGATCCAGGCCCAGGTGGCCCCAATGAGGGTCGAACAGCGATGTGCTGTGACTGCACTCTGTTGGCATTCCGTGTCTCCAAATGGACATGCTGATGCCATGACGACGGGATGCCACAGCACCGGCACACCAGTTGGAGCATTCGATGACTGGGCGGGCAGACCACAAGACATCCCCCGCACCCGAATGGCATGCCTGACCGGATGTCTATGTACACGATTCTGCCATCGCAGGTAGGTCTGGGCTCCGCAGCAGCACAATCGGTCCATTTTCCGCATGTCCAGTTTTTGCATGGCCAATGCAGCCGGACGTGCGGGAACAAGAATCGGCCTCCACGTGTGCATCTAAGTGCAATCGCGCTTACTTTCAGTGTGAGCGTGCACAGGGATAGAGCGTGGGTGGATCCTAGGCGGTCTCTAGATTTAGGCTCCTAAGTTATAAATTACTGTTGTTTAGGCGAGTCCCTGCAAACTCTAGGTGCTTGCATTTACACCTGGTCTAGGGCAAGTATAATTGCCCATACCTATATTTTTGCATCATTTGTGACCCTATTTTATAAAGAAAAGTAGGTGCTCGTGTTTCTTTATAAAATAGGCTCACAAGTGGCACATTCTGTAATACCTCATATGGGTAAGATGTAATTTTTTGCCTATATGCTGTATAGAAGACTGCAGGCCAGAGCATGATTGGCAGAATGGGAAGACACTTAGACCCCATGCTGTAAGCAGCAGGCAGAGTCAAGGAGGAGACACTTAATGAGGAATGATGTCAGTGAGTTAGCTGGCTTCAAGGTCTGCACTACTTTAGCACACATGCATCTCGCAGCTAATTTGCAAATTGCTTCCAGAATAGATGCATGCAAAGTGTGCATGCACATTACGGATGCGTTTATATAATCTCCTGCCAAATGCAGCTTCTTTCTTTACCCGAATAGAAGGAGGCACATGAAAAATCTGTACTTGGAATCTTAATCTGGCTGCAAATAGCACAGGGGCAATAATTATATGTGCCTCTTACACTGGACTTTATTTTGAGCATGACATGCACTTTATTTATTTATTTAATGTTTCTTCTATACCGCGCTATTCATCATCAGTGCGGTTCACAAGCAACACATTTGTGCAATGTAGTAAAGGTCTACACTGGACTTACACTAAACAAGGTATTTATACAGGGATAACAGATAAACTATGTACAAATTGGTAGCCAAGGTTCTACATGCAGCTCGTCATTATTTACATGGTCACAAGTATCATGGCACTTGGTACTCAGGGGCAATAAGATTCCAGTCATATATGAAATAATTAACCTTTAGTGAATTAACCTTTAGTGAATGAAAGAAGAATATAAAATAAATAATATAACATAAGAACAACATAAGAACATAAGATATGCCATACTGGGTCAGACCAAGGTCCATCAAGCACAGTATCCTGTTTCCAACAGTGGCCAGTCTAGGTCATATGTACCTAGCAGTTTCCCCAAAAGACACAGGTTCCGCAATGCTTGTATTGGGGTAAGCAGTGGATTTTCCAGGTCCTCTTTAATAATGGTTTATGGACTTTTCCTCCAGGAATTTGTCCAAACCTTTTTTAAACCTAGCTACACTAACAGCTTTTACTACATCCTCCAGTGATGAATTCCAGAGTTTGATTATGCATTGAGTGAAAAAATATTTTTTCTTATTAGTCTTACACTATAGCTTCATTGTGTGTCCCCTAGTCTTTCTACTTTTTGATGGCATAAACAATCAATCTACGTTTACCCGTTCCACTCCATTCATTAATTTATAGGCCTCTATCATATCTCCCCTCAGCTGTGTCTTTTCCAGGATGAAGAGCCCTAATCTTTTAAGCTGCACCTCTTAGGGGTATCCTTCCAGCCTCTCTACTACTTTGGTGGCTTCTCTCTGTACCTTTTCTAATTCCTCTCTATCCTTTCTACGGCGAACGGAAATGCACACAATATTCAAGGTGCGGTTGCACTAGGGAACGATACAGAGGCATTATAGTATCAGCTTTGCTAAGTTTCAGAAGATACAGTTTAGGAGTAAAATTCAATCTGCTCATTTTCTGTGACTAAACTTTTGCTGTAATACTAAGGGCCCAATCCAGGAAGGCGAATAGCGGGGCTGAATGGCGTGATGGGACATCCTGCCCCGCTATCCGCCCTCAGCCTATTCCGCCTCCTGGCCACTGCTGCATGTACAGAGCCTCTGTGTGTGCTGCCCGGGAAGGGGATGGCACAGGGCAGAAAGTGGGTGCAGCGAGGGTGGGACTGACCTCCGAAAGTACAGGGCCAATTCCAGTGATGGCTCTGTACGTCCGTGGATGCTTATTCCACCCCTGAGGTGGAATAACCACGCCCTCCCCCCCCCCCCCCGGAACAACAGACAGCACAAGGTGGGTCCCCGCCGCCCAATCTTGGCCCCGGTTGCCCAGCCTGGGGCCGGGTAGCGGGGTTACAGGGGTTAGCACTGCGATGGGCACACCCCACAGGTATGCAGGGGCATGCCAGACAGTCTCAGGGCCCGATCCTGTACCTGCAGGAACGTCTGGCTCCCATGGTGCAAAATCTGGTCCTAATGGATCCAGGGGTGCCCAGACATACTCCTACTGGGATTGGGCTCTAATGGGGTTATTTTAGAAGCCTGATTTGCAATTTGCATGTGGAAAATTTGACCACTACGCATGGAAAGTTTGATTTTAGAAATCTACACATAGATGTCTGTAATACTAGAAATTGAAAGGAGGCGTGTCAGGGACATGGTTAGAGTATAGCCTCGGTGGGTCAAAAATATGTACATATATTCCCGGTTTCATTTAGGGAATACAAGTGTATGACCAAAATTGTTCCTGTTGGGATTTACAGCTACTCCCTGGCACATACAGGTTTTTAAAAAGCACTCGGAGGGAGTAAGGGGGTTGCCCCCTTTAATCCTCCATTGTTTATTTCCTCCCAAATTCTAATTAAAGATAGCGGCCTCTATAGTTAATTGATGACACTTATAGCTAAAAGTCTGTAAAATAGCCCGCACAGACCTGTAAACTGTGAAATGCCAGTTTGCACATGGAGGTTAACACGCGAAAGTTTCCTCCGTTGATTTTTTTCCCGTGTCTAGATTTGTAAAACAGCTTCTGAACACCACGTATTGGCATGGCCTACTCTGCTACTAGGCAGGCTAGGTATCGACCTAGGGTGGCAGGCTTCTGGGTGGAGAGGGTCAGTATGGCATCAGCCTCAGGTAATTGAGCATCTTCGCACATGTTCAAGCTCACATTCATGTCCTGTTGCATCCCGACCCCTCCGATATATGGGTGGGATGCAAATGTTAATAGCAGCTTTAAAGGGCTCCCCTGTGGCTGGCAGTAGTGCAATGCATATTATACTTTGGCCTCCTGCAAAGGTAAGTTTGTGGGGGCAGAAGTAGTAATGGTGGGAGGGACGTGACAAGGGGAGAGATGTTGGACACATTGGTAGGGGTTGGGGGAGAAAGGAAAGAGAGAGATGCTAACCTTGAATGGGGGGTAGAAAAGGGGAGATGCTGGATATCTGAGGGGATTGGTAAGGGAAGGGGAAATGTTGGACACATTTGGGGGGTAGTAAGAAGAGGAGAGAGATGCTAGACACCTGGGGGGGGGGGAGGAAGGGAGAGCAATGCTAGAACCTCGGGTGGGGGAGAGTAGGGAAGGGGAGATACTGGAGACCTGCAGGGGTTGGGAAGGGTTAGGGTATATGTGGGGCGGGAAAGACCATGACAGGGGTGCAAGGCTGATGGTTTGCCTGGGATGTCAGATACCTTTGGGCCGCCCCTTGTATCAGCAAATACACATGTGCTCCTACACTATTTTAGAAAAGGCTCGATGTTCGGCAGGGCCTTTTGTAAAATACCACCACAATTGTGTATGCCCCAACCTTGGTATCTCAGTTCCGATCTCCATGTACTATCTAAAATCTGCTTTAAAGACTGTTTGCTCTAGTTCCTAAACTAATTTAGTCCATAAGACCATAAGATATGCCTCTAGTTGTAGCAGTCCCTTTTGGTCGTCCTTCAAGTTCAGTGTGGCAAATAACATTAGTAGTCTCTGTGTCCACTCAGCATTGATTTTTGTAGGTGAGAGGGTGGGTTTGCCCATGCATGGCATCATACCTCTTATCCAACCTTCATCCCTCTTAGAGGTCAGAGATTTTGGCCATATTGTGAGCAGTTCCATTTCTATCCCTCCCTGCCGAACTTTCCTATTGCTCAGATCCTCCTTCTTCTCCCTGCTGAGAAAGTGGCAATGACATGGCCGGGACCAGGAACTGCCAAAGGTGGATCTGCCCAACCATCTCTTATACTTACTATTGCAGCTCATCTCTCACCCAGACACAGGTGGGCACCATCACTGCTGGGATACGCACCCCTTCGTGGTCATGTGGGCTGGGGTATGGAGGTTCTCTTAACTCCTGGGGTTACAGAAAAAGGCCATGTGCCCATTCTTAGGCTTCAGGATCAGACTGTGGATATAGGTACACGCTGGTCTTGTGCTGCAAGGCTAGAAGGGGTGGGGGGGGAAGTTTTGTAAAAGGAGACTGAAAAGGAAGTGGAAGGCGTGAGAGAGTGGAATTTAATTTAATTTAACTTAACTTAGTTCTTATATTTCAGAGGTTATTACCCAATTGTTGCATATTACAATCTGTAATCAAGGCATGTATTTGAATGAGAGGGAAAGGGGTAAAAGTGGGAAGTGAGAGGAGATTAAAAAGGGATGTGTGAGTGTGAGGGAACATACTTCCCCCCAGTCTACCCATGTTCCGTTCCATTCCTCTCCCTCCCTGGGGGTATATGCTGGGCAAAGGGAGAGGGAGGAAACAGGGAGTAGGGTTATCTGGGACCCCGGCCCCCTCCTTCTCCAACCTTAAAATCACGGACAGGGCCAGGCAGGTCGCCTTTATTCTCCCAAATGAGTAAACGTTTCTCTGAGGGGAGCCTCCCTTCCTTCCTTCCTCCATATAACCTTTTTAGTGACTGTAAATGCCCTGTGACCCTGCAAAAGAAAATCAAAGAAAATGTACTGAGATCTTATTCCAGGATCACAGTGAATAGGATACTCAAAGACGAACTCCTCGCCACCGTCAGGGAGCACCCAGCAAAAAGGGGATTCGAATAAGCATTACATTTATTTGGAATCTTAAAAAATGATAAACACAAGGTCTGAGGCTTAGCAAACCTATTAGAACAGAGCTTTTCAAGTTTAATTGAGGTTCACTTTCAAAAGCTGACTGGATTTGGCTGTTTGCAGAGAGCAAATTCCAATTCCTGTGGATCAGAGAGAATAACAGAACTGTGGAAGCCTCTCAACATGAACCTAGAAACATTTCACCCCATTAAGGAAAGCTAATGTGCTTCCAGTATTTGTACTAACACAGTTGACATTGCAGGGACTATATATTCACATATTCAAAACTATAATTAATAGCTGATTGAAAACTGAAATCAGTTGATTGAGTGTTTGAACAAAACACATCAAGAAAACTGTGCTGATTTTATAAAAGGTTACTTAATTCTTGGAGAGTTGATAGAGAACATCTTCTTTTCTCCTCTAAAGTCACCACCTGCTACTCTGATCCCATCCCTGCCTATCTACTAAGCTCTCTCTCTCCCGTTGTTACCCCTTCCCTCTGTCACATCCTCAACCTATCATCTTCCACGGTAACTGTTCCTGTAGCCTTCAAACATGCTGTGGTTAAACCTCTCCTCAAAAAACCTTCACTAGATCCAACCTTCTCCTACTACCTTACAAGTGCGTTCCTTCTGTGACTCCTCATTACCGCTCTTCTCTCATCTCTCCCTACACCCCTCCTCAAGAAACTCTTCTCATCAGGCAAATCTCTTATCTGTGCCCTTCTCTTCCACTGTCAACTCCAGACTTCGTTCATTTCACCTTGCTGCACTGTGTGCCTGGAACAGACTACATGAGTCAGTATGTCAGACTCCATCTCTGGTCATATTTAAATCCAGGCTAAAAATCCACCTCTTTGAGGCTGTTTTTGGATCCTTTCCCCCTTATTCTCCTGTTTACCACCCATGTATGTTAAACCATTTCCCCTTAGTTTTACCCTAGTCCCCTGTTTATTGCATTTGTATTTCTCTCTTGCATGGATTGTAAGCTCTGAAGAGCAGGGACAGTGCAGTTACTCACTAATAACAGGTGTTCTCTGGGGACAACAGGAATTAGTCCTCGCATATGGGTGATGTCAGTGCCGATGGAGCCCGCATGGAAACATCTCCTCAGCTTTCAGAAAAAGCTTTTGGGAGATGCACCACTCATTCATGGTCCACTTCCCACCCAAGGGTGCCATCTTGCCTCATTATAATGACATAGCTAAGATGGCAAAAAAAAAAAATACGGTAAAGAAGCAACTCCAAGAGGAGGAAGGAGGGTTGTGAGGACTGATTCCTTCAGTCTCCAAAGAACACCTGTTATAGGTGAGTAACTATACTTTCTCTGGGAACAAGCAGGAAGTTATTCCTCACATATGGGACTCCCAATTACAGGCTACCGAGAACCTGTAAAAATGCCACAGCGACCCGCAAACGGAGAGCTGTGATCAGCAGCTATTGAGTCCCTACTGAGAGACTCTCGCAAGACCCAAGTGTCTGGCAGAGAACCAGCACTCTGGTAGCCTGAACACAGAAGGGTCAGAGGGCAGGAGTTGCTTACACCCCGAAGAGATTACAGTATGGCCTATCTAAAGGTGCTGTCCTGATAGGACTCCTTCTCCAGGCAGTAGTGAGATGCAAAGATATGGACCAAAGACCAGGTGGCAGCCCTGCAGATTTTCATCATGGGGATGGAACGCAGATTTGCCACGGAAGTAGCCAAGGCCCTGATGTGGTGTGCCGTGACCCTCTAGTCCAGTGAGATCCCTGCTTGCTCTTAGGCAAGGGTAATGCAGTCCGCCATCCAAATTGACAGAGTTTGCTTAGTCACTGGGAGCCCCAGATGGCTGGGGTCATAGGATACGAAAAGCTGTGGTACTTTGCAGTGGCCCTGAGAACATTGCAGGTAGAAGGACGGGGCTCTCTCTTATAATCCAGATTGTGGAGAACGGTCTCTTCCCTACTGGCAAGAGACCTCGGAAAGAAGGTGGGGAGTATCACCTTCTGGTTGAGGTGGAATGGGGACACCATCTTTGGCAGAAGCTTGGGGTGTATGTGGAGCACCATCCTGTTCTTGTAGAACCTCGTGTAGGGGAGCTCTGCCATCTTAGCCTGGAGCTCGCTGACTCTGCGAGCCGATGTGAGCGCTACCAGGAAGGCGACCTTCCATGATAAATACTGGAGATAGCAAGTAGCCAGAGGCTCAAACGGAGACTTAGTGAGCTGCAAAAGCACAACATTGTGATCCCACTCTACCGCTGGAGGGGTGGACAGGAGGTTTGGATAACATGAGACGCTGAAGGAATCTGGATATAAGGGGCTGAACTGAGAGGTGTTTTCCCTCAATGGAATGGTAATGTGCTGAGATGGTACACAGGTGTACCTTGACCAACTTGGACTTCAGTCCCACCTGTGGTAGGTGAAGCCGGTTCTGGAGTATCACTTGTACTGAGCAGGAAAATGAGTTTGACTACCTTTCCGTACACCACACTGAGAATCGGCATCACTTGAAGGCATATGCCCTTCTAGTGGAGGTCTTATGAGAGGCTAGAAGAATCTCTTTCACATCCTGTGGAAGGTTGAAGGGAGCTAACGCTACCCTTTCAGCAGCCAAGCTGTGAGTGAGAGGGATCCCAGATTGGGGTGTAGGAGAGAGCCCTGCTCTTGTGAGAGTAGCCCTGGAGCTCGGCCCAGGGGAATCGGCACCGCTGCCGATAGGGAGAGGAGCAGTGGGAACCAGGGCTGCCTGGGCCAAAGAGGGGCTATCAGCATTAGTGATGCTCTGTTGCACTGGACCTTGAATAGTGTCTTGGCTACCAGTAGGTCAGTGGTAAGGCATACATGAGGCCTTCTGTCCATGGATAAGGAACGCATCTGCTGCCACCCAGAACGGGTGTGGCTGGCAAGAGCAGAATCAGGGTAATTGCGTGTTGTCTGGGCTGGCGAACAGGTCCATCGAGGGGGCGACCCAGAGACGGAACAGCCATGAGGCTACCACTGGATCCAGGCACCACTCGTGCGGCTTGACGACTCTGCTCAGTTTGTCTGCCAGGGCATTGTCCTGGCCCGGGAAGGTACACCGCCCTTAGAAACATACCTCTGCATGCAGAAAAGGAACAAAGGGCAACCACCTCCCCATTCCCCCCTGTTTGTTCATATAGAACATCGAGACCTGACTATCAGTCTGGATCAGCACTGAATGGTGCTGGAGCTGGTGATAGAAGGCTCGGAAGGCTGGGTATATTGCCCAGAACTCTAGCAGGTTGATTTGTATCAGGAATTCCTCCTGGAACCAGCAGCCTTGTGTCTGGAGACTCCCACAATATGCTCCCCAGCCCATTAGAGAGGCGTCAATGGTGAGGATCTTCTGGGGTGCCTGGAAGGGTATCCCGACCTGGAGGTGAAGTGGAATCTGCCACCATCTGAGGGAATCCGCCTGCTGACAGGTCACTTTCACTTTGTCCTTGAGCCTGCCTGTGGCTTGCGTCCACTGGGAGCGGAGGCATCACTGGGCGGCCTTCATGTGCAGGTGGGCATATGGGATTACGTGGACTGTGGAGGCCATGTGTCCCAACAGGCAGAGTAGGAGCCAGGAAGGTAGCGTTCGGCGTCGGTGTACTTCTGCAGCTAACTCCCTGAGGTGTTTTGACATCTCCTGGGGGAGGAAGGCTTTTGCTTGGAGGGTATCTAGTTGCGCCCCCATGATCTGTAGGCTCTGGGACGGAGTGAGGTGGGACTTGGGGTAGTTTATGATGAACCCCAGTTGCTGCAGGGCATTGATGGTGTGCCTGGTGGCGCATTGTGCCTCTACAGCCGTGTCCCCCTTTATAAGCCAGTTGTCCATATAAGGGAAGATGAAGGCCTCTTGGAGTCTGAGGTGGCCTTTTTGTTACTGGCCCTGTTGAGGTGCCGAGAAGGCCGAGTGCTGATCCTGCCCCGATGCCTCAGACTCACGCCTGGGACTGAGGGTCCTGGGGTGGGATTTCTCCTTTTTACCAGATCCGTCCTCTGAGATTGTCTTTGAGGATTTCTTCTTCTTTATCTCCGGGGATTTCCGCTCAGAGGAACCACGGCCATGGGACTCCAAGGAGGCTCTGGCTTCCCAGGGCACTGAGGTATTGGAGGTGGCCTGGAGCGTGGTGTCACCGATGACTCCAACTGAGTTGGACTTCTGAAAAAAGCTTTTCTGCTGCTGATGGCGGCTCTTCAAGGCCTTAGAGGGCATCGTTCTGCAGAGCTTGCAATCAGAGTCATTGTGCTCTGGGCCAAGATATCAGAGGCAGCAGTCATGTGGGTTAGTTAGTGACATCATTTTACCACTTTGGTCACACTTTGAAGCCACTGGAGGCCATTGGAAAAGGGGTTCCTGCCTCCCGACAGGGGTCTGAGGCTTTCGGCTGAAAAAGGGCGTGAATGCCGATTGAGGAACACCTCGATGAAAAAATGAGAAAATGAATAGACGAACCCGAGGAGTGACGCAGAGTTGAGCTGGCTCAGGGGCAGGAAGGAACCGATATGCAATCAGACAAAACTCCATAATAAAAATCTGACTTTTTACGGGAAATACTGGACAACGTCCAATGGGCTCCACAGAATAAAAGGAGACTGAGGCAAGATGGCACCCTTGGGTGGGAAGTGGACCATGCATGCGTGGTGCATCTCCCAAAGGCTTTCTTTGAAAGCTGGGGAGATGCTTCCACATGGGCTCTGTTGACGCCGACATCATCCATATGTGAGTATTGACTTCCTGCTTGTTCCTGGGTGAATATCTCGCACATGTATATGTACAGTGTTATGTATGCTTTGTCATGCTATACAAGCGATAAGTAGTAGTAGCAGAACATGACTTAACACTAGTCTACAAACAGTCTGGGATAATAAATGTTTGATTTATTTAGGAGCTTATTTAGGAGGCTTGTTATTCACTGAAATCAGTAGAGCATCAGGAGCGGCATTTATTTGTTTATTTCCCACCTTTGTGAAGAGACTCCCCAAAGGTAGTGTACAATAGGTGTAGCTTGATACAGGAAATTTATGGTATCGCAACACCTAAGAATGATCCATGGATAGCAATGAGGGAGATGTGAAGGCCTATTTTGCATGGAACATCTAGGTAGGAATTGGATATCTGGATGAGGACATTCACAATTCCTCGAGTACTTTACAAAAGGCTATGTCTAAGGATGCTGGCAGAGAGACATGTATTTGCCAGCATTTTCCATGGGAACGTTGATTTCAGATAAAAACATGTTCAGCAACAGAGCAACAACATGTATGGTTTTTACAGAATAAGATACAAGCCATCAATCAACTTGCAATCCCTGTAGTCTCGTATAACTTTGGAATTGTAGACTGACCTTGGAAATATCTTGAGGATATATGAACAAGAACACTCTTCCATGCCTCTGAGATAGTTTACTGTATAAGAATCAGTACAAGCCAAGACTACATCCTAGAGCCGAAGGAGGAATGAGCCTCATAGAAATTAATTTTACATATAGAGTGACCATCATAGACCTCCAGGCCTACTTAACAGCATCAACAGTTCCAAATGCATGAAAAGTGTTGCAGTATGAAAGTAAATGGCTAGAATCTGTCATCATTATCAAACTAGGACAGACATTCCAAAGAACAGAAGGAACAGACGAGAATCCACCAGTGTACACAGGGGAAGAAGCAACACAGTTTGCAAAACAAGAGAAATAAATCTTCATAGAATTAGATCAGGAAAAGTACCAAGAAATGCAGAGTTTCCGGTGATGTTAGCGGACAGAATGGCAAATGGCAAATGCATAAATACAGTGGGAAATAGAAAGCATTACTCCAGGAGCCACTTGTTGATCAAACAAGAACACATGAGTGGTAATGGATGAGAGACGGTTCACAGTGAGCATAGAGAAGATTAGTAAAATAGATATATACAGATTCTGTAAGAAAGAGCTGAAAACAGTTACTTAACTTGTAGCTGGTTATGAAGCTCTGATGGCAGAAAATTTCTATACAGAAAGACACAACAAGGTGGCTTGTCTCATCCACTGGAAACTTTGTAAGCACTATAACATCACTGAGATCATGACTCCAAGAAAATTACGGAGAATGCAAAAGTTCTGACATTCCCATTCCAACGGATAAGAAACTGGATGCAAGGAAACCCGACATAGTGGTAAAGGAGAAAAACACCAGAACAGCATTGATAATAGAAGTGTATGTTCCAAGCGCTTATTCTCTGAATCTCATGGAGAGCGTGAAGATCCAGAAGTACCAAGAAAATGTGGCAGAAAGATATAGAAATATTTCCTGTTGTATTGGGAGCCATAGGCCTGATTAAGAAGAATTTAAAATCACACCTTGATAAATTACCCATACATATTATATCTTATGAACACCAGAAGGAGGCACCTTTTGGCACCATGTAAGTACTACGCTGAGCATTAGCAGTAAATTTGAGAGCCTGAGATCATAGTCCACATACCCTGGCTTAGGAGTGAGGTTCATGACTGTCATAGTATATGCAAAACTAACCCATTTGGAGAAATTGCCTCTAGGTAAGCCCCAATAATGACACATATAAATGCTGCTATTTACATATGTAGATGTCAAATAGCAGTTCTAAAGTGACCTCTTAGCTAAGTATTGTTTTGCCTTGGCTATGCCAAGAGGCCACAGTTGAATACCATCCCATACAACAGAGAATGGAGGTGCAACCTGGTGCTTAGAGCAGCATGCAGAAAGCCAGGGTTCAAATCCCACTTCTTCCACTGATACTTATTGTAGCCTTGGATAAATCGCATTGTCTACCATTGCCTTTAAATGACAAAAACTGGAAACAACATAAGAACTGGCAAGTTAGATGCAAGGCATTGATAAGGCAGGCAAAGATAGAATTTGAGAAGAAACTTGCTGTGGAAGCAAAAATGCGTAATAAAGACTTTTTCAGGTAGATTCATAGAAAAAAAACAAACCTGTGATGGAATCAGTTGGGCCATTAGATGATAGAGGGATAAAAGGGGCACTAAGAGGGGACAAGACTGTAGAAGAGAGACTGAATGAATTCTCTGCTTTGGTCCTTACTGAGGAAGATGTAGGGATGTTACCTATGACTGAAATGGTATTTAAAGGTGATGCTGCAGAAGAATTGAAAGAAATATTGATCACTGGGAAGATGTATTACAACTATTTGATAAACTGAAGAGTAGCAAATCACCTGGACCAGATGGTATACATCCAAGGGTGTTGAAAGAATTGAAATATGAGATTGCAGACCTGCTATTAGTAATCTGTGAACTATCATTAAAATCACCTGTAATACCTGAAGATTGGAGAATGGCCAATGAAATGCCAATTTTTAAAATGGGTTCCAGGTGTGATCCGGGAAACTACAAACCGATGAGCCTGACATCAGTACCGGGAAAAATGGTAGAAACCATTATAAAGAAAAAAATTACTGAACAAATAGATAGTCATGACTTAATGGGAGACAGCCAACATGGCTTTAGCCAAGGAAGTCTTGTCTTACTAATCTGTTATGTTGTTTTTGAAGGTGTGAATAAACAAGTAGACAAAGGTGAGTCTGTTGATATAGTGTATCTGGATTTTCAGAAAGCCTTTGACAAGGTCCCTCATGAGAGACTATTGGTGAAATTAAAGTCATGGGATAGGAGGCAGTATACTATTGTGGATCAGGAACTGGTTAAAAGATAGAAAGCAGAGAGTAGGGCTAAATGGCCAATTTTCCCAATGGAAAAAGGTGAATAGTGGAGTACCTGAGGGATCTGTGCTGGGTCTGTTGCTTTTTAACATAATCGTAAATGATCTGGAAATGAGAATAACGAGTGAGGTTATCAAATTTGCAGATGACACAAAATTATTCAAAGTTGTTAAAACCCATGAGGATTGTGAAAAATTGCAAGAAGACCTTGATAAACTGGAAGACTGGGTATCCAAATGGCAGATGAAATTTAATGTGGACAAGTGCAAAGTTATGTACCTAGGAAAGAAGAACTCACACTATGGTTACACAATGCAAGATTCCACATTAGGAACCACCATCCAGGAAAAAGATTTAGGCGTCATTGTGGATAACATGTTGAAACCCTCGGCCCAGTGTGCAGGGGCGGCCAAGAGAGCAAATAGAATGCTAGGTAGCATAAGGAAAGAAATGGGGGATTGTGTGCAATTCTGGTCGCCGTATCTTAAAAAGGATATAGCGGTATTAGAAAAGGTTCAGAGAAGAGCCACCAAAATGGTAAAGGGGATGGAAGGATACTCCTATGAAGAAAGGCTAAAAAGGTTAGGGCTCTTTAACCTGGAAAAGAGACGGCTGAGGGGAGATATGTTAGAAGTCTATAAATTAATGAACGGAGTGGAACGGGTAAAGGTAGATCGATTGTTTACCTTATCAGAATATAGGAAGACTAGGGGACATGCAATGAAGCTACAGGGTAAACCATTTAAGACTAATAAGTGAAAATATTTTTTCACGCAACATGTAATAAAACTCTGGAATTCATTAGCAGAAGATGTAATAAAAGCTGTTGGTGTAGCCAGCTTTAAAAAAGGTTTGGACAAGTTCCTGGAGGAAAGGTCCATAAACCATTATTAAAGGGGACCTGGGAAATCCACTGCTTGCCCCAATACAAGCACTGCGGAACCTGTGTCTTTTGGGGAAACTGCTAGGAACTTGTGACCATTGGCCACTGTTGGAAACAGGATACTGGGCTTGATGGACCTTGGTCTGACCCAGTATGTCATATCTTATGTTCTTATGCCTCAGGTACAGACCTCAATTGTAAGTCCTCTAGAGAAGGGACTTAGCTATACCTGAATTTGTAATTCACCTTGAATTTGGATTTAGAAAGGCAAATAATTAAATCCAATAAGGTCACTGTCAATTTTCAAGACTTCCTGTGGCTGGACAGTTGGTAATGTTGAATAATTACTCTGGTTAGTCTGGATCACATAATGTAACCATCAAATCCCAGACAGGAAAGCAATTCCATGCTGGTCATTCCCAAAAAGCAGATCCAATCACCTCACTCTTTCCTTCCATTTTAACTAACATTGGTCCACAGATCCCAGGATACCACTGTTTGTTTATTTATTTATTTAACAGTTTTTTATACCGCTTTATCATTTTGGTCAAAGTGGTTTACATTGTAACTTAAACTTGATTATGTACATTAAACAGGGACATTGATAACTTGGATTTTTCTGAGGCAATGGAGGATTAAGTGACTTGCCCAAGGCCACAAGGAGTGCTAGTGGGAATTAAACCCTGTCACTTGGTTCCCATATCTAACCATTAGGCTGCTCTATATGAAAAACTGACTATTTAGTCCTGTTATTTTTAGCTTCTATATTTTAATCCATTTGCACTCCACAGTAGGGCATAGTCTCCTATTCCACAGCTTTTTTTATATTCCTCGGTAGTCTCTCCTTAAGGACTTTTAAAAATCCAGGTATATTGTAGCAACTGTTTATTTATATCTTCAAATGTTCTATAAATTAGTAAGTCATGGGTTCCCTTTTCTAAAGCCATGTTTGCTCTTCGCCACTGATGGACTGTTGATATGTTCATTGATTTTGTTCTTAGCAGTAGCTTTCATTGTTTTTCCCAGCACTGACACAGTCCTGGAGTTTTCTACATCACTCCTGCAGCCCTTTTTAAAAAGTAGTTTATTGAGGCCTGGCATAGTGCCATATTTTAGTGGCAGATTACAGATTACTCATAGTCTGTCTGCAGTTTCATGTTTGCCTTCTCTCAGAACTCTGGGTGAATACCATCTGGCCCTGTTGATCTGCTGCTATTGTCAGTTTGGTCAGTTTCATGAAGATTTACTTCATTTTCTCAGAAGCATTACCAATATCCTCTTCAATAAAGACCAAAGCAAAAACTTCATTTTACTAAAGTGTGCTCAGCAGTTAATGCATGTGTTAGCGCACAGTAAGTGTTAGGGGTACATCTACTAAAGGGCGTTAGCTGTTAATGTGGCAATAACACAGGAAGAGAGCACTGTGGTAACAGCTACTGCGGGCTGCATACCACATGTTTGCAGTGCATGTGGGCAGGGTGTGGGAAGAGGGTTGGCATGCCTGCCATGAGCGGTGGCAGTGTGCAGTAATCACATGTTTTGCAGACATTGCAAGTGCAGCTAACGTCAACTCAATGGCTGGTGTTAGCTGCATCCGCAATGCTGCTGTACCATGATCTCAGCATTTTTGCTGCATTATTTGCTGGGGAATGCGGTGCACAGCACAAAAGATAATGTGAGACTTTTGCAGAATGCAGCGCTATTTGCACTAGCTGCCAGTATTAGCTGCAAAAGCCTAACACCCTTTAATAAACATACCCAGAAATGCGGTGTCATGGTAACTGCCACAGTTACCACTCGCTGATTCCTGAGGTAGGCTGATGGGGCAGAGAGTGGGCATGGGGAAAACATTTCAGTTAGTGCAGAGATACATATTGCGTGCTATTAATGTTGCAATTAGTGTGAATGCACTTAGAGCCAGATTCAGTAAGGGGCACGTCCGGGCCGTCCCGATGGCCGAAAAATGGATGGCTCCAAAGTGGACCTGATTCTGCAACTGCTGGAGCTAGACGTTCCCACAGCTGCAGAATCAGGCACTTGATAGCTCGGCTATGCTCTGATTCTGCGGCATAAGATGTCCTCCCGGCGCTCTGTCCAGCCCACCCTATGCTCGTGCTTGTGTGTCAGTGCCACGGCATCCCCTCGCCACGGCACTGGGACACCCAGCAGGAGCATTGAATGCCCACCACAGTGCCGACCATCGTGTCCCTGCCATCCAACTCTCGGCGGGGGCAGCCAGGGCTGGGACTGGGTGATGAGGACTCACCTGCCTCTCCACTGCCCTTATGGTGGGGTTGAGTGGGCCGCTCATCTCTGAGGTGGTAGAAACCCCACGTCTAGACTGCAGCTCGTGGACGTACAGGGTCACCGACCTGAATCAACGCTGTATATCAGATGCTATGGCCTGTCCCCACTCCGCCCACTCTCCACCCCATCCAGCGCTCTCCGCACAGCGGCTCTGTGCATGCCGGGAGTACCTGAGGCAGTATATGGTCCCAGTGAATAGCGAGGCTGGACATCCAATGTCTGCATCGTTCTCTGCATCAGGCCCTTAATATTACCTCAATGTGTGGCATTAAGTGTACCTGTGCTAATGTGAATGTGGCTGCCGTGCATTAGGGTATATTCCAGTGCAGTAATTACTGGGACCATGCTGGCCACGCTCACAACAGTGCATGACTTTTGTGCTTACTGCATATTAGTTGATACTTAAAATTTGTGGTAAGTGAAAAAACTTACTACACTTTCATAAAAAAGGCCCTTAGGGTTTTTTAAAAAAATTAAATCAGAAGTTGTATACAGGAATGAGACAGCTAAAACTGTGATGGTACGCAGCTAAATCTAAATAATAAATAATTAAGCCAGAACGTGGTGTGCAACAATCTTTGTGACATCAGCCCAGGGTGATAACGAGATATAGGGAAAACAGAGGAGGGTTACAAACAGGGCCCAATATTCAGGGCCTGCTAACCAAATAAACCCCTCTGAGTCAATATTCAGTGGCGCTAGCTAGGCGGTGCTGTTGAATATCCCCTCTATCCGCCGCAACAGTGCTGGGATGGTCCATGGATGGGGCAAGGGTAGTCTGCTACTTATCCAGTCAACAGCACTTTCCAGTCTGCCAACTGGAGAAGTAACTGCCTAACGCTAGGATAAGCCAATAGCTGTCCTCACTTTATGTGGTTCAGGTATCTGGATAGCCACACCAATTACCACTGAAACTGGATATTCAGCACCGGAGAAATATCCAGTTCCACTTCTGCCCAGGGCAGCCAGACACTTTCAAACCACTGAATATCGGGCCCAGAATCTTATATGACTCTGACTGAGAGCAAGAAACATGGTTTTTATTAACTTTGTTTGCCCATTTTGTCTCCATCTTACATCTTTCTGTCACACTAGGCACAGAGAGATCGTGTTTATAAAGCACCATATGAGTAAAGTCCTTTGTTATATTGTTTATCAGCAGTACAGGGCTCCTACAATCCAGCGCCAGCCCCCACAGCCTCCGCTATACGCATACAGTGTTTACTGCCAGTACATCAGTACAGTAAAAGGCTTCCACAGACTCTGTCTTTGAAGAAGAGCATAGCACAGAAAGCTTGCGGCCAGGAGGTACAGCTTTTATTAATAGTTCACTTGTTGGCCTGATTGCATCCATATTGGACACCATAAAGTAAACATAGATAAAGCCCAGTAGAAAGAGCAATTTCTCTGCAAATAGCAGAGGAGCTCGGCGAGAGGCATGAGTGACGTGAACAGTTTTGTATTTTTCTGAAAAGTATTTTCCCTACTGGAATTAATCACAATGTAATAGATAAATAAATGGAAGCACTGAGCATGTTCATGCCCTGGGCCCTGTTGTCATGGCTGGTGGTGATGAGCGTTGAAGCTTATCTGTTGGGGCAGAACTGACAGTGGTCCTGCTGCTTGTCAGCCTGCTCCCTTTCGGCTAACGAGCTGTGAGGGCTATCGGTGCTGCTCTTTCCCTGACACCGGCAGCTTATGCCGAAAATAAGAGGAACTAAGCACCAAATGTTTTCCAAGATTACTGAAATCCCCCTGAATTTTTTCAGCGTGCTCATATTAGACTGAAAATCTAATTCGTCAATTAACTGTAGCAAGTATCGGTTGAAAAAGATGTGAGCGTTACGCGAGATGCCATTCTGTGGGGATGTACATTCGGTTTGTTTAGGTGCTTTTTAAAGAACTGATTTAGCATCCATTAACCTACACTAACCTTCTGGCGCTGAGTGTTAACCAACAATGAGGTGGCAATGGGAATTGACCTTGCGGAAGGTCCCTGAGCCGTCTTGGAGCAGTATTGAATGATGTTGAGCAATATGGTAATGTGGAAACTAACAACCATGGGCTTATGCAGACAATGCAGTATCCGTCACATTGCTCGCTGCTACCAGCCCCATCCACAACTGCTGACTTGGCAAAGGCTAATCGGTCTGCCCTACTGACCACACAGAGATATAGTAACATCATTTGACAGCAATACAATATGAGGAGGAGGAGGAGGAGGAGGAGGATGACTGTAATGTGGTATATAGAATGTTACCCATTCCTTATGAACAGTTCTCTTGAAGAGAGTCTGCAGCCCAGAATTCAGGGCTGAGAAAGTGTGGCTCAGAGAGAGAGGTTAAAAACCCAGCAGGCTGCAGGAGGGAGAGAGACCCGTGGCGCCAGAAGTCCTTCCAAGGCAAGCCGTGCAAAGGAGTTCTGAGGTAGGAACTTTAACTGGATGCTGAAGGAAGGGCCAGGAGAACCAGCTTGTGGAGGTTTAACAAGCTGGGACAGAAGTAAAGCTGAATTTGTTTTCCCTGAACTGCTGTCTGTTCTGGATCTTACTTAGTGGAGTTTTAACAAGCTGGGACAGAATAAAAATTGCTTTTGTTTTCCCTAAACTGCTGTCTGGCCTGTGTTTTAAAGACAACCCCTTCCAAATGCATACCAAACAACCACAATTACTTACAAATTAACATTAGAGGGAGGAGTGGCTCAGTGGTTGGGACAGGTTACCTAATCCTGAAAGCCAGGGGTTCAATTCCCACATGGGGATGAGCAACTTCAGGCCAGAGGGACTAGGGTCTCTAGTCCCATGGCCACTCCTTGTGGCCTTGGGCAAGCTACTTAACCCTCCATTGCCTCAGGTACACTTAGATTGTGAGCCCTTCAGGGACAAGGGAATGAAAAGTACCTGTTAGTATACATGTAAACCACACTGATTCTAAAGAGCGCGGTATTAAAAAAAGAAATAAATAAAACATGCACAAAGTCAATGTCCATATGTTAAAAAGTTCTAGCACATGTTAAAACATTTTTTAGTAACAAAAGCTTGAAGCAAATAGAAAAAATGTTCAAAAATAGGGAAAAATGTAAAAATGAGCCAGAAATCTTTTTCATGCACATCCCTAGGATTCTGGCTCTAGAAATATGAAATATGGATAATTTCATAGCAGGGTGACTTTCTGAAATGGAAAAAAAGGTGCCTAGTTTATAAAGGCCCCAACTATATATTTATTTCTTTTTATTTAAACTTATTTTTATACCATCTTTCTACCATTCAAGGCGTTTTACATTTAACTGAGGGTGTAACAGGTCCATGAGAGGTGCACTGTTGTACAATGAACTAAAACAGTGTAACAGTAGAACAATATAACGATATAACATGGGTATGTAAATGTCTCCAAACTCTTTATAATGTATTCTGAGCAGTGGTTGGACAAATCAACAAATATACATTATACAATTATACATTTATACATATTTACAATATACTTGGGCTAGAGACTTGTTGGGGTAGTGAATTGTTGATATTTTATTTCTAGGGTGGTTGGGTCTATGTATCCAGGTGTGCTTTGTATTCCTCTTGGAAGAGCAATGTTTTTCGTTTTTCCCAGAATTTGGCTGTATCAAGGCATCCTCATAGTATTGGGGGTAAGGAGTTCCATAGTGTGGAAGCGAATAAGGTGAATGCATAATTGCAGGTGGATTGTTTGTTCTTTATCTTCTAAGTTGGGATCTCTAGTAGATTGATGAAAGTGTTTATTCATGATCTTTCATTCCTGGGGTTGAGATGAGTGTCTGGAGACTGTTAGCTGATTCTTTGTGGAGGATTTTGAATATTGTGATAAGGGCCTTGTATTTGATTCTGGCTATGATGGGAAGCCAATGTAACTGTATTAGTATGGGGGGTGATGTGGGATTGGCAGGGAGCTCCTAAGATTATGCATACTGCTGTGTTCTGGGCCATCTATAATGGATGGAGAGTATTTTTTGGGAGGCTGTGGTAAATGATGCTATAGTAGTTCAGCACATGTGTAATCATGGCCTTGCAGACAATTCAAAATAATTCAGTGGTGAGCATGGGGTGGAGATATTTTAGTGTCCTTAGCTTGTTGTAGATAGTGGTGGTTGTTCTTATGTAACATAGTAACATAGTATATGATGGCAGATAAAGACCAGCATGGTCCATCTAGTCTGCCCAGCAAGGTGGCAAGAGTAGTGTGATTGGAAGTTCAGCTGTTGGTCTGTTGTTACTCCTAGGTATTTTGTTTTGGTTTTGACTTTTATTTTTATGTCGTTGAGTTTCAATGTTGATGGTGGGATGAATGTCGGGTTGGGGGTGATGTACAGGGCTTCAGTTTTCTCTTTACTGATGATCAAGTTGTGTAGGGTGAGCCATCTATGTACCTCTGTGAAGCGCTTCCATAGGTTGGTGAGGTCAGGAAAGAGGAGGTTGATGGGGGTGAAGAACATTATGTCATCAGCGTAGATCTGATATTGTAACTTATGGACTTTGAATATTTGACATAGCAGTTGTATAAAGATATTGAAAAGGAGGGCTGAGAGGCTTGAGCCTTGAGGTACTCTCATTTGCTAGGTGAACAGGTTTGATATCTTGGTGCCATTTTTACTTGCTGTGTGGGATTAAGTCGAAGGCAGAGACAAGGTTGAGGAATATTAGATAAAGCTATTGTTGGTGTTTTGTGAGTAGGTAATGAGTGTATTTAGTAAGGAAATGAGGAAGGTTTAATCTCTGTGGTACTATCTGAATCCGTGTTAATGGGGGTCTAAGGGTACGTGTTCAGTCAGGTGGTCTTGGAGTTGTGTGAGAACGATCTTCTCTATTATCTTCAATATAAATAGAATGCTTGATATTGGTTTGTAGGAGGTGATGTTGGGTCTAGCCCTGGACCTTTTAGGAGGGGTTGGATTGAGGTCATTTTAAGTAGGTGGAGCATTAGGCTTAGTCAGAGTGATATGGACTATACACAGATAAGTGCTGTGATGGGATTTAATAAGCTTCTCCCAAGACACAGTGCAAGGGTCAAGTGGGGATGTAGCTGTGTTTAGGTTCTGGATCGTATTTTCAATGTTCTCGTGCAATGGGATCTGGAATTGGGTCCATAAATTCTGTAGTGTCAATTTCTAGTCATGTGTCCTTAAGAGCTGATGTGTTGATGGGGTGTCCATGTGTTTGGCAAAAAGATGGGAGGCTATCTTCCATGGGCATATTTGTTCTTGTAGTATTCCTTTATTTGGTTCCTTTATGAGTGATTTTGCTATGGAGAAGAGCTCTCTTGGTTTATTTATTTTACCAGTGATGAGATGGGTGTAGTACTCTTTTTTTCTGTTTCAATGATGTTCCTATGTAGAATATACCATTCTAATTTAATAAACCCAAACACCTCACTTTTATGAATAACAGAGGCATCAGTCCAGCATAGGGGCAAATATTCACTTAGGTTAGCCATCTTTTTTGCCTGTTTTTATCACTTGCCTGGAATTTTCAATCTTTTTAATATATTTTAATAGTCTTTTCTGCTACACAGTATCATTGTGACCATCCATACAGTTTTTTAACACAGTGACATTGCTATTAGACTCAAAATGCTGTTTCCTACTCAAACACAAGCTTCTTTCTTAAAAGCTTCTAAACTTATCTTAATAAATGTTTATTTGTAGCTCTCCCAATCTTCTGAACTGTGCTCACAACTTATATGACAACCTGCTTCGAGGGCTTGTGAGAAAGATGGAAGAAGGATCGCACTACTTCACCTCACTGTGTACTTTCCAGTGATGGAATTCCATATTCTATTTTCATCAAGAAGTGATTAACGCTTATCAGATAATTAGCAGTTCACAGGGAAGCAAACACAAATAATAGAATAGCTTAATATATACCAAATAATCCTAAAAGCGTTTATATTTAGCTTAGGTATCCTTACTCCCTTAACAACCCTCTACAACTAAACTCACTAATACAAAGATGCAGACAGCAGTTCAGCATCGAAATAGGAGCTATCCAGGCTTTTGCACTGATTGCTAGTGAAAGGTCATATGTGACCACTTGATGAAAAGAGCTCCTGGTGTTCAGAGAATGAGTCCAATCTGTAGAAGCTAGAATATCAGACTTGGAAGAACTGAGGCAGAGAGAATATAAAAAAGACCTACAGCGACATAGTAAAAACAGTTCCACCTCAAGTCTGGCAGCCTCAGTGCTGCCTTAGAGGTTATCTGGAAGGGCAACATCACCTTGGTGAGGCAGGAAATGATCCTCTAGCTAGAACCTGCTCTCCAGAAGATGCAGTATCCTATCGTACAAAGGATATCTCTCCAGTTCTGTCCAGGGGGGAAGAGTTAGTTGATGATTTGATCATTAGGCATGTAGATTTTATGATAAGGCGGTATAGAAATACCGTTAAATAAATAAATAAAATAAATAAATGTAGATAACTGGATGGCTGGTAGATGTGAGGTTCACTTGGTTACTTGCCTGTATAGTGCAAAGGTGGCAGACCTCACAAGTTACCTAAATAGGATTCTAAACAGTGCTGGGGAGGAGCCAGCTGTCTTGGTACATACGGGCACCAACAACATAGGAAAATGTGGGGAGGTAAGTAGGTTCCTGAGGCCAAAAGTTAGGCTTTTAGTTAGAAAGTTGAATCCAGGATCTCCAGGATAGCATTCTCAGAAATGCTCACTGTTCCACATGCAGGATCTAAGAGGCAGGCAGAGCTCCAGAGTTTCAATGTGTGGATGAGATGATCATGCTGAGAAGAAAGTTTGGGATTTTTCAGGAACTGGGCAGCATTCTGAGGAAGAGGCAGCCTTTTCCATAAGGATGTGCTCCACCTTAATCAGAGTGGAACCAGGTTGCTAACACTAACCTTTAAAAAGGAGATAGAGTGGCTTTTATACTAGATATCGGGGGAAAGCTGACAGTCGCCCAGGAGCACATGGTTCGAAATAAGGTATCTTTGAAGGATACTACTAAAACAGGGAGCTTAGGACATATAAAGGTAAAAGTAGCCCGTTAGTAAAAGGGCCCCTCAGTTACTAATAATATGCATTAAAGGCCTTAGCATGCAATAGTAATGCTAGTTGTAAATGTTTAAGGTGCAGTAATGAACAAGAGCGCACTAACAACTATATATCACTACTTGGTTTTACATCCTATTTAATCCGTGTACTGACTTTAACATACATGTATCGATTCTACCAGCTTCACCTAACTTTAAAGTACTTCTTGGATATCTTTATCACTGTTGGTAATTGATCAGAATAAATTTCAGGGAAACAGCATATGCCCCTAGCACAGTCCAGCTGCAGCCTTCGGTTGTTTCTCTAGTGCTCTGATCGAACAAGGTACAGAGAGCCAGTTTGAAGTTGCTACAGAAGCCTCACTTGCATTCCTAAAACATGTCATGCATGAGGTAAGCTTGTCAGAGTGCTCTAAGCATAGAAATGGAAGTAAAAAACAGTCGTTCCCTAAGCCAGGGAGTATACCTTTCTCACTCGCCAGCCAAATTGCCTTCACTTGGTTACCAGGCACCTTCTTCTTGCTAGCCCCATGACGACACGTTTGTCAGCAGCTCGTGTACTCGTCAGCTTCATGTCGTTCACACTAAACTCATTTTGACCCATTTGGCAACCCTGCTGCTCTTTCCAAGGGCCATTGGCACTGACATTGAATAGTCAATAAGTTTAGTACTATTAACCTAAGAATGGCGTGAGGTCAGGTTTCAAAGAAACATGATAAATTGCCTTTTTTTTATTTGAAGTATGATCCTCTGGGTTTGATGGAGAATAACTTCAGTGCAGCTGAAGGGCTGCACTCACAATATTTTAAGACTTTTCTCAGAATTTAACTGGCCACAATTATGGAGGTTTTGGCTGGAAGCCTGAATGTTCCTAACTACGTACATCCAGAATGGAACAGAACCTTACTGCCTAGTGCGCTGACACTCTAGCTAATGCTTTTAGCTGTTGTTTACTGTAGAAAATACTGTTTCTTGCGTTCATTGCCCCTTGTTTTAACTATCCAGAGAACAGTGCAACGCTCAAGAAAAGACATCGTAGCATGCACTTATTAGGACTTTCTACGAAAATTTACAAAATTTCTGTTCATCGATGGCAAACTGAAGGTAGTTGCAACCAGACTAAAATCACATTTTGCTCAGTTTTAGGCAATGCTTAAAGGAAGTTCTGGGGAATGCTTATGCTGACACTGATTTTCATCCATATCTTCTTTCACTTATGCATATGACTTTGGTGGTATCGTAACGGTATGGACAGGTGTCGATGCAGTATGATGGCAGCCAGCCACTCCCACTCTGAGCCCCGTTAGCTGAGCATTTATCCTGTGACACAGAAATGGAGTATCTATCTTCACCAGCTGCACGTATAAATTGAAAAACACATGGACAGAAATAGGCAAAGACACACATACACACCTTTCTGATGCAGATACCAACGCACACAGCCTCCCTTTCTGACACAGACAACCTGTGTTTCAGGCACACCATTATATAGGTGTTCTCCCTTTCTGACATTAACACCAACATAGTAACATAGTAAATGACGGCAGATAAAGACCAGCATGGTCCATCCAGTCTGCCCAGCAATATGGCAAGAGTAGGTGCACCTGATGCTCTGTGCAGGTCACCCCTCCCCATGTCTTTGTTTAGGGGTGCACCCACCACTCCATGTAGGACACCCCTATTTGTTGAGAAGTTAGATGGTTCAGTTTATTTTGTTTTTATCCTGTTGCTGTTTTGAATTCCGTCACTGTGTTTGCCCCACCACTTCCATCGGGAGAGCATTCCAAGCATCCACCACACACACACATGCCCCATTCCTCAAATACTCACTACCTCCTTGTCTTACACACACACACATTCCTTTTCTGACACAAACATCAATACATACACAAAGACACACAAAGGCCACTATTTACTAATGCTTAGAAGGGCTGGTGCAAGAATATGAGGGTGCTCTAGGTGAACCTTCATTCCTGCTGCCCCCTCCGCTTCTACCCCTGCCCCCTTTTCTGCCTCGCTTTGGGACCTACAGTGATGGCAATGATAGTAAAACATCAAACAGTGCTTATCAGAGCCTCTAAACCATTGTGTGCTGGTGCTCTGCTCTGAACGGACAGCCAGTCCCACCCCTTGTCTGCATCAGGCAGAACTGACTGGTCAGAGCACAGCACCAATAGCATGAAGCAGTTCAGAGGCTCTGGTAAATGCTGCTTTGACCTTTCATTGTCATTGCAACTGCTACAAGTTCCAGAGAGGTGTAGCAGTAGCAGGAACCGCCTTCTAAAGTTTGGTGCTCTAGGCAACCACCTAGTTCACCTAATGGTAATGCCAGCCCTGTTGCTTAACCTGTAATAACAGTGTTATCGTGCATTATCTGACACAAAGCCCATTGCATGGAAGATAGCACACGATAATATCATTATCCCACAGTGAGTGTTAGTAAATAGGGCTGAAAGTGACAGCCTTTCGGCTATGAACATATGCCATCAAACTGAGCAAATTCCAGTTCTCACTCAGAAAACCTCAATTAATACACGCACAGATACACAGGGCAATAGTGGGCAGACCGAAAGAGCCTCCCTAAGAGGGGTAATATTTAGCTCATGACTGTCAAGTTAAAAAAATCCAGATATTGAGCACCAGTATCCAGATGCTGGCCAGTGCTGAATAGATTTAGCAGTCAGTTACCAGTACTAACCGGATCCAGATAGCACTTAGCTTTTTTCTGTCTTAACTTATGCAGATTGGTATCCAGATAACAGCACTGAAAATCGCCTCAGCTCTGCCCACGAACCACCCCCAGCACTACGCAGCTAGTGCAGAGGAGGTGAGAGGGAATATTCAGCAATGCTTTCCATGTAGTGCCGCTTTCATTGGGACTGATACAGTTAGCGGGTCCTGCTAACTGGAAAAGTCCTTTGGAATACCGACCCCTCGGAGGGTGCAGGTTCTGCCAACAAGACTATGTTAATATGGGGAAGACATTGAAATTACTTGTGGTGAGGCAAATCCCAGGGGTGACATTTACACAGGGGTTTTCCACAAAAATGATAGGAGAAGAATGCACATGATTATTGTCTTAGGGGCTGCTAGGCATGAATTTCTGTCTGCCTATTTGACATTGCTGCTTGGATGTCTCACCGCCATTTGAAACTGAACATGGCCAAACAGGGGCTTCTTATTTTTCCCCCTATACCTACCTCCCTCCTCCCTCCTTTCTCAGTCTCTGTGGATAATGCTCTACCATCCACCCTTCCCCTTTTAAACTTTTAATTTAAGTACCGACTCATACTACAACCTAGAGCTTCCTCTCTATTTTGTATATAGTTGCCTTGTTCTGTGTTTTGCTTAACATATTCAATGTAATTCAATTCTCATAAAATTGTTCCATATATAATTGAAGTTTAGTTCACTGTAAACCACACTGATCCTCGGAAATATGGGATATAAGAATAAATAAATAAATAAATACTTCTCCCTGTTTCTTCAGCTCGCAACCTTGGGATCATCTCTGACATCACCCTCTCCTTCTCCACACACATCCAACTGATAGCTAAAACATGTCATTGCTTTCTCTATAATATCAGCAAAATTCACCCCTTCGTTTCTGAACACACTACTAAGACACGTATCCACTCTTTAGTCACCTCCCGTCTAGATTATTGCAACCTCCTCCTTGCTGGTCTCCCTCTGGATCATCTCTCTCCCCTTCAATCTCTTCAAAACTCAGCTGCACGGCTAATCTTCCGCCAGCCTCAACCCCTCTTCTGTCGCTTCATTGGCTCCCTGTCCATTTCCGTATCCAGTTCAAACTTCTCCTGTTGACCTATAAGTGCATTCACTCTGCAGCTCCTCGCTACCTCTCCTCTCTTATCTCTCCTTACACCCCTCCTCGGGAACTCTGCTCTTCTGGGCAGATCCCTTCTATCTGTGCCCTTCTCTTCCGCTGCAAACTGCAGACTTGGTCCTTTCACCTAGATGCTCCTTATGCCTGGAACAAACTACCTGAGTCTGTGCATCAGGCTTCATCTCTGGTCCTTTTCTGAAAGCTCACCCCTTTTGAGGCTGCTTTTGGATCCTGATCCGCTTAGTCTCCTATGTGTTTCCTTACCATTCCCCTAGATGTATCCTTGTCCACAACTGTTGCATTGTTTGTTTGACTAGATTGTAAACTCTGATGAGCAGGGATTATATTCTACATGTGTCTGTACAGAGCTGCGTATACCATCCAAATGATCAGCGGTAGTAGTATGTCTGAGTCTGCCTTCAGCGGGCAACAAAACATGCACTGCCAGCTAGCACCCTTTAGTAAAAGACCCCCTTAGTCTCCTTGTCCTCCCTTAGTGCCCCTTTTACTCTCTTATCTAATGGTCTAATTGACTCCCTCACAGGCCTTCTGCTTCAAATGTACCTGAAAAAGGTTTTATTATCAGTTTTTGTTTCCATGCCAACTTTTTCAAATTCTCTCTTAGCCTATCTTAGAAACATGACAGCAGAAAAAGCCATATGACCTATCTAGTCTACCCTTGCATATCAACTATTATAGTCCCTTTCTTTCCTTCAGAGATCTTTTGTGTTTGTCCCATGCCTTCTTAAATTCAGATACTATCCTCATCTCTACTACCTTCACTGGGAAACTATTCCATGCATCTACCATCCTTTTCGTAAAGAAATATTTCCTCATATGACTACTACTACTTATCATTTGTATAACATGCAAAAGACATTCCCTGCTCCAACTCTCTGGTCACCCAGTCAATGAAATCAATCAGATGTGTCTGACAAGACCTGCCTCTGGTAAACAGATGCTGCCTTGGATCCTGCAATCCATTGGACACCAGAAACCTCACTATCCTGTTTTAGCAGCGCTTCCATTCATTTACTCACCACAGAGGCCAGACTAACTGGCCTGTAGTTCTCAACCTCATCCTTACTTCTGTTGTTGTTTAAAGAGACCATGTGTGCCTTTCTCCAGTTCTCTGGGACCACTCCCGACTCTAGAGAAGCATTGAAAAGGTCAGACAGTGAAGCCGCTCAAACTTTCCGAAGTTCCTTCAATAATCTTGGATGTATCTCATCACTTTGTTTACTTTTAGTTTTGCTTAATTCCTCACGAACACAGTTTTCTGAAAATCATTCAAGATCCCCTTCACTTCTGTTCCTATTTGTGGGTGTTTTCTGAGGTCCTGCTCCAGGCCCTTCAACTGTGAACATAGAACAAACTTTTTTAAAGCAATTCCACCTCATCTTCATGAGCTTCTACATATTCATTCCCTTCACCCTTGAGTCTGACAATACCACTTTTGCACTTCCTCCTCTCGCTAACATATCTGAAGAATGTCTTGTCCCTCCATTTTATTGTATTGACTATTTCTTCTTCTTTCTGTATTTTTGCTTTCCTGACTACTTTCCTAGCTTCTATTTCCAAATATTGATGCTTGTCTTTCTCTTTCTATGACCTCTTGTATTTCATGAAGGCCACCCTCTTTTTCTTCATCTTTCCAGCTATGTCTTTTGAGAACCATAGTGGCTTCCTTTTCCTTTTAATTTATTTAACTTTCTAACAAAAAGATTTGTTGCCCTTAAAATATCCCCTTTCAGTTTTGTCCATTGCTTTTCTACATCCCCCAACTGTTCCCATCCCACTAATGACTCCTTGAGGTATTGTCCCATCTTGGCAAAGTTAGTTTTCCAAAAGTCTAAGACCCTCACTTTTAAATGGACATTATCACCCCTGGTCCTAATATTGAACCACACCATCTGGTGATCACTGGATGTGAGATGATCTCCCACTCTGACATCAGAAACACTTTCCTCATTGGTAAGCATCAGATCCATTATGGCCCCTTCACATGTGGGTTCTGTTACCAGTTGCTGGGAGAGTTCTCTCTGTAAAGAATCCAGGATATCCTTACTTCTAGATGACACTACACAAGGGGATGTGCCAATAAACATCCAGCATATTGAAATCACCTATCAGTAGCAGTTCTACTTTCACGGCAATTCTGTGTATATCTTCTATTAAATCTCTGTCCACTTTATCTCCCTGTGAGGAGATCTGTATATCACACCAATGCAAATGGATTTCCAGTTCTCTCTTTCTAGTTTAACTCAAAGTGACTCCTCGGTCCCTTTTAAGCCCTGTAATTCTATTGCTTTAATATTATTTTTAAACATAGTGCCACTCCTCCTCCTCTTTTTCCTATGTTATCCTTCCTAAATAAAGTATAGTTTCATATAATTACATCCCAGACATGGTTATCTGTGAACCATGTCTCCATAACCTCTACTAAATCCAAGTCAGCCTCTTCCATTAAAATTTCAACATCTGTGATCTTATTTCCCATACTACGGGCATTATGAACACTGCTTTTCAGATGTTGCCCTTTTCCATTTCTACAGAGGTATTTAATGCTTTACTTACCTGGGGGCTCTCTTCACCCATCCCCAATGAATCTAGTTTAAAGCCCTCTACAGTAGGTTAGCCAGTCTACTGCAGAAGAGACTTTGACCTTTCTTGAATAGGTGGATACCATTTCTGCTCAGCAGCTCTTTGAAAATCATCCCATGGTCCAGGAATCTAAAATGCTCTTGATGACACCATCCATGCAGCCATGCATTCATCTCCAGGATGCGAGCTTCTCTGCCTTGGCCTTTACCCTCAACAGGGAGGATTGAAGAGAACATCACCTGCGCACCTATATGCTTTACCCTCTGTCCCAGAACCAGGAAGTCACTCTTGATATGCTTGGAGGGATACCTAGTATCATTTTTGCCAACATAGATGAGAAACATCAGATAATAATCAGTAGGCTTGATGAGTCTTGACAAACTCTCCATAACATCTTGGATTTTGGCACCTGGCAGACAGCACACCTCTCTGGACATCAAGTCTCATCAGCAGATAGATGCCTCAGTACCCTCAGAAGAGAGTCACCAACCATCTCTACCTTTTGCTTCCTTGTGATCACTGATTCAGCAACTTTGGGGTGCTTTAGCTCTGGTTCTTCCTTTCTTGGGATGCTTTCACCTCCTCCACTTCCAGGGCTGCATACTGGTTCTTCAATTCGAAGGCTGGAGTAATTGAATTGTTGAATCTGCAGGCTCTGGTGACTCATGTCCAACTTTCTACATTCTGCAACATACCATCTTCACCTCTGTTGGAGAGCTTGGATGCTTCAAGAAGCATCTCATCAATGTATGTCTTGCTGTCTTGAATGCTTCTCAGCCTTGCCACCTCTTCTCTGAGCTCCTCCACATGTTTCATGAGGGCTTCAGCTTGCAGGCATCTTGCACATGGAACCAGTCTCTTGTCTGGCTTTGGGCTGTCTGTCTGGACAAACACAGAAGTTGTAACAGGAGAAACAGCTTTGGCAATGCAATGTTTCCCAGCCATCATTCAATTGGTGGAGCTTTGGTACCTGTTGAAGTAAACAAAAAAGACCAGATGGATATACAAATAAGTTTTATGGTCCTCTGCTGCTGGGGAGAGTGTGGGATCTGTGGCAGCTCTTGCCTGGTTGACTCGTGGGGACCTCTGGAGTCCTCTGCTGGGACTGTTGGGATGGCTATGCAGATGAGTCTTCTGGTCCTCTGCTGCTGGTACGAGTGCAGGGGCTGTAGCCTTGCATCTATCTTGCCAGTGTTTATGTTGTTTCCTGTTTTCTTCATTCAGATCCTTTCTCCATTTTTGAAAGACTTTTTTGGCTATAACAGTCCCTCTCACCTAATTTTTAAACCATGTAGACAGTTGTGTGGCCTTCCTTCCACCTTTTTTAAAGTGTGACATACATTTGGTCTGAGTTTCCAAGATGATATCATTAAACAATGTTCGGGCCTAATGTAAACTTTTAACCTTTGCAGCTGCTCCTTTTAGTTTTTTCTTTATCATTTTCCTCATTTTTTCATAGTCTCCCTTTTGAAGGTTAAATGTTAGTGTAGTAGATTTCCTTGCTGTTCTCCCTTAATTTATTAAATCAAACGTTATCATGTTATGATCGCTATTGCCAAGTGGTCCTAGCACTGTCGTCTCTCATATCAGATCCTGTGTTCCACTAAGGATTGAGTCCAAAATAGCTCCCCTTCATGTTTTTTCCTAAACCAACTGCTCCTTAAAGTAGTATAGTTCATCTAGAAGTGTTATTCATTTGACAAGACTAAGATTATACCAGCGGATGAGCTCCACTTAATATACATCCATATGTGGGTCCAGTGTGTGTTATGAAAAATTGGAAAAATAAAGCAGAGTAACTGAAAAGGACAAAATTTAAAAAAATCAACAAAGTATAAAAAAATGAACTACAATAAATGTTTTCAATTGACAATACACACCTATTCACCACACACTATATACTACACAATCTAACCTAGATATGCAAAGAGACACAGGATAACACTTTATGCTACATAGGTTTATCCTGACTAATCTAGACTAATACCGTCACAAACAAATATTATACCCTGCACATTGTTGTCTCTCCACATTCTAATAATGTAAAAATGTAAAAAGTTAGTTTACATCCCAAGCATACCCTCTGGAATGTAATCTGTATTGTAAGTATATAGTTATATTGTTACCCGTAAAAAGTTTACATTTGTTTTATGTAAAATGACTAGGGATGTACTTTACCATACCTTGTAAACCATTGTTATTTGTAAAACGCACTTGATCCATGGGAAAGTGCGGTATAGAAATGCTTGTTAAATAAATAAATTAAATAAATAAACAATATAAATATCAAGATAGGAATGGTGAAAAATGTTTTTCTTCACTACAATTATTCATTTAATGTTGGAAGGTTTTGTGGTAAGAACATAATAATGCCATACTGGGTCAGACCAAGGTCCATTAAGGCCAGTATCCTGTTTCCAATATTGGCCAAACCAGTTCACAGGTATCTAGCAGGTTCCTAAAAAGGCACACAGGTTCCACAATGCTCATTCCAGGGTAAGCAGTGGATTTTCCGGATCCTGTTTAATAATGGTTTATGAAACTTTCTTCCAGAAACTTGTCCAAACCTTTTTTAAACCCAGCTACATTAACAGCTTTTACTACATCCTCTGGTAACGAATTTCAGAGTTTGCTTAAGCGTTGAGTAAAAAAATATTTTCTCTTATTAGCCTTAAAAGGGTTACATTGTAGTTTAATTGTGTAATCTAGTCTTTCTACTTTTTGATGGTGTAAACAACCGATTTACATTTACCCGTTGCACTTCATTCATTAATTTATAGATCTCTATCATATAGCCCCTTAGCTGTCTCTTTTCCAAGTTGAAGAGTCTCAACCTATTAAACCTCTCCTCACAGGGATATCCTTCCATCCCCTTTTCCATTTTTCTCGCTTTTCTCTGTACCTATTCTAATTCTGCTATATCCATTGTAAGATATGGCGACCAGAATTGTTAATTGGTGGTCATAATTGAAATGATTCATTTGCATACATATGTCCCAGAGGGCTATAGAGAAGCCTGGGGATCATATCGAGAAAATGAATGATACTATGCATATGTATGCTGACATCCTCTTACAGAACCATCCCACACACACAATACGTCATTCCCCTGCCTTATGCACCAATCTACATCCTCCACCCCCCCCTCCACTACCCATCCTGCATCAATACAACTTAAGTACTTTCACCACCATTCAAACATCAAACAAACTACCCCAGCAGCACACCCGTAGCAAAGGAAATAAGCCGCATAAACACACTAAAACCAAAACAAAGAACACTAGTAAACCACAAGCACAACCCACACAAACAGCACACCCAGAACATCACACATGGAACATTATCCTTATCAATGCTAGGTCTATAAGGAATAAAACACACATCATCCACAACATTTTAACTGATGACCAACCAGATATCTTATGCATAACAGAAACATGGCTCACTGCCTCAGACCATGCAACATTGAACCAAATTCAAAAGCCCGGATACCAACTATACAACTGCCCACGCACCAACCGAAGGGGAGGCGGAGTCCTTATAGCAGCCAAAAACCAGCCTCCAACTCACAACCACATCCACGGTCACAAATCCTGATCTCGACCTGCTTAAAGTCGAAAGCATGGCACTATCCATCTGCCTAATCTATAGACCTCCCTCACCGCAGCATGAAGCGCTATCCACAGCACTTGAAACCATCACATCCACCCAAAGAAAGAAATTCCAAATCATCCTTGGAGATTTAAACCTAGCATCAATCCCTCCGTCCCACACAGACACCTTCTATGAAGCCATGGACCAACTGGGTTTCCAACAAATAATAAATGACCCCACACACGATAGAGGAAACACACTAGACATGATCTTCATACCCAGAAATTCACGACAAACCGTTGAACCACCTACAATAAACATAGCCCAAGTACCATGGTCAGACCACCACCAAATCAACTGCAAACTTAAACTAAAGTGCCTACCCAAAAACACAAAAGAGATGAGAACGACCAACCCCATCAGGAAATTCGGGAAACCCAACGAAGAACACCTCATAAACGCCATCGCATCCCACATAACCCTTGATTCCACAGACCTCGTCGAACTAACAAACAGATGGAACACACACATCCAAAACATTTCTAACCCAACACTGAAACACTCAACAAATCTACGTAAGAACAACTCGGAACCCTGGTACACAGGAACTCTAACAAAAGCGAAAAGGGAGCTCCGTAAAATAGAGAGAAAATGGAGACAAACCAAATCCTCCGATCTCAAAACCAATACATGGCCCATCTTGCAAAATACAAAAACGACGTGAAAAATGCAAAAAAAACACATCACACAAACATTCTAAACAAAGCGATCAATCGCCCAAGAGAGTTATTCGAATTAGTCAAATCTCTAACCAAAACCGACCAGACTGCCAATCACCAACTCCATCACAGCCCAACCCCTGGCAAACCACTACGCGAACAAACTGACGGCCCCCAATCCCCCCCCCCAAGCCCCACCAACACCACAAATGAAGAGTGAGAACAACATAACGCAAACCCAGTCCTGGAAGCACTTCCACAAAATTGGAACCAAGCAAATCACAACCATTGTCTCAAACCTGAAAAGCACCACCTCCCCTCTAGACCCCTGCCCTGCAACCTGGATCAAGACGGTAAAACAAGACATAGCACCCCACATCACACACATAGTTAACCTATCCCTGCAACAGGGACTCATGCCCTCAGAACTAAAGAGATCAGTCATTAGACCAATACTAAAAAAACAATACACTCAACAAGGAAGACCCAGCCTCATACCGTCCCATATCAAGCATCTCCTTCCTGGCAAAGATCATAGAAAAAACAGTCCTTCTACAACTCCAAGACCATCTGACAGACAGTGCTCCCCTAGATGACCAGCAATATGGCTTCAGGCAACATCATGGAGTGGAAACCCTATTACTAGTCCTACTTAACAACCTCCTAAAGGGCCTTGAAAACAAAAAGAAAATGTACATTCTTGTATTCATCGACATCTCAGCTGCCTTTGATACAGTTAACCATGAAACACTCATAAACAGGATAAAATCAATAGGAATAACTGGAACCCCCCTAAAGTGGTTCACCTCCTACATATCCAATCGAACACAACAGGTTCAATTCAACGGAGAACAAGCAGAACCCTTCACCCAAACACAGGGAATCCCCCAGGGCTCTGCTCTCTCGGCGCTTCTATTTAACATATATATGCAGCCTCTATGCAAAATTTTCACTCGGCACAAAATTAATTATCACATCTATGCCGATGATATCATGCTATACTCGCAACTAGACACTGAAAACCCAAACTACAGCCCACTGGAGACATGCATTGAAGAGATGCAAGACTGGTTACAACAAAATAGTATGTCGATAAATCACAAAAAAACCGAAGTAATGTATCTCTCCAAAGAACCGAACTTTGTCCCACCCCCATCAATCACACTATGTGACAACACTTACCAAACGAAAAAAGAAATAAAGTATCTAGGAGTCACTTTTGACTGTGACCTAAAGATGGAGAAACACCTCCGAAAGACCAACAGAGCAGTTTTTCACAAGCTTAGAGTCCTCCAACCCATCTGGAGTATTATTGATCCCCCAAGATTTCAGAACCGTGGCCCAAGCACTCATCATGCCACATTTTGACTACTGCAACGCCATCCTACAAGGTCTACCTAAAAAAGCCCTAAACATATTACAAATGGCACAAAACGTAGCTGCCAGGGTCATAATGAAGAAAAAACTAAACGACCACATCACCCAGTACTAATTCAACTACACTGGCTACCCATAACAGCTCGCACTAAATATAAAATACTAACAACTACATTTAAACTCATCCACAACTTAGCACCTTCTTTCCTCAACAACCTAGTCAGAATGCAACCTCCTACCCGAAACAGGAGAACCCACAACGCCAACATCCTCCACACTCCAACAGACATAAGATCTACCAAAATTAACACCAGCCACAGAGCTTTCTCATATGTGGCACCAACGCTGTGGAACCAACTACCAACAGAGCTACGAGCTAGCAATGACCTTCCAGACTTCAGAAAGAAACTCAAGACGCACATTTTCCAAACCCACTTCAACCTGAATTAAACCTTCAGTTGGGGGCAGCCCCTGCCCACATTGAACAAGAAACCTATCCTGTGTATATGTGTCTATGTATATATGTAAACATTATGTGTATATGTATCTATGTATATATGTAAATATTTCCTCCCCACAGCTACGATTTGTTAGCTCTGTGTGATGTGTTGTTCTGATAATCTGAAACTCTGTGTGACGTGCTTTTCTGATAATCTGTATGTAAACAAAATTTGTACCTGCTTTGATCTGGCAGTTTCATAATAATAATCTTACCGCTTCTGATCGCTGGAAGGAGTGGGATACAAATACTCTCTAAATAAATAAATAAAAATTAACCATAAATCAGAGTCGGAGACCCCCATCCTTAACCCCTTTCTCCTTCCACCCCCCAACTTGACATTGTATCATGCCTCCCTCATATCAGAGCAGTCTGATTAAAGATTTTAAGGGGAAGCTCAGAATGTTTGCCATAGCACTCAAACGCAGGTGGTAGGAGAAAGACTTTCATGGTGTCATCCTAGGTGCTAGAAGACTGCTCGGGGCTGCACTAGTTCATATACAAGTAGGTTTTTGTTACAAAATGTGCTTCCACTCAGACTGATTTCGGATATGTATCACATTTGAAAGGGCAACATCTGTTGGCTTATTTAAGAGTTTGTTAAAAAAGCATTACAGTGATTTTTTATTTCTTCCAAGATTGTGCACATTGTGGCACAGAATAGGAAATGAGCCACAAAATGCAGCTCTGGAATGCAAATGAAGTTTCCCTCAAGTTCTGGAGCTGAGAAGAAGGATCAGACACAATCTAAGCCATCTTGAGTGGAATTGCTTTGATAAATAGACTACACCACGCTAGCGGAACATGGTTGAAAAGGACAAGGAAAATGGAAAGTAGAGTGCTAATCTATAAAGTTCACTGTATGATGCTGGTCCTTTAAAGGAAATGGAAATCCTAAATGACTCATAAATATTCATAGAAACGTGGCTATTTGCAAGTGTTGTCTATGAAAGTGTGATAACTTTTAAAGGTACGAGAACAAAGATATAATAGCTGAGCTTCTGAGGATCCCACATCTGAAGAAGGAACTTTTGTGGTCTCCAAAGTTCATCTACTACAGCATCTTTTCTGCTAGTCCTTTAAAAAGTCTCACAACCTACAAAAAATAGTTTTCTCAAAAACAAATATGGTTGCTTGAAAATTGTGCTATAATGACGAAAAGAGATATTTAAGAGTTATTTCAAGAAAGTCTATTCCGATGAATAATGCTGTTAAGAAGGTCAACAGTGCTTCCCTTCTAATGAAGCAAGTGTAGAAACATGTTAATAGAAACACATTTCTGGAGCCAATAGGAATTTACAAGGACATGCTTCAGCAAGGAACCATCAACAAATAGAATGTAAATAGGTCCCAAAGAATGTTGTTGTTGTGTTGTTGAGTCAAAGAATATCTTAGCCCATTTTTAAATGTGTACCCAGCATGCATATAGTCACTGACTTGGTAATTAAGTGCTACAATATACTGAAGAAGAACCTTAAAAACGTTGGGGGATAGGCCTCATGGGTTTGTTATAGTCCAGCAAAACTGCCTCTGGTGGTACAGCAGATGACATCCCAAAGCTTTACATTCCTAATGCAATATCACAAAGTCTGCTCAATCTCATGCTTTATTATCACATCCAAGGATCCTCTGTTCTTAACTACAGGTTTTCTTGAACTCTACTATTGATTTGGACTCTATTCCTTCTGATGGGAAACCTTTCAGTACTGTGATGGATCTTGTCAGGAAAAGAGACCCTGAAATAATGAAGAGGCTGACATCCACAGAGAAGACTACATACTGGACATAGTACCCACAGAACAAAGAATTATAGGCTTGGTCTCTGTCTGTCTATAGAGAATTCTTCTCCTTTGGATTGAACCTTCTGTTGCTGGCAACTGCAAGGCTCTAGCTGCACAAAACTAGAGCCTGAAATGGAGTGTGTCGATACTCACAGAAGTCTCAACACAAAAACAGGATGGGATGAAACAGATGAACTGATTCTGAAGCAAGGAAGACTTGCAGTGAAGAAGTCAAATCATAAGAATCACAGTGAGGAGTCAAAAGCACAATACAACAAAATGGCCTCCGAGAGGAAGTAGTAACCATGGAGTGGAGAGAAGTGACAAGCTAGTCAGCCAGGTTGACACTTGCTGGTAGGAGGTCAGAACTTCATCCCAGCAAAGTTCCCTTAGGAATTGAGCCAACTGAAGGCTGGCAAAAAAATGGAAGAACCTCAAAACTAACTAACTCCCCATGGTGTCCTTTTCTATTGTGTCTTTCCTATGAGGAAGTCAGAGAGCCGTGGACAAAATCACATTACTTATCTTTAAGGAGGAACTGCTGTCTCACATGGAATCAGCCTCAACCCTTGAAGCCTAAAAATTCTACTTAATGATGTCAAGAGATATTAACAATACAAAGAAACTACTTGACACCTATTGTGTTTCAAGAATATTAAAAACCTCTGCTTCAGGGGGGAGTTATAAGAAAAACTATTTTGAATTTAAGAATTTACTCAAATGTTTTAAAATTAAATTAAAAATTTAGACCAACTGATGGAATAGTAGTTTCATGTAAGAATACTGATTTTTCAGTTGTCATGAAATAGCACTTTACTGATGGTCCTTTAAAATAAAATTGTCATTTCACTCGGAAGTAATGTTTTTGAAGTGCCGTAGAGTCCCTTATTTTTATATTATTTTGTTTTCTGAGATCTATTTGATCGGATTGTTTGCATCACTCGGTTTTTTGGAGTTTTCAGTTCAGTTTTTGTCTTCACATTTCTAATTTCTGTATTTGGTGAGGTTCTGTCCATGTTTTGTTTGTGTGACAGAGGTAAGATGTTTTGCTAGTGTTTAGTTCCTGTATAGGGATCTATAGGAATGTGCATTCAGTCATGACCCTTCTTTTTTTGGGCTAAAATCCATTTGCCACTATCTTGTTCCCTACCACTTAACTCAGTCAACCCCATTGAGCCCATTCTCTAGGCTGTCCAGTCAGTTTATTACCCATTCGTGTCAAAAGCCTGACTGAAAATGCTATGTTTACCACATCAAGTGCTTTTAGATCACCCAGTCAAAGAAATTGATGACGTTTGGATGAAGCAATCTTCCTCAGGTAAAAACCAGGAGAAACTTGATATGCTTCAGTCTTTTCCTGTGACAGTGACTCAATTAATTTACCAACAACCGAGAGATGTCTGACTGGTCTGTAGTTACCAGCTTCCTCCAGTTACTTAAAATCATGGCACCTTATTTGACTTTTCTTGAAAGATGAACTCATTTGAGAATGTACCCAATAAGCCTCAGTGTGAGCTACTGTTAAGAACATAAGAAGTGCCATACTGGGTCAGACCAAGGTCCATCAAGCCCAGTATCCTGTTTTCGACAATGGCCAATCCACATCACAAGTACCTGGCAGGTTCCCAAAAAGGCACACAGGTTCCACAATCTTTGTCCTGGGGCAAGCAGTGGATTTTTTGGGTCTTCTTTAATGATGGTTTATGGGCCTTTCCTCCAGGTACTTGTCCAAACCTTTTTTTAATACCAGATGCACTAACTGTTAATGAATTCCAGAGTTTGATTGTACGTTGAGTAAAAAAATATTTTCTCTTATTAGTTTTAAATGGGTTAAGTTGTAGCTCCATTGTGTGTCCCATAGTCTTTCTACTTTTTGATGGCATAAATAACAGATCTACATTTACCCATTCCATTCCATTCATTAATTTATAGACCTGTATCATAGCTCCCCTTAGCCATTTCTTTTCCAAGTTGAAAAGCCCTAATCGTTTAAGACTTTCCTCATAGGGGTGTCCTTCCATCCCCTTTACCATTTTGGTGGCTCTTCTCTATATCTTTTCTAATTCCACTATATCCTTTTTAAGATACGGTGACCAGAATTGCACACAATATTCAAGGTGCGGTTGCACCATGGAACAATACAGAGTCATTATAATATCCTTGGTTTTATTCTGCATTCCTTTCCTTATGATTCATAGCATTCTACTTGCTTTCTTGGCTGCCACTGCACACTGGGCAGAGGGTTTCAACATATTATCCACGATGACACCTAAATCTTTTTCCTGGGTGGCGGTTCCTAATGTGGAACCTTGCATCGTGTGACCATAGTTTGGGTTGATCTTTCCTAGGTGCATAACTTTGCACTTGTCAGCATTAAAGTCCATCTGCTATTTGAATGTCCAGTCTCCCAGTTTATCAAGGTCTGTTCATCATTAGACATTTGAACAGTTATTATATAACAAGATCTTGAGGCTACAGATGTGCAGTCTTTATCAGCAGACTTTAAAATGAAGGATGAGGAGTATACAGACATATTCATTGTATAGTTGTGATTAACAGCTATGTCCTAGCCATATAGCTAGATGTAAATTAAAGTTTAATAGGTGATACACATGCCCACTGTGCCAAGCTATAAGATCATCTAAGTACACAAAATATGTGAGCATAAATGTGAAAGGTTGGAGTGAGCATGTGGGAGAGGCTTCACAGTTACTGGACTTAGCTGTTGAGGCGAAACCACACTAGGAAAGATGGCCCAAGGGGTAATGGGACTTCTTTGGTGGGGATAGCTGAAAGGTGAGATTTCTTGTTGTCTGGATGGCTGGTTGGTTGGAGACCCCTACTGCTCAAATCTTGCTTATTCCTCCCTTATATATTTCATGACATTGATACTGTTTCATGCCTCTACTTTCAACTATAAAAACACAAGATCCTGTAGTGCCAACAGATACAGAATTGGGGATAGCAATGCAGAGTGGAAGATAAGGTTTCATGTTTTTTGAGGGAATGGACACTTGATTTTTGATTTGTTTACTCACCTTTTCCAGGTCTGAGCTTAAAATGAATTACAGTGAGGTACACAAGTTATTTTCCTACTCAAATGGGTTTCTAATCTAGATTGTACTGAGGCAATGGATGTGAAGTGACTCAAGGCAAAAAACAGGATTTGAACCCTGGCTTCCCAGGTTCTTAGACTGCTTCTCTAGCCACTAGGATACTCCTCCACTCCTCAAAAATCCCTTTCGTATACTTGGTTGGACAGCTGGCATTCAAATATTAACAAATGAGACTCTTCTGCGTTGAGCTGATTACAGTGGAAGGCATTGTGCTGCATGATATAGACATGTGATAGCAAGCCTGCAAGCAAGATTTTGCCAAAGAAATTTCAGTATGGTTTTTGAATGTATATATCATGTATGGTATACTGGTACTTGGTGGGTGGGTTCAAAACCCTTGGGTTCAAGTGATAAAGCTGACATTGTAGTGCACCCAACCTAAGGTCAAAATCCCATTGGAAAGGTAATATCTCTTCCCTTTCTTCCTAGAAATTGCTGGTTTTACATGGCTCCTTATAAAATCTGCCTCTTTGTGTCTACCTAAGCATCTATCCAAGGGTGTTATGTGTCTCAGCATAGCTGCATTTGTGCTCAGGACGTATTCCTAGGACTATGCTATATAAAAGTATAGGCAATATTTAAACCTTGGTACAGAGACAAAAAGGAAAAACGAGGTGGTAAAAATTTAAGTCACAATTGACCAGATATAAGTTTTCAATTAATGTTTGTAACTCTGAAATCTTATTATCAGACATGGATGTGGCCATACTGCTGTTTGAAAAGGTCATTAAAGAATCAGCGTTATTAGGATTAGTTTTAGGTTCTCAGAGAACTTCATCCTCTGATGAGAATTATTTTATTTTAACAGGTTTTTTATACTGCTTTATCATTTCAGTCAAAGCGATTTACATTGTAACTTAAACTTGGTAGTGTACATTGAACAGGGACATTGATAACTTGGATTTTTTCTGAGGCAATGGAGGGTTAAGTGACTTGCCTAAGGCCACAAGGAGTATTAGTGGGAATTGAACCCTGGTTCCCAAGCCAGTGTTCTAACCATTGGGCTACTCCTCCTCTTCTAATTGCTGTCACGTGTGTCCCTTAAACCACTAATATGACTTTGATTACTGTGTCCTCTAATGTCAGCTGGACATAGACTCTCCTCAGCAGGAGAATCCCAATAGACATGTGAGTCAGCTGTGACGATCCAGAAAATCACAAAGTTTCAAAAGCCATGCAACAATGGTGGAATAGTTGATTTACTCATATAAAGAGGCTGAATAGACTCTGGACTGGCAAAGAATATTTGGAGCTAGGTGGGTTTGATGAAAAGCCAGGTAGCAGAGCTTTCTGCTTCCTTATCTACATAGCACCCGATATTGATTTGGGATGGCTATGCGCTGCTACAGTGAATAACTATCGCTGCCGAACTTTAACCCCAGATATTCAATGCTAGGGTTCTATGTGGCTCTGGCATGAAATAGCCCGGGTCGCCGCAGAGCCTCCGCAGCCGCAGAAGTTAACCGGGATGCGGCAATATTGAGAAGCTGCCCAGTTAGCTCCTATGGGTAAAGCTAGGTAGGCAGATATTCAAAAAGCTGGCAAGCGCATAAGTTCACTGGATAAAGATATGCACCTAGCCTTATCTAGAGAGTTAGAGATACTTATGAGCATGAAGTTATTGGAGTAACTGCATCTAATTAACATTGATCATGCACATAACTTTGTAGGGGAAATGCTTAGGAATGCACCCAGCCCTGCCTCTATTTATGCTGCTAGATTTTATGCCTACATCAAGTTATGTGCATATAATTTAGCCATTACAAGGAAAGGGAAATTAAATTCAAATCTCAGATGTTGTGCCGCTAACTTCCAAAATTAACTGCATAAGGCTTTGAAAGTTAACTCCGACATTTTCATATCTGTTTAACTACATCGGTATTATTTTTAAGTCTTGTTGTCTGTACATTTAGCTGTATAATGATTTACATTTCAAATTCTCTTTCGGCAGGCACCTTGTATTTGAAAACCTGTTCTTCTGTGTGGGCTTAAAAGTGCATGTGAAACGTTAATCCTTGCTGTTTCTTTCAGAGTAACTCAGACTTGAAAACTTAACTTCAGAGTTTGCATTCATCCTTTTCTGATCTTTTTGGTTGTGTTCAGATGAACATAGCTGCAGATTCAGTTTATATTTGAAAAACTGTAATCTACAAATATTTGCACAAATGCCATCCAATCTCTGTAAATTCAGGTTTGAATTAGGCAGGAGGTCGGAGCGTGACTATGATTCTCTGATTCCACGATTCAAATGTGTATGTGAAGCAGGTCAGAGTCTGCCAATGGAGGCTGTGGCAGGTGTGTCCTGTATCTACGGCAGCCAATCAGGAAATCTGAATTATGGTGAACACACTTACTGTATTGCCAGATAGGAGTAAAAGAAATTAGTCACATCTCGGTAAATGCAAGATCCTTTCCATTTTCAAGTTTTAAGAATTTTTCTAAGCTGATGTCATACACATGTTCTGAAGATCACATCAGGTCCTTTTAGCTACGAAATTCGGTAAAATATCAACCAAAGAATCCCATGCAAGAAACTGAAAATAATTCTCTGAAATTTTAGAAATAAACTCTTATGCATTAGCTTGGTAAATAAGATGTAAATAGTCATGGTTTAATGGGAGACAGCCAACATGGCATTAGCCAAAGACGGTCTTGTCTTACTAATGCTTTTTGAAGGTATGAATAAACAGATAGACAAAGGTGAGTCAGTTGATATAGTGTATTTGGATTTTCAGAAAGCCTTTGACAAGGTCCCTCATGAGAGACTCTTGGCAAAATTAAAAAGTCATGGGATAAGAGGCAGTGTACTATTGTGGATCAGGAACTGGTTAAAAGATAGAAAGCAGAGGGTAGGGCTAAATGGCCAATTTTCCCAATGGAGAAAGGTGAATAGCAGAGTACCCCAGGTATCTGTGCTGGGTCCGCTGCTTTTTAACATACAAATGGCAATAACAAGTGGGATAATCAAGTTTGCAGATGACACAAAATTACTCAACGTTGTTAAAACCCATGAGGATTGTGAAAAATTGCAAGAGGACCTTGATAAATTGGAAGACCAAAAATTGATCTTTTCAACTTAGTAAAATCACTATCAAAGGAACCATCATCTGAACAAAAGGAAGATATTCACCCACAAGAATTTGCTGATTACTTGCAATCAAAACTTCTGCAGACGGATGAGCTATCAAAAACCAATGTACAAGAAACAACCTGCCAAATTTCCCTGTCTGCACTTACCACACCCTCTTCTAAACACATTGAAAACACAATCATCTCACTCAACACTACCACCGCTCAAACCGATCCTTGCCCAGCCTTTTGGATAAAGGATCTTCGAAATGCCTTTAGCCCTTTCATTGCAAGAATCATGAACCTTTCATTTACAACCGGCTCCTTCCCCTCTGCTCTAAAGCTCACATCCATTAGATCGCTGCTAAAAAAACCCAAACTAGACCCAAAAAGGTCTAATTCATACAGGCCTATCGCTAGTATCCCCATCCTAGCAAAGATTTTTGAGAAAGTGGTGCAACATCAAATTCAAGACCACATAGATTCCGCAGCCCCCCTAGACCATTTTCAACATGGTTTCAGAGAATATCATGGCGTTGAAACACTTATCACCACCCTTTTCAATAATATACTCACTAGCATAGATAACATCCGACAAGGCGTTGTGCTAATCTTCTTGGATATAGCAGCAGCGTTTGATTCGGTAAATCATGAGATACTCCTTGGATGACTGAAGGAAAAAGGCATCTGTGGCTCAGCACTTGAGTGGTGTAAATCTTACCTGGATACTAGAATGCAATATGTAAAATCTGCAAAGGGAGAATCAGATCTCTTCCATCAAAAACAAGGCGTTCCGCAAGGATCCTCTCTTTCATCTCTCATGTTTAACATATACATGCAGCCTATCTGTAATATCATCAGATCATTCAATGTGCAATGTATGATATATGCAGATGATATCCTACTTTACATGCCATTTTCCACAATGCAAATGGACTTATTGCCCATAATAAATTGCTTCGACGCAGTCTCAGAGTGGCTCCTCTCACAGAACCTCCGCATCCAGCACAAGAAAACTGAGGTTCTCTTTGTCACAAGAGACCCCAACTTCACTCCACCATCACATATAAGTGTTAAGGGAGCTGATCTATGCACTAAAGAAACAATAAGATACCTCAGAGTCACCCTTGACCACCATCTCGATATGAAATCACACGTAAATAATATTGTAAAAGCTGTATACTTCAAGATCCGCACACTCAGGCACTTACGTTCCTTACTGGACCCAGAGGACTTCAGAACCATCTACCAAGCACTCATCTTACCACATTTCGATTTCGCCAATTCTATTCTGCAAGGACTCCCACAATCCACCCTAAGTTCTTTACAGCTTGCTATGAACACTGCTGCAAGGGTTCTACAAGGAGCGCCCAGGAGTGAACATGTTACACCTATCCTCAAGCAACTCCATTGGCTCCCTATACAAGGCAGGCTCATGTTCAAAACCTTGATTCTCACTTACAAGGCCATCCATGGTCTATCAGCCAACACACTCACTGAGCTTATACAAACTATACCACCAAACAGATCGAGAAGACAAGTAGCACTAAACTCTCTAATAACACCAAAAGCCATAACAACATGCAGCCGATCAACTGCGAACAGAGCTTTCATGTTTTGCGCTCCAAAATACTGGAACTCCCTACCACCTAACATCCGTGCAATAACCAACCTAACCCAGTTCAGAAAGGCCCTTAAATTTAACCTATTTATCAGGTACTATCCTATATGAAGTGCAAGATAATAGTCCCACCACAAATTTAACCACAGTTTTCTCCTGATCCTAGCACTCCTGCTAACTTATGTAAACAGCTCTATCATGTAATTGATTTAACATATTATATATTCTATGTATATAGTTCCTCCATGTTTTCCAAGTTGATACTCCTGTTATATGTAATACCGAACAGCCTGTTGTTCTGGTCTTTTATGTTCTCTGTGAACCGCGCTGATGCTAAATAGTGCGGTATATAAGAAAGTTAAATAAATAAATAAATAAATAAGACAGGGCATCCAAATGGCAGATGAAATTTAATATGGACAAGTGCAAGGTTATGCACCTAGGAAAGAACAACCCAAACTATGGCTAAACGATGCAAGGTTCCACATTAGGAACCACCACCCAGGAAAAAGATTTAGGTGTCATCATGGATAACATGTTAAAACTCTCCACCCAGTGAGCAGCAGCGGCCAAGAGAGCAAATAGAATGGAAGGGAATGGAGAATAAAACAAAGGATATCATAATGCCTCTATATCGTTCCATGGTATGACCACACCTTGAATATTGTATGCAGTTCTTTGTCGCTGTATTTTAAAAAGGATACAGTGTTATTAGAAAGGGTACAGAGAAGAGCCACCAAAATGGTAAAGGGGATGGAAGGATTTCCCTATGAATAGAGGCTAAAAAGGTTAGGGCTCTTTTACCTGGAAAAGAGACCACTGAGGGGAGATATGATAAGGGTCTATAAATTAATGAATGGAATGGAATGGGTAAACGTACATCGATTGTTTATGCCATCAAAATATAGAAAGACTAGGGGACAGGTAATGAAGCTACAGTGTAAACTATTTAAGACTTATTAGAGAGAAAATATTTTTTCACTCAACATGTAATCAAACTCTGAAATTCGTTACTGGAGGATGTAGTAAAAGCTGTTAGTGTAGCCGGGTTTAAAAAAGGATTGGACAAGTTCCTGGAGGAAAAGTCTATAAACCATAATTAAAGGGTCCTGGGAAATCCACTACTTGCCTCATTGTGGAACCTGTGTCTTTTGGGGAAACTGCTAGGTACTTGTGACCTGGATTGGCCACTGTTGGACACTGGGCTTGATGGACCTGGGTCTGACCCAGTCTGGCATCTCGTATGTTCTTATGTTCTGTTCTTAGATCTGTTCTCCTGCCTACAGAGAATCCTGCAGGGAGTGGGTCAGATTCAAAGCCTAGAAGGACAATTAATAGAAAGGCCTAAAGCAGACAATCTTATTAGCTGATTCAAGTTTCTGCCAAAGTATATATGGTCTCCATATGGGCATGATTTACAGTCGGATATGCCAATTCTCAGTATGGGGCACGTTTATTTAAATGTAGTAGCTTTCCACATGTTCAGGTCCAAATCACAGGGGTGGCAACGGACCTATGCTAATGAATGGGCCATGCATGGTATGTCCCCCTGTAATTAACATGGGCTAGCTTTACCCCTGTGCTGATCCATTTCCCACGATTACCATGGGTGCAATTACTGCCGTTCACTGAAGCAGGCAGTAAGTGCACTATGCACGTGCTAATAACTCCTGCGCTAATTGCAATGTGCAGTAGCCGCCCACACTCCATCTCTAATCCACAGTCTCCTCCCCAACCCGTCCTAAGCGCTTAGCGCAGGACTTTTAGCGTGGCTGACTTTTTTATGCATGCTGATGCAGTAAATCCTGTATTAAGCATTAGTGCACTTTAATATGCATGCTCCTGTAAGCAGCTTCCAGAAAAGGAAGGGGTAAATGCATGGAAATTTGATACTTATTGAGCTAGTTTGCCTGACAGACATGAAATTCCTTCGGCAAACATGGCAAGATCTTTCCCAGGACTAGCATTGTTGAATAAGCGACTGGTTACTAAGCAACCATTGTGAGAAGCTGGAGACTTTATGATGCACTTTCAAAGTGCTGATTTTAAACAAGTTATTATTAACTGGGGGTGATATTTATTTCATATTGATACAATGTGCCTCGTTATTGTGCAAATGCCACTGAAATTGAGTTGATGCATGCTAGGACAAGCACAAGAGAGGGAGCCAACTATCATTTGTTTTTGTTTCTTTTTTTTATTTTTGTTACATTTACTCCGAGCGAATTCCCTTTGCTGACAACAGACTGAGTTCTCCTGAGTTGAAAATGAAGAGATACGCAGTTCAATCTGGTTTTGTTTTGCACCCAGGTTAAGTACTGCCACAGTCAAATCTAATATTGCCTTGCATAATCACAGAACAGCAGCTGCCCCCTTCCTGCCCGTTGCTAGAGCCTTATATGATGCGCCTGGAAGCATTTTAGCTTGTGTTTCTGATTATTTTAATTGACAGTGGGGTACCTCCGCCGCTCTGATAACAGAGGCCTTCAGTGCTGCTGATCTAGGCAGGAATTCTGCTCCCTTGCTTCTCATGGATACGCGATGCACCACTAGTTACAGAATATTAGACAAGTTACCTACGGCAGCACCTGACATTTTTCAAGGCTGTCATTTATGAACAAAACTAGAACCTTTAACTCTTTTCTTAACTTCCTATTGAAGTTGAGTTTATTTTCTTTGCTGTATATGCTACAAACAGCAACTATGCATATAGACTTTGATATGGAGTGGAGGAGTAGCCTAGTGGTTGGGTCAAGGTACTTCAGGCCGGAAGGTCAGGGGTTCAAATCCCACTAGAGGACAGAAACCTTGGGCCGGAAGGACTGGGGTTTCTAGTCCCACAGGTGCTCCTTGTGGTCTTGGGCAAGCCACTTAACCCTCCATAGCCCATGTTCCCTGTAAAATAGTTCTCTGTGTGCTGTGCTTTCCTGTCTAATCAATGTGTTTATACCTCAAAAATTTCCTGTCATGATTTGACAATTTCCAATCTGTAATCAAAAAACGCTGCTGATCGCTGGAAGTAGCGGTATACTAAATAAAATAAAATATGGATTTCATATTTTTTTAAAATGTTTTCTCTTTTTAGATGTATGTCAATGTGATGTTGTTTTATGAGGTTTTAATTGGTCCATTTTCTATTTTTTGCAATGTTTATGTTTCACATCTTGTACTTTGCGAAAGGTGTGTTCTAAACATGAGAAACAAACGCACAAATGAATATTCACCATGTAAGACTAATAGAAGTTTACTCAGAAACCTGAGCTTGTATTTCAGTTGTATGAAAGCGTATAACATCTTTCAGATCTTGACTCACCTGATGTCCTTTGTGTTTCCTTATCATTCCCACTAGCTGTATCCCATGTCTACAGCTACTGTGTTGTCTGTCTCTATTAGATTGTAAGCTCCGAAGAGCAGGGACCATCTTTTACATGTGTCTCTGCAGTGCTACGTACTCCTTGTAGCGCTATACAAATGTTCAGTAGCAGGGCCGGCCCGTCCATTGAGCGAGAATGTTGTTCACACAGGGCCCTGCGCGAACCACATTCTCGCTCAATGGACTGCTGCAGAGGGAGCCGGGGAAGCCCGCGCGAAGCCCCGGCTCCCTCTGCACAGCCCGCCAGCGTGAAGAGCCTTTACCTTCACGCTGGCGGCTGTTTCAATGAAGCTGCGAATGCCGCGAGAGGTTAAATGGCATTGGCTTTAACCATTCCCGGCATTCGCAGCTTCATTGAAACAGCCGCCAGCGGGAAGGTAAAGGCTCTTCACGCTGGCGGGCTGTGCAGAGGGAGCCGGGGCCTCGCGCGGGCTTCCCAGGCTCCCTCTGCAGCCCCTTAGACGGCGTGGGGCTCTTCGGGGGAGTGGCTAGGACTGGATGGGCTGTGATGGGGGAGGGGAATGGACTGGAAATGGGCTGTGATGGGGGGGGGAACGGACTGGAAATGGGCTTGGATGAGGGAAACAGGCTGGAAATGGGCTGTGATGGGGGAGGGGAACGGACTGGAAATGGGCTGTGATGGGGGGGGGAAACAGACTGGAAATGGGCTGTGATGTGGGGGGGGAGAACGGACTGGAAATGGGCTGTGATGGGGGGAGGACTGCAAATGTTCTGTGATGGGGGGGATAGGACTGGAAAAGGGCTGTGATGTGGGGAGGACTGCAAATGGTCTGTGATGGTCGGTGGAATAGGACTGGAAATGGGCTGTGATGGTGGGGACGGACGGACTGAAAATGGGCTGGGATGGGGGAAACAGACTGGAAATGGGCTGTAATGTGGGGGGGAGAACAGACTGGAAATGGGCTGTGATGGGGGAACGGACAAATTGGGCTGGGATGGGGGGAAACAGACTGGAAATGGGCTGTGGTGGTGGGGGGGGGAGAACAGACTGGAAATGGGCTGTGATGGGGGAACGGACTACAATTGGGCTGTGATGGTGGGGGGGGAATGGACGAAATGGGCTGTGATGGGGGGAACTTGGACTGGAAATGGGCTGATGAAGAGCTGGATTAGGACTGGAAATGGGCTGATGGGGGGAACGTAGACTGCAAATGGGTGATGGGCTGGAATAGGACACTGGAAATGGGCTGATGGGGGCTGGAATAGGACTGGAGGTGGGCTGATGGGAGTTGGAAAAGGGCTGGAAATGGGCTGATGGGGAGCTTGGAGTGGAAATGGGCTGATGGGGGGCTGGAATGGAACTGGAAAACAGCATATGGGAGGCTAGGACTGGAAATGGGCTGATGTGGAAGCTTGGGAGACTGGGACTAGAAGGGGGCAGATGCTGGGTGGGTCTAGAACTGTAAAGGAGCTGATTTTGGGGGAGGACTAGAAAGGGATGGGAAATGAGAATGGAGAGGGGAAAAGATATTTTGTGTGGGAGGGAAGAAAAGTCTACGAAGGGCCGGGTATTGGAAGAGTAAGTGTAGATTGAGAATGGAAGGGTGAAATTTGAGTGGATGATAAAGCAATAAGGAAAGAAATGGAGGAAAGAGCAAAAGGGGAAAGATCAGTATGTTAAAGCAGATATAGAGAAAAAATTTGGAAAAAAATCTAAAAGAGAAGAAAGGAAAATGGATAGCTCGCAGAAGACACAAAGAAACCAGAAGAAAGTGACTGGAGCAATTGCAACTGAAAAGAAAATGCACAAGCAACAAAAGGTAGAAAAATACTTTTTTATTTTGAATTTATTAACTGGAATATATCAGCTCTGGGAAATGTGCATTGTTAACATCTTTTGTGTTTTGTTTAGTACAAGAGGAAATTAATTTATAGTTTTATTTCTCCAGTGTTGATGTACATCCCAAGTTTGGCTTTTGGGGTTCCCAGTTTAATTATTGTCTTCCTAGTTCTAAATTGTGATCCCTCGTTCTTTGGTGACGGTCTATATTCTGCATTTTAACCAAGCTGAGGTATTCTGTTCATGTAGTTTCTATTTGACCATGTCACTTGTTCTCTTTCCCCAATAGGAGATGCATTGGTATTCTCTGAGATGTATTGGTTTAATATTTGCAGTGTTGCCTTTTGATAGGTAGGGTTTGGTGCTTTGTGAGTCCTGGCAGAGCTGTTATGATATGGTGGATTTGCTATGAGTTCTAAAAGGTCAGTGTTTATAGTACTTCCTAATGGGCCTGGCGGTTGGCACTGGAATATAGTAACGTAGAAATCTATTAGTCTTTCTTTATCCAGACACTCATTAAGAAGCATGTTTACTAAAAATGCATGTTAACATTATGCAAGTATTTATGCAAATGAGGCTCCCTATGCAAATGAGGCCCCGCAATTAATCTCCGCACATGGCCCCGCACCCCCCTTGGGCCGCCCCTGTTCAGTAGTAGTAGTAGTATTTTACACTTGACCACGTGTTGACAGTTTCTCATCTGAAGACCCCAGATTCAGCCCATCTCATCTTGGTGCAGTGTGGTCCTGGCTACCCCACTAAAGGAGAAATTCATAAAAGCTTTTTGTGCATAAAGGTCTTCTATACAATTACCCCAGGGTTTATGCACATGAAAGTATGTAAGGTGACAAGGTATTCTGGCCTTGTGTTTGGGTAGAGCGCAGGTGGAGTCATGAGTTATGCGCATTCCTTATAAAAGCCACACATACACACGGGCTTCTGCTGCGCAGACGTAAATGTCTGCTGCATCCGTCTGGCTGGTATTATCTCCACTTCACCCCTTTTTTATGCAAATCTCTCATGCATATTCATTGTGGCTATCCTGAAAAGCCGACTGGCTAGGTGTGTCTCAAGGACTGGGTTGAGAACCTTTGGTCTATAAGTTGCCAGCAGCCTCTTCATTTTTGCTACTGCACCTTAGCGGTGCTCCCCCCTGAAAGTTTCCATGTCTGGAAATCATCATTGAAACCAGCAGTACTTTTTTTTTAAACTTTCGGTAGCTCAGGTAAAGTTGTAGCCAGCATTCATTTTCTGAAGGTGAACCCTGAGTCCTCTGCTCTTTGGAAAGAAAAAGCAACGAGAACATTGTGGAATTGTTGCTTAAAAAAAAAAAAAAAGCTCTCACTTCTTGATCCAAACGGGAATTGTATTCTTTCTGTGCTGTCTGAATTGCTCCCCTCTGTGTTACTGATTCTCGAAAGCCGCTTCCCCTCCATCTCTCCTGTATTTAGAAACGAAGAAGACGGGAGGAGAAGCAAGTTCATCCTGCAAAGTAGCAGGTAACTGATTAGAAATTAAGGGCCGGCGCTGCATTTAAGGCTATGCTGAAAATTAATGATATTGAAAGGCCCGAACTGCAGAGTCTGTGTAATAGTTAATGGCTTTTTAGTGTAGAACAGCTTGCTGTCATCATGAAATCTGTGGTAGCCATCTGGTGCCTTGATACAAGAGGACTCATGGCAGGGTAAAGGGCTCAAATTTTTACTGGGACAAGTTTCTCCCTCCTTGCAAAGGGATGTGAAATCACTGGTTTTATGGTGAATCAGCTATGACTTCAGCAGGGTGCAAAGGCTGTGGCTGGAGACTGAGGAGCGGACAGGAAGAGATGGCCTTATAGAAGAGATTTAGGTTAGAGAGTGGAAAGAATCTCCTAACAGAATAATCAATCAGAACATGGAATCTTCATCATCAATGGATGTTCTTAAGAGCTTTGGGGTGTATAGTCAAAGGGATTTATGTGGTTTGCAGACCTGCAAACTGGATAAACCCTGCTGACTGGGTTAGTGTCGCTGAATGGCCCCCCTAAGTAAGTTAAATGGCAGTCAGGGCAGCAGTCAGCTAGCCCAGGGGTGGGCAATTGTTTTGGCTTGGGGGCCACTTTGAGAGGGCCGTGGTTAGCGGAGGGCCGCACCTTCTAAAACTGATCGTATTCATTAGTTAACATTACATTTCATTTAATGCAAAGTGTAAATTGCATCATAATAATAAATAAATAAATAAAACTAGTGGTACACAGGAAAGGATTCATTGAATTTATTTATGTGCAAATTACACATCAGCCATTACAAGATCGGAACGTTACAGATCTTATTGTTGCAAAGACGAAACTGACATGAGACAGAATTGCTGGCAATTTTTTTACTGCAATCCCAAAAAGTCAGATTCTGCATACAATGCAATGCCAGAGGAATAGAAAGAGATGCATTTCCAATTTAACTATCTGCATCAGATTTATTTTGCTATGACCAGATTGTTGATGAGGAGGGAAGATATAAAATTAGATTCCCTTAAAAATGTAAAATTTCCTTGAGTATGAACTGAAAATATTTTAAATTTCAGTCTGCAAAAAACCATCAAAGTTCAAAGACAATCCATATTTCAATAACACCTCCCCCCCCCCCAAACACCCTACAGTTGACTAAGACTAATAAGAGAGAATTATTAATAACAAGGATTTGGATCATTATCATGAACAGTGACACCAATACCTGTAGCAGTAATAACGTTCATAGCGCAATACTCACACTGCACACACTTGAGAACACCTCACGCCTGCTGCCAACACAAAGGCCCGGTCGCCCTATCCTACCGCACTCACCGACATTGGGTGACTCCGCTCCCCGCAAAACTTCCGCCGCCGCAGCTGCTGCTTCTCCACAGCAGGCGCGGATGAGCGGTGACCTCGCAGCACACCCCAGCCTCTCCCTCACTCCCTCCCGCTTCCTGGTTGCATGTAGCCAATCAGCAGCTGTGGGCGGACGGTGCGTGGTGTCACCGCCTCACTGTGAAGTGACTGAAGAGCTTGTGATTTGGAGGCATTTTTTGCCCCTGCTTCCGCGGGCTGCAGAAAACTCTGTGGCGGGCCATAAATTGCCCACCCCTCAGATAGCCTGTTAGTGGCAATATTCAGCTCCTAACCAGATAGCTACATCGCATAAAGTTAGGACAGATGAAAGGCTTTATGCGGTTCTGCAATCTGGTTAGCAGCTGAATATTGTCACTAACCAGACTGCAAAGCAGCAAACTAGCGAAACCGGATATTCATTGTCGGTCGCCGGATATGTACCTGCACTGAATACCCAAGTTTAATTTAAAGCAATAATACTTAGCTACTTTAGCTGTGCTGGCTGCTGCTACAGCCAATGAAAATGCCCCCTCCCCCTCCCGCCTTTGTTTTTAGCAAAGAATTGTACTAGCAACTACTGGGAGGTCTTCCAGAGCATCACTTGGGATGTGCTGTCATTTTAGGACAACAATGAAATGTCACTCGCAAAATAAAATAATGAACTGTCATTTCATTTTATTTTTGCCATTTTAGCAGGTGCTGCTTAAATAACAGAAACAATGTGAAAAAATAACAAAGAAAATGAAGCAAATAGAAAGCAAAATGAAATGAAATGAAAGTTGTTCCCACAGACCGTTCTGCCCATTACCGAATTGCAAAACTGTATAAACTTAGGACGGCCTTCAGTGACCCCATGATGAAAGACATTCTGTCAGTGATGTGAAGTCCCTGTTCACCAGAAGTGAAGAGTTTTTAGCTTGAGATGAAATTCTCCAAGTTCTGTAAGTGGTCGTATCTCTGGGGCGAGGGAGTTCCAGATGGTGGCTGTTTAGATGGAGAAGGCTGTGCTGGAGGTGGAGATGTTGGAGCGAGGGAAAGAAGTTGTTCTTCTTGCTCTCTTATTAAGGGGTTGTTGAAGTAGAGGGCAAAAGATGTCCGCTGAGAGGTGGTGGATGGTCTTAAAGATGATCTCAGAGCGACTTTGTATTTGACCCTTGTGTGAATGGGAAGCCAGTATAACTGCTTCAGTATGGGGGTGATGTGTGATCGTGTACTGATGCCTGTGATTATTCTGGCCGCTGTGTTTTGCGTGAGCTACAAGGGGAGTAATGTGGGGAGCCCCTGATATATTATGTTTGCATAGTCGAGAATGGGGGTGATGAGGGCCTGATAGACTTTGTATCTTATCTTCTCCAAAGGAGGTGCTCATTGAATAATGTAAGCACTGAGGTGAACATTAGCTGTAAATCTGGGAGATTGAGATCATCTCCAATATACCCTGGCAAAGGAGTGAAGCTTATTTCTCTATGGTGTGCACAAGTAATCCATTTGGCTACATTGGAGTGAAGGAGTGGCCTAGTGGTTGGGGCAAGGTACTTCAGGCTGGAAGGTCAGGGGTTCAAATCCCACTAGAGGACAGCAACCTTGGGCCGGAAGGACTGGGGTTTCTAGTCCCACAGGTGCTCCTTGTGGTCTTGGGCAAGCCACTTAACCCTCCATAGCCCATGTTCCCTGTAAAATAGTTATCTCCAAGTTATAATGGCCTGTTCAATGTAATTTCAGTTTGTTCAATGTAAACTGCACTGATGCAGAATAGCGTGGTATATAAGAGAATATAAAATGAATAAATAAATTACCCCAGAGAACATAGTTTGCTGTGCAATCTGGACCTGGAAATCATAGGGAAGAGTCACATAGCTAGCCAGAAGATTTAATTTTACACAGAATAATTTTTATCACTTAAAAAACGTTTTAATCAAAAGCTATAATTTGTCTTATTAAAGGTAATGCCAAGTGAACAGATGGATAGTAAAGATCAAGTCACCAAACGCCATGAGACCCAAGTGCTTTGGAAGCTTATTTCCTCCTCGTCAAACTCATCTTGTCAACTCTATTCAGTTCTTCGTTCTCTTTCGGCCCCTTCCACTGTATCCTCTGTGACCTCTAATTCTCCTTCTCCTAATCCAGCCCAATTTGCGACTTTGTTTTCCAGCAAAATTCACTCACTGCACTACACATTTCCTACCTGCCTGCTCCTGCTTAGCCCTCCACCCACTCCAGTCATCTCCTTGGCTTCCCTCTCCCACAGTTGGTCCTCCTACCACCCTATCTGCTCAGCTGAACTGTCCAAATCCCTTTCATCCACCCACAAAACTACTTGTCCCTCAGACCCCATTCCCTCCCATTGGTTATCTGAGCCTGCCCTGCTCTCCTTCCCTTTATCCTCAGGCTGTCCAGCACCAATCTTTTCTCTGGCAATTTCCCTTCCCTATGGAAACATGCTTTCATTCATCCCCTTCTTAAGAAATCTTCCTTTGATCCCTCCATCCTGGCTCACTGGTGCCCTGTCTCTAATCTTCCTTTCTTATCTTTTTTTTTTTAGTGCCATCAAGTCAGTGTTGACTCATAGTGACCCAGCTACCTCTGGGTTTTCTTGGCAATGTATCACTGGAAGTAGATTGCCAGCCTTTTCTTCTGAGGCAATGGAGTGTAAAGTGACTTGCCCAAAGTCACAAGGAGTGCCAGTGGGAATCAAACCCTTGATTTTCTGGGTACTAGGCAGTTGCTCTAACCACTAGGCTACTCCTCCACTCCACTTTCTTATCTAAGGTACTTGAAAACTGATGTTTGCTCAACTCGCACTTCTCCTCTCACCCTTCATCCATGTCAGTCTGGCTTCCTTCCTGGCCATTAGACTGAAACTGTTCTTCTGTCCTTTCTAAATGAAATATACCCTCTCATGACTCTGGTGACATTTCTCTAGCTGTCTCTCTGAACCTCTCTTCTGCCTTCGACCTAATTGACCACTTCTTACGCGCCTCCATGACACTGGTATCCAAGGGACTGTCCTACATTGGTTCTACTCTTTTCTCTCCTCTAGGTCTTTCTTGGTTCTATCCAGTACCTCCTATTCTGCCCCTGTTTCCCTCCCATGTGATGTCTCCCAAGGTTCTGTCTTGGCTCCCCTCCTCTTCATTGTCTTTCTCGCTCCACTGTTACTGCTTATCCAACAGCATGGCATTTGGCATATTCATATGCCGATGTGATCATCCTTTTACATCATACTGATCCCTCAGCTCCTGATCTGTCACCCCTCAATTCTTGTCTCACTGCTGTCAGCTCCTGGTTATCATCAAGCTTTTTACACCTTAATCCCTCCAAGCCTGCAGCAATCTGGTTCATGTTTCGTGGTCCCTGTCCTTCTTTGGTACCTCTGCTCTCTGATGCCCCTATTCCTCTGGTTTCCACTCTTTGTTACCTTGGTGTTACCTTAAACTCCTCCATGTCCTTCCGTGCATACCTCTCCACTCTTATCCACCATTCTTTTTTTGCCTTGCACCAAATCCGAGCTGTTTGTCCCTTCCTGCCTGTTCCTGCTCTCACTATTTTGGTTCTCTCTCTTGTAATGTTGCGACTTAATTACTGTAACGTCACCCTGGCCGGACTTCCACAATATCAAATCAACCATCTCCAGCTCCTTCAAAACACTGCTGCTCACCTGATTACCTGCACCTCCTGCACTGATCACATCACACCCACACTCACACTCATTCATCTTCATTGGCTTCCCTTTCAGTTCTGCATTCACTATAAGATACACACTTTGGTTCACAAGGTCATCTATACCAGGTCCCCTCAGTACCTCACTGATCTCATTCATCATCATGGCTCTCACTGTGCCCTCCGGTCTATTCATGTAAACAGGCTATACCTCCCCTCTGCTGCACAGACTCATTTACAGTCCACTCGTAACTCAGTTTTCTTTTTCCTAGGTCCCTCCCTCTGGAACTCCCTCCCTTCTGCCCTCCGCCTTGAGCTCTCCTTCCAAACATTTATAGCCATGCTGAAGACTCAATTGTTTACCCTTGCCTTTGACCTCCCACCACCCACTGCCTAATCCCTCTCCTCCCTCACCGCCCCCCACCCCCTTTAAGGTTTCTCTCTCTTTTCCTCTTGCATGATTGTATCTTTCCTGTCCTATCACATTTTGGTGTTCTTTTCCTTTTCTTAGCAGTTAATTTTCTATTGTAAACCACTCTATTACTCATGTAATGAGCAGTATATCAAGAATGCTAATAAAGATAAAGCTTCTATGGAAGAATGCTTCCCAAGTACTAAGAGCAGTAATGGATTTTGTCAAGGATACCTCAGGATATTTAGTAAGAATGCTACTCTCAGAGGCTATTTCTTCAAACGGGTTAGCTTTGTGCATACCATGACAATAAAGAGCCTCACTCCTAAGCCAGGATATGAGGAATATGATCTCATTCTCTCAAATCTACTGCTAGTGCTCATTGTAGTACTTGCATCATGCCAAAAAGCTCCGCCTTCTGGAGTTCGTAAGATATAACATGTATAGGCAACTTGTCAAGGTGCGATTGGTCTGTGGTACCCAACATCATGGGAAATAACTTGCTATCTTTCTACCACATTTTATTGGTCTTTGACTGGATTTCTTAAGGATCTTCTCCCTCTCAACGCAATTCACAGAATAATCACTTCGAACTAGCACCTCTGCCATTCTGGTGTTTTTCTCCTTTACCATTATATCCAGTTTCTTAGCAAACAGTTTTTTATCATTGAAAATGGGAATATCCCAGGTGGTCATAACCTCTTTGTTCTCCTTAATAGGGTCTGGTCCCAGTGCTTTTCTGGTACAGTGATGTTTTGGTGTTTACAGAGTTTCTAATCGTTGAGATGTACCACTTAAATGTGCCCTTTCTGTATAGAAATTTTCTGCCATCAGAACTTCATAGCCAGCGACAAGATGAGCAAAAATTTCCAGAGCTTTCTTACAGAATCAACATATATCTCTTTTTGACATTTTTTTTCTATGCTCGCTGTGAACTATCTTGCCCGTAATCCACTATCCTCGACTGCAACTATCAATCTCTCACCTTTAGGTTTCAGTTCGCCTCTAAATAAGTTGCTACTTGTTTATCCTTGTCTGCTGTTTAATTCTTTGAAGAGATTTTTCTCTTGTTTTACAAATTCTCTTTCTTCCTTCCCTTTGTGTGTTGGATTCTCAACCATCACTTCTACTCTTTGGAATGCTTGTCTAAGCTTAATGATGGAGACAGATTCTGGACGTTTATTTTCATATTTCAGCACTTTTTGCATATTTGAGTCTGATGATGCTGTTAAGTAGGCCTGGAGGCCTATGATAGTAGCTCTGTATGTATAATCGATTTCTGTGAGGCCCAGTATTGCTTCGGGTTTAGGGATGTATAGTCTTGGCATACACTGGTTCTTATAAATTAATTCATGGGCATGAAGGACATAAGAACATAAGATATGCCATACTGGGTCAGACCAAGGTCCATCAAGCCCAGTATCCTCTTTCCAACCATGGCCAATCTAGGTCATACGTTCCTAGCTATTTCCACAAAAGACACAGGTTCCACAATGCTTGCACTGGGTCAAGCATTGATATCCTGGGTCCCTTCTTAATAATGGTTTATGGACCTTTCCTCCAGGAACTTGTCCAAACCTTTTTTAAACCCAGCTACACTAACAGCCTTTACTACATCCTCCGGTAACAAATTCCAGAGTTTGATTACACGTTGAGCAAAAAAATATTTTCTTTTATTAGTCTTAAATAGTTTACCCTGTAGCTTCATTACATGTCCCCTAGTCTTTCTATATTCTGATAACATAAACAATCGATCTACGTTTACCCGTTCCACTCCGTTCATTAATTTATAGACAAAACGCAGGAGAAGGAGGTATCCGCAAGGGCAAGCCAAACCAGAAGCGGAAACCAAGAACTAGGCCTACACACAGGTATGGTAATATGCAAAACACTTTATTGGAGGACCCTCCAATAAAGTGTTTTGCATATTACCATACCTGTGTGTAGGCCTAGTTCTTGGTTTCCATTAATTTATAGACTTCTATCATATCTCCCCTCAGCCGTCTCTTTTCCAGGTTAAAGAGCCCTAACAATTTTAGCCTTTCTTGTTCGTATATATAATTTTTTTTCAAGATCTATAAGAGACCAGTCTCAATCCCAAAGCTGTATGACAGTACAGGAATCATCACTAAGTAATGGGTTATATCTTATTCCATGATATTAAATTGCTTTTCAATAACAATTTTAATCTCCTATAGTATTTTTTACTGATCTTTTCTCTCAGTGTTTTTTGTTTGATTGTTACCCCTTCCTCTACTCCTAGATGTTTATATACACCTTCCTGTTCAAGTTCCTTGATATCACAGTCATGGAGATATTTTCAGTTTTTCCCCATTTTTTTCTCTAAGGAAGGTTGCCTTAGTACAACTATCAAGGCCAAAAGTCATCCTGATGTCATCTGAGAACTCTTTACTACATAGAGTTGTTCCGTTAGTTGTGGTCACTGGAACTGTACAGCTTCAGGTCATCTATAAACAGTAAGCATGAATTTACTTTTGGATTTTTACCATCCTTAGAATTAAGGCTAAATTTATATCCCAAAGAGTTGAGAGTACTTAATGGATTAAGTGTTTGTAATAGAGTGTACAGGAAACTCCTTATCCCCCGCAAGGGTTCTGGAGCATACCTGAAGACAACTTACCTGTAAAAGAGAGCCTGCTCTGAAGATAGGAAGCATTTGAATTTATTATTGTCTGTTCAGTCTTGCTGCTGGAGTTCTACTCAGTTGGAGAGACGGTTGCTGCCTGACGTGAAGAAACCTTGAGGAGCCAGTTTTGTTTTGGGAGTGCCATGTATGCTTAAGGACTTGTTACAGCTGGGGAAAATCCTAGGGCAACAGAGGATTTTAACTCTATGTGTGCCTAAAACCCAAGGAGGGCCAGGGCAGTTGTCTGGATGCTTGTTCCCCAAAAAAATATATGTTCTTTAAACCTCTCTTAGCTGTGGAGTTCTGTGGCATGTCTCACTCTGGCCATATCTACCACAGTGCCATACAAACACATATCTAACAGATAGCTAAAACCTACATAAGAACATAAGATTTGCCATACTGGGTCAGACCAAGGTCCATCAAGCCCAGTATCCTGTTTCCAACAGTTGCCAATCTAGGTCATAAGTACCTAGCAGTTTCCCCAAAAGATACAGGACCAACAAAGCTTGTGTTGGGTCAAGCAGTGATATCCCGGGTCCTTTTTAATAATGTTTTATGGATCTTTCCTCTAGGAACTTGTCCAAACCTTTTTTAAACCCAGCTACACTAACAGCGAAAAAGATTTGCCCTTAACATTATACAAGAAAATCCCCATAAACATATATTAAAAATTGACCTTTATGTTTCATTAAATAACCACTTAAATTTTTAGATTAAATAACAACTCATATCTCCATTGTGCATGTGAAACATTATGACAAAAATGAAAAATTATAAAACATTATGGGGGTTATTCTGGACCACGAATAACGGGGATGTATGTCCAGCCTGGACATACTTTTCTGATATTCGTCCAAATGTGGCTGCCGGAAAAAGGCTCCCCTTACATACATCTGAGTTGTACAGGGAGCCTGTCGTTTCTTTCTCTATAACATCAACAAAATTTGGCCCTTCCTCTCTGTACACCCCACTAAAACATTTATCCACTCTTTAACCCTGGGAGTACCGATGGGGTCAAAAGTGACCCCATTGCAAGTTTCACAGCGCGTATCTCGGAAACTAGTTGTTCAAGAATGCAATCTTTTTATGACTTTTCACATGTCAATATTCTCTTTATAATGTGCCATGAGAGGAATAATTTTCATCCGCTAGGTGATGCTAGTGATGAATTGCAGCACAGAGTACCAGTGGGGTCATTTTTGACCCCAGTTGCTTACGTCCGGTTTGGATCGTGATACAATTTGCAGTTTTGTGAATTTTTTGATCTGACAAAGGTATTTATTATTAATTATGTATCATTTATTTTTTGTACTCTTATTTTATGAAAATTACACATTTTCTGTAATTGATATCATACGTTCTCTCATTATTTCCAATGAAATCTAAAGGCTTTCAGCGCGTTCATCACGATTATTGTACACCTATAGTAAAACTGCTTTGCGTTTTATTCAACTTTATCTTTGTTTATTTATTTTAGATTATTGATTATGATGTCAAGTATTCAGCTGCCCAAGTAAGAGAAATATTGCAATGAGATGCTGACAGTGACGGCTCTGAGTCGTCTGATGATGCAGCATATTCAGCAAGCGAAGAAGCATATCAGCCAAGTTCGGGCGATAAATCTGATGATGACAGTCATGATTCAGATGGCGATAGCAGTTGGTCGCCAAGTGAATGTGAGACTGATGTTGAGCCGGTAACATTGCCTGCAGCAAAGACTCAAGTTACAGGTCGAGGCAAAGGTCGAGGCTGTGCTGGACGGGGAAGAAGGTAGGAGTCCTCGGTGTCAGTATCATTTGTGAGGAATCTTAGTTGTGGTCGCAGAGGAGCTAAGAGGTCATCAACTATAAGCACAAATGTTGCCATTGAAGCCTATGTATCTAAGGATGCCACATCATGGAACAGGAAACTTATAAAGAAAGCTGCTGGAAGATACGCCAGAGCTAATGTCATGCCCGTACAACAAGGTCCTACAAGGTATGCTGTACGAAATTTTGATGGCCCTCTCGCAGCATTCCACTTGTTCATGAGGAAGAACTTATTGAATGAAATCATGATGTGGATGAGCAAACAAGGAAGACACATTTATGACGACACCTGGAAATAATTGACAGATGGAGAATTTCAATGTTTTCTTGGACTTCTGATCCTCTCAGGCATGTACAAGTCACAAAATGAATCCATATTTCAGTTGTGGAACCTTGAAGATGGTCGTTCTGTTTTCGGCAAAAATATGGCCCGTAACCATTTTCAGCAAATATCTTGTGCTCTCAGATTTGATGATGCAACCAACAGACGTGAACAATGAGGCGTGGATAAGCTTGCTCCAATCATACACGTTTTTGATACCTGGGAAGCAACTCTACGTGACGCCTTTGTTCCTGGTGAAAATGTTATCGTGGATGAGCAACTGCTTACATTTCGTGGCCATGTTCCGTTCAGACAATATATTCCCAGCAAACCTGGGAAATATGGCATAAAGCTATGGATGTTGTGTGACAGTGCAACGTCATATGTTCTGCGTCTTCAAGTATATACAGAAAGGGAACTCAGACAAAACAGGGAACAGAATCAGGGTGAAAGGGTTGTGCTGCAGCTCACTGAAGGATTGACGCGATCTGGCAGAAATGTTACTGTTGACAATTTCTTATGCAGTTTATCCCTGTCATGGAAATCGCTAGAAAAACAAATGACACTTTTGGGGACAATTTGAAAGAACAGAAAAGAATTACCTCCAGAATTTGTAACAGCAAAGGGCCGAGAGGTATTCACTTCACTAATTGCCTTTCGCGATAACGCTACTCTGGTTTCCTATTGCCTGAAGAAAGGAAAAGTGGTTGTTCTTCTGAGCAGTTTGCATGATCAAGAAGAAGTAGATAACACATGTCCAGACAAAAAATCACGCATGATCTTGGACTATAATTCTAGTAAAAGTGGAGTAGATATGGCAGATCAAATGTTGCGCACGTATACCACAAAACGAATGACAAGACGCTGGCCAGTGACAATCTTCTACAACATGTTGGACATCAGTGCTTTGAACGCCTTCATTGTTTGGATGTCACTAAATCCAGAATGGCAGTCCAAGTCAAAGAACAGACGTCGTCTATTCCTCTTGGAATTAGGAAAGCAGCTGCTGCAGAGTAATTGCAAAAAGACTTCTTCCAGCATTGAAGAAGCCACTGATGATGCTTGCAATGTCGGGATCCCAAAGAAAAGGGCAAGGTGTCACTGCTGTTCCAGAGAAAAAGACAAGAAAAGCAACATAGTTTGCACCTCCTGCAAGCGCAATGTTTGCAAAGAACATTCAGAAATTGTCTGTGTCTCATGCAAATGACTGTAGTACTTTACTATGTTCATCAAGTGCATGCAAAAACTGCTTTCATGGCAACTCTTCTTCATGTAATTTTATGATAAAGCATTAAATTTCAAAACATTTAACCTTCATATAATAAATAATTAATTCGGAATAATATTTTGTGTGTTTAGTTTAAATTTTTCATGGTTAACAATTAAAATTCGTCGTGGGGTCATTTATGACCCCAACGGTATTCAGTGTGTGCAAAAAATCTCGGTAATTCCAGGGCTATTCACTTCCTATCTCGACTATTGCAACCTCCTCCTTGCTGGTCTCCCTCTTGAGTCATCTCTCTTCCCTTCAATTTGTTCATAACTCTGCTGTGCAGCTAATCTCCCGCCAGCCTCGATATAACCCCTTTTCTCAAGTCACTTCATTGACTCCCTATTTGTTTCTGTATTCAATTCAAACTTCTCCTTCTGACCTATAAAAGCATTCATTCTACCGCCCCTCACTACCTTTCCTCTCTCCTCTTTCCCTGTATCTCTCCTCGTGAACTCTGCTGTTTCACTGACTTGCTTCTCTCTATGCCCTTTTCTTCCCCTGCCAATTCCAGACATCGATCCTTTGACTTTGATGCTCCTTATGCCTGGAACAAACTACCCACATCTCTATGTCAGGCTTCATCGCTCCCCCTTTTCATATCCATGCTGAAGGCTCACCTCTTTGAGGCTGCTTTTGGATCCTGATCCCTTGTTCTCCTTGTGGCTCCTTAGCTTTTCTTATTTGTACTCTTGTTCCCATCTATTGTAGTGTATGTCTTGAACAGACTGTAAGCTCTGATGAGCAAGGACTGTCTTTTATGTGTGCCTGTACAACCCTGCGTATCATTAATAGTAGTAATAGTAGTAGTAGTAGTAGTAAGTGGTGACAGGGAGTCTCCCTGAAATATTCCTTTCTGGATCTTTATATCAGGGAAGATGATTAGTTATCTTTGTACTTCAGAGTATGGTTGGCCACATTCTCATGCTGAATTTAATGTACTCAATCAAGCCCGAGTTTATTTTATATCTTTCAAGGCAATTTAATAGCCAAGAATGTGGGATGCTATTAAGGCTTTCCTATAGTTAATCCATGCTGTACTGAGGCTCCTGCTCTTCTTATCATTGGCCATGATGACTTTATTCAACATTAACTGGTCTTTGATTCCATATGCTCCCTTTTTATTGGAATCAATATGATCACATATTCTGTGGGCCCGATTCTGTCCCGGACATAGATCCCCTCTGCGTCCGGTCTGAACAGGATGCACAGAAGGCATCGCGATTCTGATCCCACAGGGCACATCTAGTCCTGCAAGATCAGAATTACAAACAGTCCTGCATGTGCAGGCCAAGATAGCAATTCTCTCCGGCCTGCATGTGCAGGACTGCACATGGCTAACTAAGTCAGGGCATTTAAATGGAGCCATGGCACCATGGCATCATGTTGCCATGGCACCATGGCTCCATTTAAAAGACGCGATGCCGGCCGCCAGCCAAAACGGTACATTCCCCGTAGCCCAATCCCTGATCCGGCCTCCGAAGGCCAGGGTTGCAAGGAATGTCCTCTGCCCCCCCCCCCCCAGCCTCTTCCACTCCCCGAATGTAAAAAAGAAAAACATCCAAGGAAGTTATTCCACCTCGGAGGTGGAATAACTTCCCCGGCCATTTCGCCGGCCCTGGATGTACAGGGCCAACATTAGAATCGGCTCTGTATGTCCAGGGCCGGTGACCGCCCACTCTTCACCCCCAGGCTGCCCATTCTCTGCCCCCGAATAACGCCCCTGCTGTTTGTGGTTCAGAATGACCCCCTGTCTGTATCTGTTGTGGTGAACAGCTTATAGACCGTAGATGGACAAGTTATTGATCTGTAATGTTTGGGAATATTACTTTGAGCTGTCTTTGGAAGGAGAAGTATTCTGTTGTTATAAGTGGAGTGGAGTGGAGGAGTGGCCTAGTGGTGGAGTGGAGTGGAGGAGTGGCCTAGTGGTTGGGGCAAGTTACCTCAGGCCAGAAGGTCAGGGGTTCAAATCCCACTAGAGGACAGCAACCTTGGGCTGGAAGGACTGGGGTTTCTAGTCCCACCGGTGCTCCTTGTGGTATTGGGCAAGCCACATAACCCTCCAGAGCCCATGTTCCCTGTAAGATAGTTATCTCCAAGTTATAATGCCCTGTTCAATGTAAACCGCCTTGATATCATGAAAGGCGGTATATAAGAAATGTTAAATAAATAAGCCATTGTGGTGTTAAGTCTGGCTGCTTGACCAATTGATTCTGGAGTTTTCCAGATTTGGTGACATGATCTTGGTCACTCCATCTCAGCCGGGCTTCTTGTAACCTGCTTTCTAGTTCTTCTGTTGTTACTTAAGACCATTCCATAAGTTTGATGTTCGCCTTTTCTAAGCTCTCCTATATGCAGGGTAACCGTTCTGCTTCTCGAGTGTGCTCTACAGAGTGCTCGTATAGTTTTCTCCAGAAGATTTTGTTTCAGCTTTGGCTGGTGGTGTTTTTACCATACTAATACTCTTTCCCAATTCTTTGCATAACTGTTTTGGGTTCTCTCTGAATACTTTATTTTGATATCTCTCTTTTCTATTCTTTTCATATTTTGACTGTTTTTGTGCCTCTGCTGTACTTCCTCAACTTATTATCGGAACATATAAAGTTAAGATCTCCTGTTAATGCTTCGATTTCATGTCTTGGATCTTCCTCGTTATCTTTGGTGATCCTAATCCTTTTAGAATATTTGTCTATCTGAGATACCTCTGCACACATTGATTTTATTTTTCCTTCGATGCGCTTTTTCCAAAGAGGTGTTGTTTGTCTTTCTTCTGGCCCTGCATTTTTGTTTCAATAACAATTTTGAATGCACAAAATTGCATTCAGTTTATTTCTGTGATGGCAATAAATTATCCCTTTACTTATCATACTTTTAACTTTAGATGTCAGATTTATCTTGGGTAATCTTTCCCTCGCCTGGAACGTAGCATACTCATCTTTTTCCACGTAGTCTAGGAGCTCAACCTTTAATTCCTTCACCTATGGATTTTTCTCCTGCCTTTCTTCCTCTTCAGTTGACTTCTTGGCCTGTCCTTCCTGTTTCCACATCTCCTAGCTCCACCTCCATCTCAGCCTTCTTTCTAGTATTCTGTTTCAAAACCCCTCTTTCTCTCTCCCCATCAGCCATCTTCCTGCTATCTCTTTTCAGATCCCTTCTTTCTCTCATGACTTCAGTTCTTCTTCCTGTGTTTCTTTCCAGAAACTCTCCTTCTCCCTGTGCAACAGCCTTTTCTCTGATGCTCTTTTCCAGACTCACAGACTCCCTTTTTCTCTTTCTACACCAGCTTCTCCTCTGTGACGTTCTTCTTTTTCTGTGCATGCTCTCTTCGGGTATTCCCACCTAGGTCTCCCCTTGCTCTCTCTCTTTCATTTTCCAGAGACCCTCAGTTGATATACGATGTTATCATTCACATACTTCTTTATTGATATGTGAAATTAGATATCTTAAATTTATGTCAGTTGCTTTTTGCAGTTTTTCTTGTGGCAATATTTTTCTTTCTTCCAATTTTTTTTTTTTTTGCAAATTTTTCTGCATGCCCTCTCAATTTAAATATAGGGCTTGTGGTATAAAGTCAGCCGTACATTATCTCCCCTTTATCTGCAGGGGTCCACTTAATTGTAGTTAACTTTTTCATTAATTTCGGTGGTTTATTTCCTGTTGCAGTGGGTCCATGAACACACACATCATGGTAGGAGTGTAACCATGTGGACCAGCGCTTAGGTCTGAAACACCGTCATTTGGACTAAACAAGTCCTGCCATGTTTTTCTGCATAAGAAACTATCCCACTCATAAACAATAATCATTCCAATGTTGCATTTTGAGACCTATGACACTGAAATGAATGGGGAAATTGATCCCAGGTTTGTGCAGCCTTCTGTCACAAAGCACCACTGTAACAGTCACTGGAGACTCAATTTTCTGAGCAGTAATAAATATCGATTGAAGGTTGCTGATTTCTTAAGATGAGTGAAATACTGTTGGAGAGAACAAATGTACTATGCACTCCTTTGTTCCTCCTCTGATCAGTCAATTCATGAATCTGGGAAAGAAACAAATGAAGACTACAATAGAATTTCCATAGATTCATGCTGGACTTTGGATGCCCAGTTTAGGTAACGCAGATGGCTTGGGCATACATACAGCCTGAGACCAAACAAGAAAATGAACATTGGTCCATCAGCCAGGGACTCATCTGAGCTGAGCTCACAGTTTTCACAGTACAGTACAGCAAATGAGTTACAGTTTATTAGGCAGCAAGTGAAAGGGAATCGTCAGAATGTTTCAGGAAGGATGTGGTATTCTGTTAAATCTCAGCTGTAGCATAGCTCTGTGTCCTTAGACTAAACAGTTTGTAGAATCTCTCGCCTGCCTGCCCCTCTTTATCTGTTTTCCAATATTCCACCATTGCTCCTTGTCACAGTCTAGCGACCTTAAAATACAGAGTCTTTCTCTCTCAGGATTTTCTCATTCACCTATCTAATCTAATCCCTCAGTGCTGCTTCCATCAGATTATGTTGTATGGCGGTTAAACATGATCTGATGGAAGCAGCACTAGATACAGGGAGAGAATCCCGAAACGTGCACGTCGTGCCTGAGTTTGGATACCGCATTGAGGGATGTTAAAATTAGTCCTTCTAATAAGTTAAGTTTTTTGAATTCTTTATAATATGATTAAAATGGATGGTGCTGTCTGGTGGGGATAGATAGTAGTTCTTACCTCCCTCGGCATAATCTGACAAATAGAAAATTTCACTTGGTTTTTTGGGGGGTTTGTTTGGTGATCCAGTTTGTTTGCTATTTATTTATCGCTAAACTAAGGGTGATTGATGTGATCTGCTTTCAAGAGTGGCATATTCAGTGGTCGCAGCCAGCCAAAAAAAAATGGCTCTTTAAATTTAACCCCAATATTTAATATCTCAGTTGCTTGGTTAGCATGTTAGTTAGCCGGTCAGTGGCGATATTCAGCCACCGGCCAGATAGCTACACTGGCTAAAGTTAGACCAGCTTTTTTTGGCAGTTTAACTTAAGCCAGTTTAAGTCTACCTTTGGGAACCTGACAGTACTCGTGGCCTGGATTGGCCACTGCTGGGAATGGGAGGCTGAGCTTGATGGCTCTTTGGTCTGACTCAGTATGGCATATCTTATGTTCTTATGGCCAGTGGCTGAAAATCGCCGCTGTCCGGTTAACTCTGCTACTGCTCCCACTCTACTCCTGGAACGCTCCAACGCTGCTTAACATTGGGGCATTCAGCAACAAAAACTGGAGATATTCAACAGCACTAAATGCTTTAGCATTGCTGAGTATCCTGCTGACTGCTAACTGCTCCCTTAGGCTAGCAATATATTGAGAAATTAGACCTTACCTGCTAATTGTCTTTCCTTGAGTGACTCCAGGCCAGGCCAGGTACATATGGGTAGTCACCATCCTCCAGCAGCTGAGAACTGAGCATGACAGATTTTCCAGTGATGCAGCATAAGAGCTCTTCCTTCATCTCTCCTCACCAGTTTTCTCTTCAACAAGCAGATCCAAAGAAAAAAATTGGAATACCTATAACCTAAATGCCCCAAAACCAGAGAAACCACAGAAATTCCATGCCATATTTCTACTTCAAGAACACCCAAACCTTAGCCACGCCCCAGTGCTTTACTAGTACTCAGATATCTATTCGCCACAGATGTGCATGTGCTATTGGTACTGCCCTGCATCCCCACCCCCATCCGGCAAAACTGAGTAATTTATGGAACCGGAACAAGAGATCAGAATGAGCACTGGATTGGCCTGGAGTCACTCAAGGAAAGACAATTAGCAGGTAAGGTCTAATTTCTCCTTCCGAATCGTTCCTTCGGGCCAGTCCAGGTACGTATGGGAAGTACCAAAGCAGTGCTCACACACAGGAGGGAGCAGCGATGTTAGCCTGAAGCACAGAAACTCAAAACCTCACATCTCCAGCTGCCTGAACATCCAGGTGATAATGCCTTGTGAAGGTATGGAGCGATGACCATGTTGCCGCTCTACAAATATCATCTGGAGGCACCAAACTGCATTCCACCCATGAAGTGGCCTGAGCCCATGTTGAGTGAGCCTTCAGCCCGAGCAGTAGCAACCTACCACGTGCCACATAGTCCTCACTGATGCCCTGCTTCAGCCAACAGGCAATAGAAGATTTGGATGCTGACTCCCCCATCCAAGGACCTCCAAACAGCACAAATAAATAATCCGACTTTCTCAGGGAAGCTGTCGCCTTCAAATATCTCCGGATCACTCTGAGCAAATCTAACAGGCCTTCAAATATCTCCGGATCACTCTGAGCAAATCTAACAGGCCTTCAAATATCTCCAAAGCACCCTGCATGGGGAACACAGGCAAGGAAACCACCTGATTCATGTGAAACCACAATATTACCTTCAGTAGAAAGGATGGTACCGGCTGCAAGACCACCTTCTCCTTCGACAGTACCATAAAGGGCTCCCTGCAGGAAAGTGCGTGAAGTTCAGAGATGTGACAAGCGGAACAGATCGCTACTAAGAAGACTGTCTTTAATGTGAGATTCCGCAAGGAGGCCGAGGCGAGCGGCTCAAAGGGTGGCCCTGTGAAAGCGCACAATACCATGCTCAGATCCCATGGAGGGATTGTTTGCCGTCTGGGTCAAAGAATGCAGATACGCTGCTGCGGACTCCAGCCTTGAACCCTATGATGGCTCCTGGTTCTCCAGTCCTTGTGATATTAGGCCTTGAATCCACCTGATAGAAGCCTGGGATACATAGGCCCCACAGATGGAGGCCTGCCGAGTCAAGGCCATTGTTGCAAAGACCTATGTCAGTAGGGGCTCTGACTTCCGGTCTTGGAGATCCTTGAGCACTGCTCCACCTTCCACTGGAATAGTGGTTTTCTTGATCACTGCTGATACCAAGGCATCCACTTTGGGCATTTTCAAAAGGTCATGGTCCTCCTGTGGAACAGGGTAGAGCTGTGTCATCAACCAACCGTCTCTTAATGTTGCCTCTGGAAATTCCCATTCAGAATCAATCATCTTCTGAATTATCCAATGGACCGGGAAACATGCCTGCACCCCCTTAAACCTCTGTAACAAAGGATCTTCCAGGGGCTCCTCTGCCTGTGCCGGGGGGGGGGGCGGGGGCGGGGGCATCATGTTTAAGGTCACCAGCAAATGGTTAATAAGAGCCGCCAGCTCCTCTCTCCAAAATACCCTAAATATATTTGGGTCATCCGCAGAAGGAATTTCCCCTTCTTCCCCCTCCGGACTCTGTTAGGCCCCCCCAGAGGTCTGAAGGCCCTTCACCTAGTTCCTCTGACCCCTGTGATTGCAGGGAGACTTGATCCAGCTAAGAGTCAGCTTTCCCACGCCCCTTTTTCAACAGGGGACCTGTGTGACATGGTCCTCCCTTTGCACCAACTCCCTAGCTAGGGGAGAAGGAAACGGAGCAGGCCCTGCCAAAGTACCAGACTGCTGCTGCTTCAGGCATTAAGCCTTATGGAACACCAAAATAAAATCCACGAAAAACGCTGCCTCCAAAAACTCAGTAACAGCTTCTGATCCTGATTGCTGTGCTGCACTGGCCACAGCGTCATCTATCTTATTTTTAGACTTCGCCCACCTTTTCCCGCGCTTAGCCCTGCCCTCCTGTGAAATGCTGCAGGCTCCATAATGCTCGCTATTCCCGCCAGAACCGTGGGTCCCCCTGAGGCTGCTGATTCTGCAGAGTGTTGTCCGCCATCTAAATTCATGATAGAAACGCCAAAATCTCTATGCCCAGCTCTTTGCCTCAGTCAGAAACTGCAAAAACCCACCGCCGTGAGTCTGCGGCTTCCTGAGCACTCCCGGCGGCTCAAACATGCATGCCTCCACCTCCCCTGTCACACCTGAACACGCCGAGCAGTGCAGAACGGTGTAACATGATGTCCACAATCCAATGTCTGCTACCCCCGTTGGAACCCCGAAGCCACCCATGAAGATCCCCTGTGCCGCCGCCGCCGCCACCCTCGACACAAGATCTAATTGCAAGCTGTGGCTCAGCTCACCACCGCTACTTGTGGAAGACCCAGCCCCAGACAGGAGGAAGACAGCACACACACGGAGGGTCCTGAGGCTTACCGCGCTACTACCGCTGCTCGCAGTAGGCCGGCTCAGGCAGAAGGAACCCTCAGGCAGGAAGAACACATCACAGTGGCAGCAGACAAGAAAACACAGCACCTGGAGGGGCCCAGAGGCAGCCATGTCCTGTTGCTTACAGTTGTGCTGCCTCTAGCTGGGGAAGGACACAGGGACCTGGGGCTCCCAGGTATTTGCCCCTTTTTAGACAAGTTTATTCTGTGCTGTAACGCCTGTGAGAATCTGGGTACAGGGCAGGCTCTGCTCCCTCCCCCACGCACTGAGCCCTCTATTCCCCAGCAAAGAGTGTCTGCAGCTCTCCTGCCTTCATTTAAGACTTAATTTAGCCATGTCAACTTATCTGTCCAGGAGTCCCCTATGCAGGGACACCTCATCCAGCTGCTGAGAACTGAAAGACCGGTGAGGAGAGCTGAAGGGGGGCTCTTATGCTCAGTTCTCAGCTGCTGGAGGATGGTGACTACCCATATGTACCTGGACTGGCCTGGAGGAACGATTAGGAAATATTGGATTTTAGGAAGAAAATAAAGACATTTTGTCTGTGATTTTAAACAGAGAGGGAGACTTGATGCCCAGACAAGACTGTAAGGAGTGATTTTTTGTGGCTATAGGATTATCTGAATTATGTAATAAGTTTAGAGACATGAATGCCCTAATGGTTTTAACTTTTTGATTTTAGAGCATCACATCTATGTGTAAATGAATTACAGGTATGTTTATTGCATGTCCAGAGGCATTGTTTCATATTTTTTTGTGGTCTGCCTAGAAATAATAGTAGCTAGTGGAATTGAAATATTTTTAAATAAATATATTGATGACCTTAAAATCCCTTTAGAATCAAGGTCCCCGGTACATGAGAGATCTCCTGTAGCAGTATCCTCCCAAATGTAATCTTCATTCTTCCTAAGAAGTGTTGCTAGTGATCCCTGTCCTAAGGGAAGCATGAATAGTCTAAGCTAAGCAAAGATCTTGTGAACTGTAACTCTCTCACCACTGACATTCATCACAGAGAGCAGATAACAGTTGATTGCTTATAGTCCTTTGCATTTTTCTGTTTACTCGTGCCTTAGGTTCAATGGATGCTGGTGTTTGATTTACATTTCTGCCTTGTTTGTTTTGTTTATCTTTAGCTGGCTGGACTTGCTGAATATAAAACAGACAAATACAGCATGATAAACATACACAAATAAAATAGAATGATAAAAGTGCCATACTAAGCAGCAAACATAAATCAGCCAAAAGCGCAGGCTGCATAGCATGACCATCGGCTGGGTAATATGGGCTAGCCAGGGTTAACCAACCAGGTAGTGGGAGGTGAGAGGAAAGGCAGCAGTGCGCAGGGTGGTCTTGGGTAATGGTGGCACAGCAGGAGACAAAATTAAAATTATATAATAGGAGGGGGAGCACACAAGCAGTTTCAATAGCTGTTCTGTCACCATCCCAGGCCACCCACAGAAAGGGGTTGGTGGACCGGTTAGGGTAAGGGCGCTAGAGGTATGTCACAGCTGATGATGAAGGATGGGACCTCACTGAAAAAAAGGGGGTACAGGTTCGAATGGAGGCCCAGATGCAGCAGTTTGGTGCCTGGGTCCAAAACAATGGGGGTCCAGGTGCTATGGTGAGACACCTTGGTCTAAAGGGGGGCTCTGGTACAGGAAATGGGGTGTCTGGGCTTGTAAAGGTTCCAGCCTCGATGTAAGTGGGGGCTGAGGTAAGCACACGCTAGTGGAAGGGGGCACTCCTACTTGACTTTATGAAATGCTAGCATAAACGCAAAAGAACACGTGTACATATAGATGCTATTGCTCAATGGCTGACATAAATGTTAGCACGTACTCTCCATACATAGGCATGTACTCGTTCTCAAAGCAAATAAATAAAAATGTAAGTTATGGAATTTTATAATCTATGCATGTAAGTAGGGACGCTGCCCATCTCCACCCCTGTGCATGTCACCGGTAAATTGATGCACCGTGAAACTTGCATGTGTGCTTCCATACTAGTCGCTATTTTATAATCACACTAGTCTCTATTTTATAACAGGTTATTTATGTATGTAAATGAATACAGCTATGAAGGTCACTCTGTCAAGAATGAGCCACCTGACTGAAGACCGAACACAGTTTAGGACAACTATCCAGAGGGTTGCCACGAGTTGCCACTTAACAACAACAACAGACTAAATAAACAGCCTTTCTGCACACTCTTACCACCTAAAACTAGGCATCGCCTTATAAAATTGTCCCAGGTCGCTTATGTTTACAGTTCACCTAGGTGCATATTTCTAGTCTATTTTATAAAATGTCAGGAGTAAACCAGAAGAAATCACGGCTAGGTTGAAGCCACGGACATTTGCGACTGCTCAGAGCAGGTATAAATGCTCATGCATAAAGTATGCAAATAAACCATGACTCCGCTAGTGCTCCACCCACATTCCCCCCCCAAAAGATGCCTACATGTCAGCTGAGTATAAGTACGTGCGCACACTTCTATATGTATAATCTCTGGGGTAAATTTATAAAAGCTCTTTTATATGCTGCAAAGGTTTATGACATTCCCCCCAATATGGCAGGAGCAGTCTCCGCTCTTCCCTCATTCTTCATTAGTTCATGCTAAGTGTCAAACCGCTGCACTAACGGCTAGCGAGGGCATGCACCACCAGCAAGCTCTAATTCCCGCTTCATACATTTCAATAAACGGGTACCATAATGATATAAGAAATATTCATAATGTGTAGTAATTTCCATCACCATTTCCTATATCATTTCATGCCATTTTTGAATGAAAACAGAAGAAAAAGTTCCAAAATTTGATCAATTCCCCTCTGTCGTAAATAATTGCGTTGTTGTTCAGTAGCGTGTACTGCTGAGTGAACATGTACCCTATTAACATTTCCCCTGAAACAAAATAAAAAATAAACGAATAAAACAAAAAGTTCTTCAAACAACATGGGAAACTAAACAAAATCAAAAATGTTTGGCCTGCACATCCCTAATAAATAGCATCAGTGTTTTTGTGGTGTTTTAAAGTTGGCAGCACATACCTAGTTCCAAACCAGAAGTCCACAAATACATGAGTGAGCTAAAATCATGGCTGGAACTGCACAGCCTTTTGCCATTAATCTAGAAATTAAAAAAAAGTTTTCTCAGTCAAATTCCCTTTATAAAAGGGTTGAAAGAAAAAAAATCAGGGGGTTTTGGCTTTCTGGACAGCATTCCATGGCCAACAGTGCATGAAGCGGCTTCTACCAAACACAGGAAGAATAAGGAGCAGAAACCAGTCCAAAAAACAATGTCATAGACTGCAGAGAATCGCTCTGTACAGGCAGTGAGCGCTATCGTTTGTTAGCTCTTTTAGGGTAGCCTTCTCCAAAGCACCTTCCCATAAATACAGTAATAAATATGATTCCGGCAACCAGAGGTAGTCATGAGAAAAGCAAACTCGTGAGGTAGGTCCACATCACAGATGTGATTCATCAGCTTTGTGGGGAACGGGAGAAGAGACAGAGCATTTTGCAAACCAGGGGGGAGTTTGTTCTACTAGTAAGGACGGTCATAAATAGAACAATAAACCTACTGCTGGCAAGGCAGAATCCACCAAATTGAAGGCATTAATGCTGCTTGCCACAGGCACTAGAGCCGTAGTCTTGACAGGTGTATATAGAAGAGATTTTAAATTAAATTTTTAGCAGTGGGATTAGGGTCTTTACTCCAGATAAGGGTTCTTGTAAAGACAGACCAACTGCATGCAGGCAGCATTGTAGAGGAAAGTAAAACCCATGACATGTTCATTTATGGCTAATAAAAGGAATCAGTAAAGCTACAAGAACAGAATCCATTAAAGCGAAAGAAATATGACAAGACGGGAAAAGAAGAGAGATAGCAGCAGGTGGTCCCACTGCTGTATCTTAAGCCAAGCTATTGAGAGCACCTATTGCTATGGGTGAACAGTCTCAAAGGAAAGATCCCTCCTCACTCTCCGGTGACATGTGTGTCCTCCAATGAGTTTGGGAAGCGGCAGCCATGTGAGACTGTTCCTCTGATGCAAGCTGCGGAGGTTTCCTTTGGGCTTTGCAAGATGTTTGATTCATCAAAGCTGCAGTTACTGTGACCCAGTGATACCAAACTACTGTAGCTTCAAGAGACATCTTCTCCTAGCTTTCTGCCTCCTTTCTCAATTATTCTGACCCATGTTTGTTTTCTATACAGTAGCTCCTAACCTAATGTATTCTTGCCCCAACAAGGCCAGAATATGGAAAGAGAGATTGAAAATAGGAGTTTGTTAACTACCATACAGAAGGCCCTGGCTGAGATTACTAAGCATGACTTTGCTTGTTCATGCAACAGATTGGGGATAACGCAGAGACCATGCTCACGACCCCCCTGGTACCATCCTGCTTAAGTGGAGCCCATCCTTTCGGAAAAGCCCTTCCCTTCCCCAGAATGTTGCCCAGTTCCTAACAAATCCAAAACCCACTTCCTTGCACCATCATCTCATCCATGCATTCAGACTCCAGAGCTCTGCTTGCCTTTAGGGTCCTGTGTGCGGAATGGGAAGCATTTCTGAGAATGCAGCCCTGGAAGTTCTGGATTTCAACTTTTACCATCATGTACCAAGACAGCGGACTCCTTCTCAGCACTGTCTAAAACCTTGTCTAGGTGGCACATGAGGTCTGCTACCTTCACACCAGGCAGGCAGGAATGTTACCAGGTGATCCTCACGTCCACCAGCCATCCAGCTATCTACATGCCTGATGATTGAATTGCCAACTATAACAGCCATCTTAACCCTTCCCTCATGGGCCCATGGCCCTTGAGAAACCCCCTTGGTGTGAGAGGTTTTACATCACCTGAAGGATAGGTCCTACCTACAGGATCACTTCCAGCCACACCAAGGTGATGCTTTTCTTTCACATGGCCTTTCTCCTCCATCGCAACAGAGAGGCTGCCAGACTGGAGGTGGGACTTCAGTACTAAATCCCTGTAGGTTTTGTCTATATTCCTCTCTGTCTTTTTTAGCTCCTCCTAGTCTGCTACTCTAGCCTCCAGAGATCGGACTTGTTCCCTGAGGGCAAAGACCTCCTTGCACTTAGTGCACATGTAAGAAGACTCCCTCACCAACTGGGAGAAAATCATACATGTGACACTCAATGCAAAAGACTGGAAAGCCCCCATCTCGCTGCTGGACTGCTGTCTGCTTCTTAGTTTTAATGTTTTGTTAAGATATTTAAGTTGTTTACTTACTTAAAGTTGCTACTACTACTAAACATTTATATAGTGCTACAAGAAATGTGCAGCACTGCACAGACACATGTAAAAGATGTTCCCTGCTTATCAGAGCTTACAATTAAGTCAAGACAGACAACACAGTAGGTGTAGACACAGAATACATCTATGGGGAATGGTAAGGAAACACAAAGGAGATTAGGTGAATCTTTTTCTGCCCCTGCCACCATCAGCAGCTCTCCCCAGCCCGGGGATTGAGCCTCCGGCAGCAGGAGGAGCATCACCACCAGCGCTGCCCAATCGGGGCAGCGCCTGAACTTGAAAAGGTTTGCGCCATCGGGCGCTCGTCCTTTCTGCCCCTGCCACCATCAGCAGCTCTCCCCAGCCCGAGGATTGAGCCTCCGGCAGCAGGAGGAGCATCACCACCAGCGCTGCCCAATCGGGGCAGCGCCTGAACTCTGAACTTGAAAAGGTTCGCGCCATCGGGCGCTCGTCCTTTCTGCCCCTGCCACCATCAGCAGTTCTCCCCAGCCCGGGGATTGAGCCTCCAGCAGCAGGAGGAGCATCACCACCAGCGCTGCCCAATTGGGGCAGCGCCTGAACTTGAAAAGGTTCACGCCATCGGTCGCACCCGCGCCTGGTGGGCCCGCGCCTGAGGGCCTTGCCAGAGGGCCCTTTGGCGTGGCCCTTAGGCGGGGCATGAAAGGATACCAAACATCAACCGTATAGACCAATATCGCACCAGTGACCTGATCGCCCGACTTTGGTAACTCCAGCTAAGACCCCATCAACTACAAGGTCACTCGCAAGTCCTGGCTTCATTTATCCTCAGCCTAATCCAGAAAGCCGCTAGCAAGTGCTTACAACCAGGTTACAGCTTCCTTATTGAAAATATCATTCTCTATGGGACATTACCACTCTAGGAACTAACTTGTTCACCCATTAACGCTCTTCATTGCAACAGTCCAGGCTGATTCCAGTTACTACTTAAATACTTTGCCTGTGTAATCACATGTCTTATGCCATCTCATATAGCTGATATCTGATTGTGATTTCTCTGTTTGCCACATATTTGCCTACCTCATGTTGTTACAGTTGATTTTCTGTTTTCTCTGCTGCTACTACTCATGACGGCCACTTGACTTTATATGCTATCTTGTATATTTTGATTGTTGTTTTTTCACTGCAGTTACATAACCTCCAGGTCACCAATCAACTCCCATACCTCATATTACTAAGCTACAAACCTCTAGATACCCTCTTATACCAACCTAGTTGCTCACAGTCACCCATACCACTTTGAGTCCCTCTTTCAGGTGTGACAGTACCTGAGTAGGCAAGTTTAACATTATCTCCAATTCCCCTCAGAAAGTGCCTCATCTAATCAACCGGAATCAACAAATGGCTCTACCAATCAATGCCCTGGCCAGCTGCATCCTCTTTCTCCTAGGCTGGCTTAACTAATCCCTTGCCCTGCACCACACAGCTCATCAGATTCCAATACTCCAGAGCCATGGAAAAAGATGGGCAGAAGCTCCTTATCTTAACCCAAGAGTTGCAACCCCTATGCGCCACTCTCACCTAATACACATAGCCCTTCAACACTCCACGAAGAACAAACAAGCCAAACCCCCTTATCCCATGTGCCTAAAATGTGCTCTCATAAACGCACGGTCTATCCGTAAGAAATGGCCAGTTTCTTCCCACAATCTGGATATTCTTATGATAACTGAAACCTGGTTATCTGATGGAGATAATGTAATCATTAATCAACTCATACCCTCCAACTTCTCCATCCATTCCCAGCATAGAAACAACAAGAGAGGAGGAGGTACTCTCATTCTTACCAAGGCAGATCTACATTTCCATACCGTTGACTCCACAAGCTCAATCAACATGGACGTCATATCCATTGAAAATGAGCAGTGCTCCATCAATTTGATATACAGAGCACCCTCATCCTCCCCGGACAACCTACCTAACATTTTAGACCTAGCAGTTAACACACGCAAACCCAACATTCCTAATTGGATACTAGGAGACTTCAATCTCCCTACACTACACCCCACCCACGCCTCAGCCTTCCTAGAAGCAATCAATGAACTGGGCTACAAGCAAATCGTCAAAGATCCCACACACAAAAAAGGAAATCCTCGACATGATCTTTGCCCCTCTAACAGCCCTTGATTCTAACAATAATCTAGACACTTCTGTGTCTCCAGTACCTTGGTCAGACCACAAGTTAATCACTTTCCACATTCCCATCAAGAGCAAAACCCCATCACATCACAATAATAACTCCACCACCTCAACAAAAGTAACTTCTCGGAGGTTCACAGCTTTCAACAAAGAACATATTCTTGCTGAAACCCATCCTCTCTTCAATGACACATCCCTCAACCTGGAAAACCTGATCGCCGCCTGGAATTGCAAGCTCAGAAAACCTTCTCCTTGGTTCTCCCTGAAATTACGAGCTTCCCTCATACACCTAAGAAGACTGGAAAAACGGTGGCGTCGATCACGCTCTACGGAGGACCAGACAGCTTACAAACTACATCTGTCTATGCACAGAGAGTCAATCATGGCTAAAATGAAACAATACCATACCAATACACTTAAAAGATCACTAAATAAATCACGTGATCTCTTCAATCTAGTCAAATCCTTCTCTAAGGAACCTTCGTCTGAACAACCGGAACTTATTCACCCACAAGCTTTCGCTGAGTACCTACAATCTAAGCTGCTGCAAACTGATAACATCGCAATAATCCCTGCTCAAGACACCAACTGCCTATCGAACCTATCTATGTTCTCCACACCATCTAAAAAACATGTTGAGAACACCATCGCTGCCCTCAACACCACTACTGCACAAACCGACCCCTGCCCAGCTTATTGGATAAAGGAGCTACGCTGTGATCTCAGCCCTCTCATCACTAAAATGATGAATTTATCCTTTACATCTGGTTCCTTCCCATCAGCTCTCAAGAGAACCTCCATTAGACCCTTCTTGAAAAACCCTAAACTCGACCCACAAAAGGTCGAATCTTATAGACCTATAGCTAGTATACCACTTCTAGCTAAAATAATTGAAAAGGAAGCTCAAAGGCAAATACAAGATCACATCGACTCCGCCTCCCCTCTAGACCAATGCCAGCATGGTTTCAGGGAGTTCCACGGGGTAGAAACCCTCCTTACCACCCTCTGCAACAACATTATCACAGGCATCGACAACATCCGCCAAGGCTTTGTTCTTATATTCCTAGACATTGCCGCGGCCTTTGACTCTGTACATCACGATCTTTTAATATGGCGGCTAAAAGAAAAGGGCATCAACGACACTGCCCTCGATTGGTGCAGGTCATACCTAGATCAGAGATGGCAGTATGTAACTTCAGGAGCGGCAACATCCACCCCTTTCCATCAAAGCCAGGGCGTACCACAAGGGTCCTCCCTTTCATCGCTCTTATTCAACATATACATTCAGCCCATCTGCAACATCATCAGGTCTTTCAAGGTCGAATGCTTGATATACGCAGACGACATCCTTCTATACATGCCTTTCTCCACAGTTCATATGGATCTGTCCCCGATAACCAAGTGTTTTGATGCTGTGTCTGAATGGCTTCAATCCCAGAACCTCCGTATTCAACATAAGAAAACTGAGGTTCTCTTTATCACTAGGGACCCACTCTTCATCCCCCCACCCCAGATAAAGGTGAAAAAAGCCGAGCTCCAAACAAAACCTTCAATTCGATACCTTGGGGTTACTTTGGACCAACGCTTTGATTTGAAATTACACATAACCAACGTAGTCAGAGCGATCTACTTCAAGATCCGAACACTCCGACACCTTCGCTCCCTACTTGATCCAGACGATTTCCGGACTATTTTCCAAGCTTTAACCTTACCGCACCTAGACTATGCGAATTCCATTCTTCAAGGCCTCCCTCAGTCCACCTTAAACCCTTTACAACTTGCCATGAACACCGCTGCCAGAGTCCTCTATGGAGCATCAAAAAGGGACCACATAACACCGATTCTAAAACAGCTTCACTGGCTCCCCATCCATGGAAGACTGTTATTCAAGACCTCGGTACTCACCTTCAAGGCCATTAAGAGCATCACCTCCCCATCACTAATAGACATCATTCAGACCATTCCACCTAACCGATCTAGGAGAACGACATCTACAAATGCGCTAGTAATCCCTAAGACAGCTACAAAATGCACACTAGCAACGTCTAACAGGGCTTTCTGCTTCTATGCCCCCAAGTGCTGGAACTCCTTACCACCTGAGATTCGGGCTATCACCGATCTAACTCTATTCAGAAAAGCACTCAAATCTCACCTGTTCCCACAATACTACCATACCAGTCAACCACCGACCTGACTGACCATCCCCTTTTTGACCTCCTGTTCTACAAGACTCATATCAAACTAAGAATAATTCCTGCTGTACATACATGTATATACAGCATGTACCGTATTTTCGCGCATATACCGCGCGCGTTATACACTTTTTTACTTACCGCGCAACCCTCCTGCGCGGTATTTTCGAGGGCGCACTATACCAAAACTTTATTGCAAGTAGCTGATCCCAAAAAAGAGGCACCACAAGAATATCTTGGTACAAAAATATATTTAATTACTTTTCATCATCCGATTCCATAAAACCTTCGAAATCACTCCCCTCATCAACATCATCATTGAAATAATTTAAAACCGTCTGAAGACGCTCTTCCGTAACATATGCACTTTCATCGTCACTACTTTCGACGTTTTCATCGTCATCTTCGTCATCACTGCGCACCCCATCCTCGTTCTTATAAACAATCCCTGCTTTTCGGAATCCATTTCTGATGGTTTCAGGGGATATTTTGTCCCAAGCAGAACACAACCAATTGCAAATTTCCATTAATGTAGCCCTCTTTAATCGTCCCGATGGAGTGAATTCATGGATTCCATGCTGCATCCAATTATCCCACTCTCGTCTGATGAACGTTTTGAAGGGGTGATTAACAGCTATATCTAGCGGCTGCAGTTTGCAAGTAAGACCACCCGGTATCACTGCGATATGGGCACCTGCCGAATTAATATAATTTTGCACATTTGTTTCTTTATGGGCAGCCATGGAATCGAAGATCAACAAAGACCTTTTAGAAAAGAAACCTCCAGGCCTGGCCCGATAACATTTATCAATCCATATTTTCATGACCTCAGAGTCCATCCACCCCTTTTTGTTACAGTGGACAACAATACCTTGTGGAAATTTTTCGCGGGGCATGGTTACTCGCTTGAAAATAACCATCGGCTTCAATTTATGCCCATTAGCTGTGCAACCCAGGACTACAGTGAAGCAAGCCCTCTCGTGTCCAGTTGTTGTTATTGCGACAGTTTTTGAACCCGAAGCAGCTACAGTCCTGGTTGGTGGAATGTCAAAAGACACAGGAACCTCATCCATGTTAATAACATCCGTTGCCGAAATGCCGAACTCAGAAATTTCTTTGCTGACAAATGTGCTGAAATCCGCCATCTTTTGTTCCCAGTCATCCGGAATCCTCTGGCCTACAGTTGTTCTTATTCGCACGGAAAGACCATTCCTCTTCATAAATTTGCAAATCCAGTTGAAACTAGCGTGGAAACTTGAAATTCCTCTTTCATTGGCCAGCAGTTTTGCTTTGAATTTAATTGCGATAGTTGAGACAGCTTGATTTTGCTCCCTTCTAGACAGAATCCACTTGTTTAAGTCACTCTCTAGCTCTGGCCACTTTTCTTTTGGACCTCGACGCGCACGTTTTTGTGGGTTCATCTCCTCTAGCGCCGTTCTCTCCTTTCTCCAGTCGCGAACAGATGACTCACCAACATCAAATTCTCTTGCTGCTGCTCTGTTACTTGTTTCTTCTGCTCTTGCCACAACTTTCAGCTTGAAGTCCGCAGTATAAGACTTGCGCTTAATTCCTGGCATGATGACTGGATTATAATAGAAGAGATCGCAAAGTTTTTATACACCTCAGTGCAATCGACACATGCGTGTTATACGCGCGTGCGCATTATGTGAGAAAATCAATGCGGGACAGGCAGAAAATTGTGCTTTATATGCGGGTGCGTGTTATATGCGGGTGCGCATTATATGCGTGAAAATACGGTAAATAGTTTCAGTTAACAATGTCCTCCATGTGTATCCAAGTTGCTCATACCTGTTCTATGTAAAACCAAACAGCTTGTTGCTCTGGTCTTGTTATATTGTAAACCGTGCTGATGCTAAATAGAGCGGTATATAAGAGCCTGTAATAAATAAATAAATAAATAAAAGATCCGAAAGCAACAGTGAAGAGTTGCTAGGGATAGTTATACAAACACAAGTATACCTAGTAGGTTTAAGGGACTTTGTTCACATCAGGATTAATTTCAGGGCCTTAATTAATTTCAGCTACACCTGAAAGGGAATTTGACTACCTCTATCCCTGAAGAGCGTATAAATATAAGATGATGCCTGTGGAGTGTGGGAGTCAGGGTGGGTATGAGGTTAAGAAACACGTATTAGAAGCTGGCTTGCAAAAACAGTGCCTTGTCTGACGTTAAAAAACACAGAACTATAAAATAGACGGAGATTTTATCAGTTTAAATCCAAAGAGTTCCCTTTAACTCAAGAGTCTGAGAAATTACCAGTAAGTAAATGCTTACAACTGCAGAATCCTTCCCAGCAAGAACAGCTTTTCTCAGTAGTTCTGCATCAATTTTGCCACTTGATCCACACTTCCCTGAAGCTAATTAAAATCAGATTATGCATTACTGATAAATTCTTAGAAGAGTACCGGAACATTGGTTTATTCAGTACCATCTTTCTTTGCAGTTCTTTTCATAGTATCAACTCTCCAAAATCTAGCTGGGCCTCATAGACGTAGGTCAGTATGTGAATAAATTCATATTCCAAACTGGGTAAAATTTATTTTCTGTAGTATCCAATGGCTGTATGTTATATTACAGTCTATGTTGATGACAGAATTTCAGGTCCGGTTGTTATCTTTGATGTTTTTTCCCCATCTGTAAAAGACACTTAAAATATGGGCCTATGCCCTTGGTTGGCATCGGAACAGAGGCAATGCTCAGCTTGTAACTTGCAAAACCTGAAGCATGGATTAGCGAATGAATTCAGAATATCGCTCTGTTGTATCATGTTGCTTATTCCTCCAAATCATTTTATCATGAGCTGCCTTCTAGAAAGATGTATTTCTTTTTTGGGGGTGGGGGGAGTAGGCAGTAGTTTTCTCTTCCAAGCTTATTCACAACCATGGCTATGATTCTTGTCATCATTTAAAACCACTCAAAATGTGGTCATTTCAGAGAGGGCTAATCATATATGAAAAATGCAAAAAACCTCAAAGTCAAAACTTTAGGCAATGCCTTACTTCAATCATAGTAACCTATTAATATGATACCATTGACAATTCTCAAAAGACTTGTTAAGTTTTGGACTAACGGGTCTCAGACTCGCGGTTAGCTCACTCCTTTAATTTGTATCTAAGGATGTGTGCTGCGCATTACATCAACGACCCATGATGTTAATTCAGGTTGAAGCAGTGATCAACAAATGGACATTTTAAATAAAAGGTAGCAGAACACGTATTTGCTTATCTTAGGCTTCCCCTACGTGTTCTGCTACCTTTTATTTAAAATGTCCATTTGTTGATCACTGCTTCAACCTGAATTAACATCATGGGTCGTTGATGTAATGCGCAGAACACATCCTTAGATACAAATTAAAGGAGTGAGCTAACCGCGAGTCTGAGACCCGTTAGTCCAAAACTTAACGTTTTTTGAGAATTGTCAATGGTATCATATTAATAGGTTACTATGACTGAAGTAAGGCATTGCCTAAAGTTTTGACATTGAGGTTTTTTGCATTTTTCATATATCATTTAAAACCAGCCAGGGGTTTCTTTCCTTGTTTTATATCCTCTCCCAACATGCTTACCACACTCATTGCTAAAATGATTTTTGCCAAGGATGTGGGGAGGAACACACCGGGGATCTTTTCAGAACCCCAAAATCCTGGGCCCTAAGGGGATGTGAACAGTGTCTCTGAAGTATCCCCAGCAGAACCTAAGCCAGGAATTGAACCTGTCCCATCACATAGCAATATGTAGCTTTACCACTCAGACAGCCCAAAAGAAATTTTGAAGATGTTGCTAATCTAGGTAATGTATGACTCTTTTTTTACTGTACTTATGATCCTATTAATGAAATCCGTACAAAGTCTACTTTAGAATATTCATGTAGTACAGTTGTTAACACTTAACTCCACCATCCTGAACTCCATCTATGGGCTCATGGCACCCCCCCTCCCCATCCCTTTCAATAAACCGGCCTTTGACCACTGCAAACAAGTTTATTGAAAATAACACATGCTGAACGCAATAATTCCATTAACACATAATTGTCATCAACCAACCATTGTTGCATAACTCAACTTCTTGTGGAACAGTATGTCATAGCTGGAACCTCACCTCAGCTCACTCAGGAACACTAGATATCGCCTTAAACCCACTGCCACATTCCCCTAGCCTGCTCCATGGTCGAGAGTATCCTTCAGGCTGGAGTGCTGCCCCATGCAGCTGGCCTTACCCTGTTTGTCCCCCACCCACCTTCAAGCGGACCCAGGCACCTACCTAACTTACCTGGGCCCCTGTGCTTTCTCACACCCTAGTTGACTGGCACATGACCCACCATTCCTGGACCATGTGTTCCTTTGCCTCCAGGCCCTCCCCCCTTCTTCAGTTCACACCCAAGTGCTCTCTGCTTGGACCCGGGCCTCGTCTTGCTTGAATGCACTCCTTGTTTTGTCAGTTAGGCTCTGCCACCAGGAAGCCTCTCCAAATGTCCACAGATGTTCAGTATACTGGAAACCCGCACCTCCTTCCTGTGCCTGTTTCTCATTTTTATTGCCCCCCCAGCCCCTCCCTCTGCCTATGCCTCCCAGGCCCCACTTGGCCCACCCCTCCCTCTTTTACTTGCCCTCGCCCTCCACCTGGCAGCTACCGGGTTATGCAGCCTTTTCCCTACAGTTCGTTGGGCTGCCTGATTCCATGATACCTGTTGAAAACATCAAACACAAGGTAAAAGCAAAAACGCTAAATGCACTGCCTGATTTCCTGCTACTCGGGCTAGCAGGGAGAAGATGAATCTGAACAGTCTGCCTTCTTGCGCACTTTAAATATTTTGAGAATTTCCTGACATTTCACTATATCATCTCCTGTTTTGAAATCCAACATAATACAATTGTTTGTGTCTGGTTGAGAACTGCTGGTAATCCTGAAGGAAAATGAAGATTCTTAAAGCTGTAAGTTGCTGATCATGTCCTGATGTCTTGATTTAAGCAAAATAAGTCTCTCGCTCTCACAATGTACAGTTTTTTTTATTTCAGACTATGGCCCTTCTTGAGAAGTTGCCTGTGGAGATGTACATATTTAGTGTATTCATAAGTAAGTCACTTGGAGTCACTTTTGACCAACGCATGGATCTGAAACTACACATAACCAACGTAGTCAGAGCAATCTACCTCAAGATCCGGACTCTTCGACATCTTCGCCCCCTGCTTGATCCTGATGACTTCAGAACTATATTTCAAGCCTTAACCTTACCACACTTGACTATGCCAATGCCATTCTCCAAGGCCTCCCACACTCCACATTAAACCCTTTGCAACTCGCCATGAATACCGCTGCTAGAGTCCTCTACGGAGCATCAAGAAGGGACCATGTAACACCCATCCTAGAGCAACTCCACTGGCTCCCCATACATGGCAGAATACTGTTCAAAACATTACTACTAACTTTCAAGGCCACTAAAAGCATCACCTCCTCCTCTCTAATAGACCTCATTCAGTCCGTCCCACCCAACAGATCCAGGAGAACGATATCAACAAATACTCTAATCATCCCTAAAGCAGCGACAAAATGCCTATCAGTGACATCTAACAGGGCCTTCAGATTCTATGCCCCTAAGTACTGGAACGCTCTACCCCCAGAGATTCGTTGCTATCACTGATCTATCCCTTTTCAGAAAGGCACTCAAATCCCACCTCTTCCCCCAATATTACTTGACCAACTAACCAATCTTAATCACTACCCAAACTAAGAACAAATCCTGTTATGTATACTTGTAAATACTCTTGTAAATACTCTTGTAAATAGTTGCAGTAATGACGTCCCATGTTTTATCCAAGTTCTCTGACCTTGTTCTCTGTAAAAACCTAACAGTTTGTTGTTATGGTATGTTGTTATATTGTGAACCGCGCTGATTCTGAATAGAGCGGTATATAAGAGCCTGTAATAAATAATAAATAAATAAAAGATAAATAGAATTTTATTGCGGATTGCACTGACTGCGGTGACTGATAGGTGTTCTAGTTGTGGAATCAATGGGCATCAAAACTCTTGAAGAGCCAACAGGAGTCTTGAAAATCATCTGGATGCAGAGAAGAGGCTAGATTTGTTCCAAAGGAAAAGCGAAGAAAGGCCCACCCAAGCTGAAAGAACTGTTACTGCTTCTCAGGAGTTTTCAGTATCACCTCTGATGCTGTGATTTCCCTCATCCTAGAAGATGGCCTCTTCAGGTGTCAACTGAGGCCTTCCACCTCACTAATATCTAGACTATGTAATCAGATCTCAGGGTTCTACCCAAGATTGCTATGGAAATGTTTGAAGTGTTCTTACAATTTTCATCTTCCTTGGTCTGAGTAGCACCAGACTCATGAACTGGAGGTCATATTATTATTGATGGAGTTATTCTGGTCTGTGGTATGAGGTCTACTTTTAGACCTCTCAGGGAGGACTTTTAGCTTCAGGAGGTCTAACTGTATCTCTATGTGGGTGTCCATCACTAGGGATATTGTTGGGGGAGAGGAGGTTCCAAATGTGAACAGAGTTGGTTTTTGTAGTACAGGGGATAAGTTTGGGGCAACTCAGCCCTGCTCCTTTCTGTTCTGTTATTTATACTCTGCTGTTCCTATGATTTTCCTTTGCTGCCCTCGTAAAGACTGAAATAATAAGCTGTGCTATCCTTAGTGCAGTGATTTACTTTGAGTTTAGTGCAGATTTTTAGTACACTAATGTAACTTCTGGCATGATGGAGAGATTTTGTGCTTTAAACTCCTTCCTGCAGTGGAAGTAAAATACTGCACTAGTATTAGAGTAAAAGGCCTGGTAATGCATGGTAATGAGCTACAGACAGAATTACTTCTGAAACAGCAAAGCATGTCAAATTTTGGAGAAGTTTCTTACTTCCCACTTACCACTGAATCTTTATTACACTCCTGGAGATGAAGTAAAATTTTAACTCACAATTAACTTCAATGAAAATGAAAATGAAAATGAAAAATATCAGCCGCCAGCGGCTTGAAATCCCCAAGTCTGAGACACCTGGAGATAACAGTCCCAGTTCATGAACCTAGAGACACAAGACCCTAAGCCCCATATCTCAGGTTCCTGAATCTGCATTCTAGGTAGTCCAAGTCTGGGAACACTAGTCCAAACCTATCCACTTACCTACTACTACCCGAAGCAACCCACCCACTGACCTACCACTACTAACTCATCTAATCTCCCACCCATCTACTCATTACACTTCCTCATTGACTTAAAAACCCCATCCACCCATAACTTCCTCCCCAAGCCTCCACAAACCTATTAGCCCAACCTTTCACTTACTCAGCCTACCAGCCAGTCCCCTGCTGCTTCCCATAAGAACATAAGATATGCCATACTGGGTCAGACCAAGGTCCATCAAGCCCAGTATTGTGTGGCCAATGTAGGTTACAAGTACCTAGAGGTTTCTCCAAAAGACACAGGTTCCACATTGCTTAAGTACTGGGGCAAGCAGTGGATATCCCGGATCCCCTTTAATAAGGTTTATGGACCTTTCCTCCAGGAACTTGTCCAAACCACCCAGCTACACTAACAGCTTTTACTACATCCTCCAGTAACAAATTCCAGAGTTTGATTACACATTGAGTGAAAAAATATTTTCTCTTATTGGTCTTAAATAGGTTACCCTGTAGCTTATTGCATGTCCCCTAGTTTTTCTATATTTTGATGGGGTAAACAATCGATCTACATTTATCCGTTCCACTCCATTCATTAATTTATAGATCTCGATCACATCTCCCTTCAGCCATCTCTTTCCAGGTTGAAGAGCCCTAACCTTTTTAGCCTATCTTCATAGGGGTATCCTTCCATCCCCTTTACCATTTTGGTGGCTCTTCTCTGTACCTTTTCTAATAACGCTATATCCTTTTTAACATACGGTGACCAGAATTGCACACAATATTCAAGGTGCGGTTTCTCCATGGAACGATACAGAGGCATTATAATATCCTTTGTTTTATTCTCCTTTCCTTGCCTTATGATACCTAGCATTCTATTTGCTCTCTTGGCCGCCACTGCACATTGGGCAAAGGGTTTCAACATGTTATCCACGCCTAAATCTTTTTCATGGGTGGTGGTTTCTAATGTGGAACCTTGCGTCGTGTAACCATAGTTTGGGTTGTTCTTTCCTAGGTACACAACTTTGCAGTTGTCCACATTAAATTTCATCTGCCATTTGGATGCCCAGTCTTCCAATTTATCAAGGTCCTCTTGCAATTGTTCACAATCCTCATGGGTTTTAACAACTTTGAGTAATTTTGGGTCATCTGCAAATTTGATTACTTCACTTGTTATTCCCATTTCTAGGTCATTTACGAATATGTTAAAAAGCAGCTGACCCAGCACAGATCCCAAGGGTACTCCACTATTCATCTTTCTCCATTGGGAAAATTGGACATTTAGCCCTACCATCTGCTTTCTATCTTTTAACCAGTTCCTGATCCACAATAGTATACTTCCTCCTACCCCATGACTTTTTAATTTCGCCAAGAGTCTCTCATGAGGGACCTTGTCAAAGGCTTTCTGAAAATCCAGATACACTACATCAAACAACTCACCTTTGTCTACCTGTTTATTCACACCTTCAAAAAACATAGCAGATAAGTAAGACAAGACCTTCCTTGACTAAAGCCATATTGGTTGTCTCCCATTAAGCCATCATTGTACTTGTACAGAATAGTCTGAGGTCAATTCACAGAGTAATAAAAAGTGACCAAAAATAATGAAATTACTCTATTAACAACAGCACCTATTAAAAGGAAACATATAATTGTGGGAGTAATTCAAAAATTCACAAACTTTAAAATAATGGCTCAGGGACATCTCAGACCAACCGGCTTAAAACAGAGACACAAAAGTGTCTAAGAGCGCCGCAATAGCATCAAGGACTGTCCACCAGCCATAAAATTAACATTTACAATACTCCTACAAAATGTGTCAAAAACAGTGCAAAATAGCAATAGTACTTAATAACAGTACTTAACTTCAGATACCCCAACGCCAGTTATCTCAGCGCCATTCAATGTGTTTCACTCAATAGGACTGAGTTTCTTCAGGGGGATTTACAACTGAAATAGTAAACTGTTGCTGCCCACGTTTTAAAACAAGAAGCATAGCTCGTATAGTATCAGTGCTCAAAAATTTTATCTTTATTTGTATTTATACAAGGACTGCCACCACCCACTCCCTAACCTTGAGGGTTTGAGGAGGGGTGGGCCTTGAGATTAAGGTTGTAGTTGTGTAGGTCGAATGATAAGGCAGGCAAAAGAATATTTCTTTTTATAAGGATTTATTTCTCCCGCTTCAAAAGGATAGGACAAGCATAAAGGATAATGTATTGTAGCCAAAAACACAGGAACAATGAAAATAAGGCTCTTTAAAGGCTGTGCTCAAAAAGTGTCCATTAATGTTGGAGTTCACATTCCCTCATGTGAACTCTACTTGGCAATCAAAAACAAGGAAAACAATAATGTCCATGTGCTATAACCAAACAATGCTTCAGCTTATTCTTAACTTCAGGTAAGCTCTTCAGCCGGGCACTTAAATAGCAAACATTTCAGGTTATCACAGAAAAAGGACCATTCAAGCTTTGCTTTTCTATTCCTTGTCAATCAGACAGGTTGAGCAGTCCATTGGTTGGTTTAACTCAATCATTGGCAAGGGAAGAACCAATGGCACATCTGCTTCTGGGCTCTGCACTGACTGCACTACTTTCTGCTCAGGAATGGTTTGTTTGTTTAAGAATTCTTTGAACTCTTTTAGGAGGGCTTCAGCCTGCTTTCTATATGGGCTGGGCTGAGAATTAGCTCCTTCCTGAGGTGAGTAATTGTTTGTGGGTTTTGCTTCAGGCAAACAAACAATGTCGTCTCTGTTACAATGCTCATTCACTGCACTGGAGTTACCCCTTCCCCACTTGTCTCTGTAAGCCAGTGTTGGGTTATTCAGTTCATTTGCATGTGGAGTGTTTCTAAACAGTACTTCAAACTTAGGGCCTCCTAAATCCTCCCGGCATATATCTCTACCATTTAAATCAGCTGTGTCCTTGTAGCTAGCCTGCTTGCTAACTCTGTCAGCAGTTTGGTGAGAAAAGCTGGGTTTAGATAAATGAGTTTCAGGTTGCAGCCAACTGTCTTCATAAAACCTGGGCTTGCCCTGGGTTTTAAAATTAACATTCACACAGTCTGGTTTCTCATAAAAGCTGTTATCAGAATTAAAGACACGCTGTACCTTATATTGAGGAATGTCTGAAAGTTCTTTAGCAGTCTGCCTTTCTTTCCACGGGTCAGCTCTCTGCTCCAAAAGCATAGGCTTTATGCCTGGGTCTCTCAGTGCCTCGCCCCTCTCTTGTTCCCAGAAGGCTCTTCCAGGCACTGAGTCTCCCTGGTACCTGCTTCTTGGCTTTGAAAGCGTTCTCCTAGTATTGCAACTGGGGAGTGTTTCTCCTTCAAAGTCAAAGGTTCTGGCATCCAAGGCTAGTTCCTGCCTTCCAGGTTGCTTCCTTTGTCCTTGCTTTGCTCCGTCTCTAAAGCATGCTTCTGCTGGCTTTGGCCAGTGTTCTGCTTTCTCTCTCCAGCGTTCAACTTTCTCTACTTCCTTCTCTTCCTTCCCTTTCTCTTTCTCCTTCTGTCTTCTGTCTTCCTTCTCTCTGTTTAACAAGGTGCCTCTGCTCTGGGGAACCCGCCTCCTGCTAGGGCGTGCCCAATCAGCAACTCTGCTTTTCCCCTCCCCCGAGGTGAGCTGTGTTAGCTGATTAGCCATGTGCATCTTGTGCTGAGAAGGGAAAATCCTGCATTTACCTGCAGTACCCGAACCTTCCACCGGGTCACTATCTGTTTCCATGGCTTTTGGCAATGCTACCGCGTCACAGGACACATGAATGAACCAAGAAAAATATGGAATAACTAGAGTTATACAAGTAGAAAAAACTAAGAGGAAAAACCATAATCCAAATATTACCCTACAAATACAAAGGAAAAATGGAGAGGCACCAAGAAAAATACAATACAACAAGAATCCCAATTACAATTACATTTACAATCATAATTAAGCCCTTGTTATCAAAGAAAACAGAAACAAATAAAGGCAGGCTGAGACTTAAGCGTCAGCCATGTGGGAAATCACATCAACTTTAATATCTTCCTTTGCAATGAGGAACTCCAGGCGCTGCTTGGGCTCAAAAAAAAAGAAAATTTTTTACCTTGATAGGAAATATAACATCAAGAGGGAAATTTTAACAAAAATGTAGCCCCCATGGACAGGGACCTGGACCAATAGGCCAAAAACTCATTCCTCGTTATCTGGGTAGCACGAGAGAGGTCAGGAAAAATGCGAACTTGAAAGCCCAAGAATTTCTCTTTTATGTCCCTAAAGAAAGAACGAAGAATCAAAACCTTATCAGATTCCAGTGCTAGGGTAACAAGCATAGTGGTTCTCTCAGTTTTCACTTCCAGGGAACTTTCCAGAAACCCAGTCAAGTCCCCAGTCCCTAAGGACACTTCCTCTGAACCGGCTCTGGCAATATCACCAGTACCGACAGACAGGTATTGAACCCTGGTCAGGGGAGGCAAATGCTCCTGTGGGATCTTAACCACCTCACAGAAGTATTTCCTCACCATTTCCAGGGGAGACATGAGGGGAGACTTTGGAAAATTCAATAAACAATTCCTCCATGTCTGATTCTCCAGCTGTTCCGTCTTCCTGACCAATAATGATCTATCTTTGATCAAAACCAGATGCTCCTCGCGGAGGCTTCCCAGATCTTCTTTCAGTTGAGAAATAACACCCGCCTGCAGCTCTTGTCCCCTTGAAACCTCAGACATAGCCAATTTCATATTAGAAAGTTCAGTATTCACTGTACCTACAACGCCAGATAGAGAAGAAGTCAAAGCAGCTATGGCATCCCACAGCGTGTCCAAAGTAAAAACAGCGGGTTTGACCAAACCCCGACTAGCAGGAAGCTGCATTCCTCCAGTCCCCATCAGCTGAAAATCAGCCGCAGGAGAAATCGAACCAGCTGCAATGGCCCCATCTGACTGCTGCAAAGATCCAGAGTGCAGAGCTGGAACCTCCAACGAGCGCCCCTCCTTTCCAAATACCGGCATGCTCCCCAACAAACCAGGAGAGGGAGGAAAGAGTGATGCATACGTTGAGGACAAGCTTCCTGGCTGGATCGGGGGAATACGCTGCTCTGGAGACAAAGTCACCCCTGATGCGCCCAGCACAGCAAACACCTCTTCCTGCTGTGCTGGCAAAGACGCCGCTCCGGGACAAACAGCAGTAAAGCCGCAGAGGTCTAAAGTTCTCTGGCCGGCAACAGGAGACAGCGACGAACCTGAAGGTAAAGCCGCCTGCTTCCTTTTCCTCCGCCCCATAGAAACATGAGCACGGAGTCCACAGCCACAAACCAAGACCGTTCACTGCCAAGCTGTTGCTGGAAAATCGCTTCCTGCCACCATCTTACCTCCCCCAAGTAGATGTACAGATGATTTTAATGATAGTTCAAAGATTACTAATAGTAGGTCTGCAGTCTCATATTTCAGTTCTTTTAGCACCCTTGGATGTATACCATCTGGTCCAGGTGATTTGCTACTCTTCAGTTTATCAAATAGTTGTAATACACCTTCCAAGTGTATCGATATTTCTTTCAGTTCTTCTGCAGTCTCACCTTTAAATACTATTTCAGTCATGGGTAACATCCTTACATCTTCCTCATTACAGACCGAAGCAAAGAATTCATTCAGTCTTTCCGGGCCTTGTCTCCTCTTAGTACCCCTTTTATCCCTCTATCATCTAATCGTCCAACTGACTCCATTACAGGTTTTTTTGCTACAAATGCACTTGAAAAAGACTTTATTATGCATTTTTTGCTTCCACGGCAAGCTTCTTCTCAAATTCTCTCTATTCCTGCCTTATCAGTGCCCTGCATCTAACTTGCCAGTGCTTGTGTTGTTTCCAGTTTTCATCATTTGGCTCCTTTTTCCATTTCCTGAAAGATGCTTTTTTGGCAACAACAGCCTCTCTGACCTCACCTTTAAACCATGCTGGCAGTATATTTATTTTTATTTATTTAGCAGTATTTATATACCACATTTTCCTTAAATCAAGATAGTTTACATTGAACTCAGTTAAGAACATAAGAACATAAGATATGCCATACTGGGTCAGACCAAGGTCCATCAAGCCCAGTATCCTGTTTCCAACAGTGGCCAATCTAGGTCGTACGTACCTAGCAGTTTCCCCAAAAGACACAGGTTCCACAATGCTTGTACTGGGTCAAGCATTGATATCCTGGGTCCCTTCTTAATAATGGTTTATGGACCTTTCCTCCAGGAACTTGTCCAAAAATTTTTTAAACCCAGCTACACTAACAGCCTTTACTACATCCTCAGGTAACAAATTCCAGAGTTTGATTACACGTTGAGTGAAAAAATATTTTCTTTTATTAGTCTTAAATAGTTTACCCTGTAGCTTCATTGCATCTCCTCTAGTCTTTCTATATTCTGATAACGTAAACAATCGATCTATATTTACCCGTTCCACTCCGTTCATTAGTTTATAGACTTCTATCATATCTCCCCTAAGCTGTCTCTTTTCCAGGTTAAAGAGCCCTAACCTTTTTAGCCTTTCTTCATAGGAGTATCCTTCCATCCCCTTTACCATTTTGGTGGCTCTTCTCTGAACCTTTTCTAATAACGCTATATCCTTTTTAAGATACGGCGACCAGAATTGCACACAATATTCAAGGTGCGGTCTCACCATGGAACGGTATAGAGGCATTATAATATCCTTTGTTTTCCATTCCTTTCCTTGTGATACCTAGCATTCTATTTGCTCTCTTGGCTGCCGCTGCACACTGGGCCGAGGGTTTAATTGTAACAATACTAATTAATCTCAACTTTATAACTTGGGTACAATAAAACCTCTGGGGAAGGGATGTGCATAGGGGAGTGTGTAAACAATCATTGACAGTTAAATATTTAATTTATTTATCAGTGTAACTCATTTACATTGGGGTGAACCTTGATGTTGGTGTGATGCTGCTCAATTAATCATTGTCTGCTGCCTGAGTAAGGGGAGTACTTGCACTATTCTGTGTGATATTACCAAAGTGTTTAATAAACAGCAATGTTTTTAACTTTTTCCTGAAGTCTCTGGTGTCCTTTGTGGTTCTGACATCTTCAGGGAGGGTATTCCAAAATCTTGCTGCATATAGTGATAAAGCTCTATCAGATGTGGTTTTCCTTGTCTTGGGGAATTTGGTTGGAGTAGCTAGTGTGATTTTGTTGTTTGTTCTCGTTGTATGGCTTTTGGATTGTCTTCTTATTTGTCCCTGAAGTGACTCAGCTGATTCATTCTGTAGTATTTTGTATATGTTCATTGTTGCCTTAAATCTTGCACGCCTCTTTATCGGGAGCCAGTGTAGCTGAGTCAGTATTGGAGTTATGCTTTCTTGTTTGTTTGTTCCTGGGAGGATGCGGGCTGCAGTGTTTTGTTCCATCTGCAGCGAGTGGATGGTAGTAGCTGGTAGGCCTTGCAAAAGTCCAGAAAAGGCATGACTATTGTTTGTAGGACTGTTCAGAAGTTGTTATGATCTAGGAAGGGCTTTAGTTTCCTTATGGCTTTTAGTTTGTAGTATGCATTCTGTGTTGTTTTGTTGATATGAGCTTGAAGATTTAGGCTCTGATCAAGGATGGCTCCTAGGTATCTCACTTCATCTTTAACAGCTAATTGCCTGTCATTTAGGGCTTTTTCGGACTTCCTTCCACTTTTCTTAAAGCGTGGAATACAGCTGGTCTGGGCTTCCAAGATAGTATTTTTAAACACCACCCATGCTTGATATAAATCTTTAACTTTTGCAACTGCTCCTTTTAGTTTTTTCTTAACTATTTTCCTCATTTTTATCATAGTCTCCCTTTTGAAAGTTAAAAGGAAGTATTGTGGATTTCCTTACCGTCCTTTCTCCATTTATTAATTCAAACGTGATCATGCTATGATTACTATTGCCAAGTGGCCCCAACACCCTTATCTCTTGCACCAGATTTTGTGTTCCACTAAGGACTAGGTCCAAAATGGCTTCCCCTCTGGTTGGTTTATAAACCAGCTGCTCCAAGAAGCAGTCATTTATTTTGTCTAGAAACTTTATCTCCCTGGTATGTCCTGCCTCACTGATACTGACCCAGTCGATACAAGGATAATTGAAATCACCCATTATTATGACTGTTCTGTAACTTTCATTAGCTTCCCTGATTTCTTTGAGCATTTCATCATCCATTTGTTCATTCTGGTCAGGCGGTTGATAGTACACCCCCACTGCCATCACTTTCCCCTTCCCCTTTTTACATGGAATTTCAATCCATAGAGATTCTACAGTGAATTTTGTTTCCTGCAAAACTTTAATCCTTTTATTTTATTTAGACAGATTTGTATACCACCTTTTCCTACAATCAAAGTGGTCACATCACAATTGGAGGGTTACATTTAACATGAGGGTACTTAACAACATTATACAATGAACTCGTATGTCTAGTTGGGATGAGTGGGTATCAAGTTGGCGGAGGTAGTTGCATTACCGTTCAGGTGTAGACTGTTGTCTGTCTGCTCATAGGCTTCTGTAAAGAGCAGGGTTTTAAGGGCTTTGCGGAAGTCTATGTGACTCAATGCCCTATCTAACACAGAGGGCAACCCATCCACCAATTTGATCAGCTCTATCATTACGATATAGTTTGTACCTAAATATCAGTGTCCCACTTGTTGTCCTCCTTCCACCATGTCTCTGAGATACCAATCATATCTAACCTCTCATTTAGTGCAATATATTCTAACTCTCCTATCTTAATTTTTTAGACTTCTAGCATTTGCATACAAACATTTTAGAGGCTGTATTTTATTCATATTAATCTGGCTATTGGTAGGCGGGGTAATTTGAAATCTTTAAGCTCTGTCTGCTCTGTAAAGGGCATTTGGGTTACTTTTGTCTTTATTGGAATCTCTCTGTTGATATGCCCTAACTTCAATCTTTTGCTAATATCCTTCAAGGATACATTGTTCTGAACCATGTGCACTTGGGCAACTGTCACCTTTCCCCTATTATCTACTTTAAAAGCTGCTCTCTCCCCTTTTTAATGGTTAATGCCAGCAGCCTGGTTCCATCCCAGTTAAGGTGGAGCCCATCCCTTCAGAAAAACCCCTCCTTTCCCCAGAATGTTCCCCAGTTCCTAAGAAATCCAAAACCCTCTTGCTTGCACCACTGTCTTATCCCAGTCACTTACCCACCTACAAGATCCTCCCCTACACATCTACCAACCCTTACTGATCTACCTAACTCCCAGCCAATCCCTTACCTACCCTACACATCTACCAACCCTTATTGATCTACCTAACTCCCAGCCAATCCCTTACCTACCCTACACCTCTACCAACCCTTACTGATCTACCTAACTCCCAGCCAATCCCTTACCTACTCTACACCTCTACCAACCCTTACTGATCTACCTAACTCCCAGCCAATCCCTTACCTACCCTACACATCTACCAACCCTTACTGATCTACCTAACTCCCAGCCAATCCCTTACCTACCCTACACCTCTACCAACCCTTACTGATCTACCTAACTCCCAGCCAATCCCTTACCTACCCTAGGTGTGTTGGTTGATGGATGGGGGTTAGGTTAGAAAGAATGGGTAGGCTGGAGAGTATTTTAGAATGAAGATAGGGGCTAATTAGGTTGGAGTGTGACTGTTTATGAGGATCTCTGTTCTCAGGTTATGGTTATGCTTATAGTTTATTCAATCTTGATATATCACCCTTAACCAAGGCATCAGAGCGGTTTGCAAAGTATATAAAAACAAGAAATACAGCGTAGTTGCTCACCTTTAACAGGTGTTCTCCAGGGAGAGCAGGAATCAGTCCTCACATATGGGTGATGCCGGCACCAACGGAGCCCACGCAGAGCATTTCCCCAGCTTTCAAAGAAAGCCTTTGGGACATGCTACCACACATGCATGGTTCCCTTCCCACCCAAGGGTGCCATCTTGCTCAGCAGATGACATAGCTAAATCTGTAGTAAAAAATAAAACAAGATAGGGAGGCAACTCCCAGGGGAGAAGGGAGGGTTGTGAGGCCCGATTCCTGTTGTCCCTGGAGAACACCTTTTACAGGTGAGTAACTATGCTTTCTCCAGGAACAAGCAGGCAGTCAGTCAACCCTCACATAAGGGACTCCCTAACTCCAGGCTGCTGAGGACTGAATCATGACAGCACCGACGGCAACCAATCGGGTAGCAGCGATTTGCAGAAGTGATTCCCCTAGGCAAAAAAAGGCACGAACACCAGTCGAGGCAAACTTTGATTAAAAAAAGGGGGATGGAGCTGAGAATTTTCTGCACCGGCATGAGGTGGGAAAAGGAACTGGTACATAAACCGGGAATAACTAACTTTAAGGATATTTTGCGAGAATTTTCTTTCGGGGAAACAGGACAGATGTCCATTGGGCGCCGTGGAAAAAAGGAGACTGAGCAAGATGACACCCTTGGGTGGGAGGGGGACCATGCATGCATGGTAGCATGTCTCAAGCTTTCTTTGAGATATGGGAAGATGCTCCGCGCAAGCTCCGTCGGTGCCAACATCATCCATATGTGAGGACTGACTTCCTGCTTGATCCTGGAGAAATGAAAATACAATTTTGTACATAAAAAAGTACAGGAAGTAAAATAGGGCCATAGGGAAAAGGGAGGCAAAGGAAAAGAGGGGTAAACTGGAGCAGACCTGTAAACTTCCACCCCTTGTTCATAAACCACCAAAAGCCTCCTCAAAAAAATAAGTTTGTAGGACTTTTTTAAAGGACTTCAAAGATGAGTCTTGTCTAATATACAGGGGCCTGGAGTTCCATAACGCGGGGTCCAGGAAAAAAAAAGCAGTATGATGAGTGGACACGTGGTGGGGGCGGCTTTTAGGGGGAATGACGAGTCTGTTATGATGTTGCAGAGGTCAGAGTTTCCTTGACTCAAGGATCCCAGGGCATTTGGGAAAGGAAGGAATTTAGGGACATGTTTAATAAAGTGTGGTAGCTGGGAGCATGGGGTTTAATGCGAGGCTAATGCATATTTTTGACCCGTCGTAGCCTGCAACCAGAAGGCTTCTGCGCTAAAAATGCTGAGCTACCTGAGCAATGTGTAAATAGGTGGGGTTAGGGTAGAGTTGGGGCAGAGAGAGAGGGTGGTAACAGCCATGCACGGCTGGAGAGGCAACGCTAGTGGTGCGTTAGAAGCACAAGGATACCACTAGCATTGCTGAAACTATTGCCAGCCTCCAACTATGTGGTATTGCACCAGCCTTGCTAGTGCATTGAGACCATGCAGTCCAGCCGCGTATCTCAGATGGTTGAAAGGCCAGAACCTTCCACACATATACCATTCTTGACAATGCAGAATGGCAGTGTTCGCAGGTGAACCAGGCAGTCACCTAGAGCACCAGTATCGGAGAGCTAGTATTGTGTGACTGCCATAGCAGTGGAGCACTGCAGCCTGACAGCCACGAAACCTGCATCTGCAGCACATGAGTGTACACAGCAATGGCCGTCTTGACAGTACGCAGTTCACGTCTGTATATGGATAGATGTGGGGGGCTGCTGGTGTGATCAGTTGTGGAGGAGTTGGGAGATAGGGCCTTTGCTCAGTGGAACAGTCATTAATGGCCACATAGCCAAGGTTGGACACAGTAGAGTTCAAGTGGGGGTGGAGCATGCAAATGTGGTGGTCCAACCACTGGTAGAAGGAAGATTTTGCACCAAACTGTTCTTTTTTTTTTTAAAGTTTATTTAATATTTTCAACGCCAACAAACCACACTCCAACATAATGACATATAACAGCGAAAACGTCCCCCCTCCCCTCCTCCTCCCTTCCCTTCCCCTCATCGGCAACAGCCCCAACTACCCCCTTCCCCATCCCTCTCACTCCCTTTCCCTCCCTCTCCCGTCTCATCAGGGGTTCGACATAACCACATCTAATACACAGTACCACATCTAATACACAGTGTCTGTCTGGCCAATTGTCAACCTATCTCACGGGCATACCTTTGCCCGTGCAGCAAACTCATCTAGACTCTTCCATTTTTTATCCTTCCCCTTGCTGCCACCGACACTCCCACCTAACTCAATTCGTAGCTCTTCAGGCAATTTTTGCCTATTTCTCCTTTCTTGTTCTTTCTCATACCCCACATATAAACATACTAAGTTCCACCACTGATTCACACACAGTTTTGAGGAGTCTTTCCAGCAATTCAATATCAGTTTGAGAGCCACGGCCAGCATAAAATCATACAGAAAAACCTTATCCTTGGTAATCCTGATACTATCGTCCTGGGATCGCAATATTATTGCCTTCCAGGACATCCCTGCCTGGAAGTCAAGGACTGTCTGCATCCTGTCTCATACTGCCTGCCAGTACAACTGAACGTGAGGACAATCATACATCATGTGTTTCAGGCTCCCTGGGGAGAAACCACAGGACCAACACTTGTTGCCTTGACTTTTGTCCCATTTGCTGAGCCTTGCAGGTGTTATAAAAGCTCTATGCATTAAAAAGAAAAGAGTCTGCAATAATGAGGCCCCTTTTGCTACCCTATTTACAGAACCCCATATTTCCTCCCATGCCTTTTGAGATACAGAAGTCTCCAAGTCATACTCCCAAGCTTTTTCAAGGTCCTCTAGCCCCGGGAAGTTCCCATCCCTCAACACCGCATATATGCTGGAAGATGCACCCCTCATTCCCGCATGCTGCTCCACCAAAGCTTGAAGCTTCCATTCAGACTCTATTTTCCCCACCTCTATCCCAGCTTTAACTGCATCCATCGATAATGCTGATTTGCGGGTAATGCATATTCGTGCTGCAACTCAGCAAAGCTCTTCCATCTCTGAGACCTCGTCAGTTGCCCAATTGACCAGATGCCTTTCTCCTGCCAATCCGTCCAATTTTAAATCACGGATTGTGCCAAATAGGCAACATACCCAGCCACGAACCCTTCTCCATATCCACCCGACCTAACTCGTAAAAGGACTCCTGCGTATCACGCACTATCTTACCGGCCTGGTGGGATTCCGAAAACTTCATACCGAGCAGCCTTTCTACTGGAATGGGGGCAACTAAATGTTCTTCTACTGCCAGCCAAACCGGCTTTTCTCCCTTGCAGTCCGGGACTAACCACAATGCTCCTTGCTTGATTCGGAAAGCATGGTGATACTTTTGGAAATCTGGGAACTGGACCCCTCCCATACATTTTTTTGCTTTCAATTTCCTACTAGCTATCCTAGGCATCTTATTCTGCCACAAGAACCTTATTAACTGGCGTTCAATCGATTGGTAAAATTTCACCGGGAATTGCACCGGAAGCATTTCAAGCAGGTAATTTACCTTTGGCACCAACACCATCTTAATTGACTCTAACCTGCCCCACCAAGACAGGTGCAGGGGTGACCAACTCTCCGTAAATGTTTTAACCAGATCTTCTATAACCTTAATATTAAGATGGACAGTCTCCTCCAACTCATTACTAAACCTCACCCCCAGATACTTGACATCATTTGGCGTCCAGACAAAAGAATGAGGCTCTATTGAGCTTTACATGTTCTCCTATTCATGGGAAAAGCCACCGATTTCGACCAATCTAGAGTTAGTGGGCTTGATTTCCTGAGTGCAGCTGAGGCCTGCATAAAAGGCTCCAGTGCCTTGCCCTGTTGAGGCTTTCCTAACCAGGGCTCTACAGATCAACAAACAGTAAGGATTTGAGGGTTTGTTTGTTTGTTTTTATTATATTACATTGCTAGCTCTCTGACTGGGAGCTCTTAAAAGGGTTTTTTGTATCTTTTTTTTAAAGCAAGGTACTTTCTTTTGGTGCTTCAGGGGACCTTTCCTTGAGCACAATAGGTTGCTGAACTCTAGTAACCTCCTCAGGTTTAGAAACTGCTAACACCTAATCAGGTGTTTAGTTCCCTCCCAAACCCACCCCGACTCCCACCCACCCCTAGTGAGCAGTCTTGCTTTATAGGGCACCTCCCCCTTTAACAAATCACAGAGATTTGGACCAGCACATTTTGAATATAATTAAAGAGATTTAACTGCTTTTTCTCTGAAGGGACAGCTGCGAAACTGGCTGGTACTTGGTAGATCTCTCTCTTTTGCTTTAACAGATACCTAAGCTCCACGAACAAAACAATGGCTGGGAAAAATCATATTGCTAAAGCTGTTGCCCCCGTTACAGCTTCTGCCTCGGTCCAGACAGAGGTCCTAATGCCAGTTGAAGGACCAGTTCCATGTGCAGGGTGCCTGCATGCTGAAGCTCTGAGGAAACAAGTGGAGGAACTCAGAGAGGAGGTGGCAAGGCTGAGGAGCATTCAAGAAAGTGAATGAGATGCTTCTTGCAGCAACCAAGCTCTCCAGCACAGAAGAAGATGGGTGCCAACAGAATGTCGATGGTTGGACACAAGTCACCAGGGCCTGCAAAATCACCAATCCAACTTCTCCAGCCCTTGAATTGAAGAACCATTATGCAGCCCTGGAAGTAGAGGAGGTGAAAGCATCCCTGGAAAGGGAAGAACCAGAGTTCAAGTACCCCAAAGTTGCAGAATAGTGACCAGAAGGAAATTAAGGGTAGTGGTGGTTGGAGACTCTCTTCTGAGGGGTACTGAGGCGTCCATCTGCTGACCAGACTTGATGTCCAGAGAGGTATGCTGTCTGCCTGGTGCCAAAATCCAAGATGTTACGGAGAGTTTGCCGAGACTCATCAAGCTCACTGACTATTACCCAATGTTGCTAATCCCTGTTGGAACAAATGATACTGCCAGGTATACCTCGGAATGTAACAAAAGTGACTTCATGGCTCTGGGACAGAGGGTGAAGCACTTAGGTGCACAGGTGGTGTTCTCTTCAATCTCCCTGTTGAGGGTAAAGGCCAAGGCAGAGAGGCTCGCATTCTGGAGATGAATGCATGGCTGCGTGGATGGTGTCATCGAGAGCGTTTTGGTTTCCTAGACCATGGGATGCTGTTCCAAGGGTTGCAGAGCAGAGATGGCATCCATCTGTCCAAGAAAGGTCAACACATCTTCGGTAGTAGACTGGCTTATCTACTGAAGAGGGCTTTAAACTAGATTCGTTGGGGATAGGTGAAGAAAGTCCCCAGGTAAGTGAAAGCCCCCAGGTAGGTGATACATTAAATACCTTTATGGAAATGGGTAACAGGGGTAACATATGGAAAGCAGTGTGTATAAATGCCCGTAGCATGGGAAATAAGATCCCTGATGTTGAAGCTTTGGTGGGAGTGGCTGACTTGGATTAAGTGGCAGTTACAGAAACATGGTTCACAGAAAATCATGACTGGGATGTAACTATACCTGGCTATACTTTATTCAGAAAGGACAGGGTAGGAAGAAGGGGAGGAGGAGTGGCACTATATGTAAAAACTACTATTAAATCTTTGGAATTACAGAGCTTAAAAGGGAGAGAGGAGGCATTGTGGGTTAAACTAGAAAGAGGGAAAGAGAAATCTATTTGCATTGGTGTGATATACAGACCTCACTCACAAGAGGAAGAGGTGGACAGAGAGTTAATTGAAGACATACGCAGCATTGCTAGGAAAGGGGAAGTGCTACTGATAGGAGATTTCAATATGCCAGATGTTGATTGGCACATTCCTGCTGCAGTATCATCTAGAAGTAAGGAGATCCTGGATTCTCTACAGGGAGAACTATTCAGGCAATTGGTAACAGGACCCCACACGTGAAGGGACCATACTGGACTTGGTGCTTACCAATGGTGAAAGTGTTTTCTGATGTTGTAGTGGGAGATCATTTTGCATCCAATGATCACCAGATGGTGTGGTTCAGTATTAGGACTAGGGCTGTTAGAATCCATTCCAAGGTGAGGATCTTAGACTTTAGGAAGACTAACTTTGCGAAGATGGGCCGATACCTCAGAGAGTCGTTAGTGGGATGGGAACAGCTGGGGGATGTAGAAAAACAGTGGGCAAAACTGAAAGGGGATATTTTAAGGGCAACCAACCTTTTTGTTAAAATGGTAAATAAAGGCAAAAGGAAAAGGAGACTACTATGGTTTTCTAAGGAAGTAGCTGAAAAAGTGAAGAAAAAGAGGGAGGCCTTCATGAAATACAAGAGATCACAGAGAGAGGAAGACAGGCATCTGTATTTGGAAAAACTTAGAGAAGCTAGCAAAGTAGTCAATAAGGCAAAGATTCAAAAGGAGGAGGAAATAGCCAATGCAATAAAATGGGGGGATAAGACATTTTTTCAGATATATTAGTGAGAAGAGGAAGGGCAAGAGTGGTATTGTCAGACTCAAGGGTGCAGGGGGGGAATATGTAGAAGCTGATAAGGATAAAGCGGAATTGCTTAACAAATATTTTTGTTCTGTGTTCAGAGATGAAGAACCAGGAGCAGGACCTCAGAAAACACCCACAAATAGGAACAGAAGCGAGGGACATCTTGAGCAATTTTCAGAAGACTGTGTTCATGAGAAACTAGCTCAACTTAAAGTAGACAAAGCAATGGGACCGGATGGGATACACCCTAGAATACTGAGGGAACTTGGGGACGTTCTAGCAACTCCACTGACTGACCTTTTCAATGCTTCGTTGGAGTCGGGAGTGGTGCCAAAGGACTGGAGAGAGGCTCATGTGGTGCCTTTACACAAAAGCGGAAGTAAGTATGTGGTTGAAAACTACAGGCCGGTTAGTTTAACTTCGCTGGTGAGTAAATTATTGGAAACACTGCTGAAAGAGAAAATAGTGAGGTTTCTGGAGTCCAGCGGATTACAGGATCCGAGGCAGCATGGATTCACCAGAGGCAGGTCTTGTCAGACAAATCTGATTGATTTGTTTGACTGGGTGACCAGGGAGTTGGACCGAGGGAGAGCTCTAGATGTGGTGTATTTAGATTTCAGTAAAGCCTTTGACACTGTTCCTCACAGGCGACTTATAAACAAACTGAGCACCCTAGGGATGGACCCTAAAGTTACTGCTTGGGTTAGAAATTGGTTGGGTGGGAGGCGACAAAGAGTACAAGTAAATGGAGCTCACTCTGAGGAGAAGGATGTTACCAGTGGTGTGCCCCAGGGATCTGTCCTTGGTCCGATTCTTTTTAATATCTTTATTAGTGATATAGCGGAAGGGCTGTCAGGTAAGGTTTGCCTCTTTGCGGATGATACCAAAATCTGCAATAGAGTAGACACCCAGGAAGGTGTAGATAACATGATTAGGGATCTAGCTAAGCTTGAAGAATGGTCTAGAATTTGGCAGCTGGGATTTATTGTTAAAAAATGTAAGGTCATGCATTTGGGCTGCAGCAATCCAAGGGAGCAATACAGTATAGGAAGGAGGTGAAGTACTTTTGTCCACTAAAGAAGAGCGGGACCTAGGCGTGGTTGTGTCTGATGATCTTAAAGTAGCTAAACAGGTAGAAAAGGTGATGGCAAAAGCTAGAAGGATGCTTGGGTGCATACGGAGAGGAATGGCTAGCAGAAAAAAGGAGGTGATAATGCCTCTGTATAAGTCTTTGGTGTGACCTCATTTGGAGTATAGTGTGCAATTCTGGAGGACCGCACCTTCAAAAGGATGTGAACAGGATGGAGTCGGTGCAGAGGGTGGCTACTAAAATGATTAGTGGGCTTCATTATAAAGCATATGAGGACAGACTTAAGGATCTCAATATGTACACCTTAGAGGAAAGGCGGGATAGAGGTGATATGATTGAGATGTTTAAATACCTCCGTGGCATAAATGTTCAGGGAGAGAGCCTCTTTCAATTGAAAGCAAGTTCTGCTACGAGGGGACAAGGGATGAGCGTGAAGGGAGATAGATTCAGGAGTGATTTGCAGAAATATTTCTTTATGGAAAGAGTAGTGGATCCATGGAATAGTCTTCCAGTGGAGGTGGTAGAGATGAGGACAGTAACTGAATTCAAAAAAGCATGGGACCAACACAGAGGATCTCTAAAGGTAAAAAGTGGACTGTTGTAATTGTTGCTATGGAAGGACAGACTAGATAGGCCATGTGGTCTTTTTCTGTCATCATGTTTCTATGTTTCTATGTTTCAATTGATTTTATATCCTGACAAACTAGAATTTCTGTCAATTAGGTCTAATATTCCCCCTATTGACTGAGGCTGAGCAAAGAGGAGGAGATCATCCGCAAAAGCGGACACTTTGACTTCCAAGTCTCTTATCTGAATCCCCCTGATTTCCTGTGCCTGCCGAATCAACAAGAGCAGTGGCTCCAATGCTATGTTAAAAAGCAGTGGAGAGAGCGAGCACCCCTGCCTCGATCCCCGATGTAAGGAAAGGGGAGTTGAGGTCACCCCGTTGACCAAAATTCACGCAGTGGGGTTGGAATAAAATATCTGAATATACCGAAGGAATTTCTCTCCGAATCCAAACCACTGTAGCATTAATGCCAAAAAACTCCACTCCAGTCGATCAAAAGCCTTTTCTGCGTCGAGCGACAGGCCCAGCACAGGTTCCTCCCTAGACCAACACCGAAAATAAGTTGAGCAGCAAGCGCGCATTATCTGAGGTTGCTCGTCCAGTGACGAACCCACACTGGTCCACGTGGATCAACTCAGGCACAACCTTCGCCATTCTGCGAGCCAAAATAGTAGAGAAAATCTTGTAGTCAGCATTTAGCAGCGATATAGGTCTATAGTTCCCTACCTTTGTTGCATCTCTCCCTGGTTTACTTAAAACAACTATCACCACCTCGCTAAAGGAGCCTGTATCTGGCATTTGAGCTTCCAAGCACGCAAAACACTCTAACAAATATGGGGCTAAATCTAGCATAAAAGCCTGGTAAAACTCCATAGGGATCCCGTCTGGACCAGCGGCTTTCCCTTTGGGTGCCGATTTCAATACAACAAAAATCTCCTTAGTTGAAATATCCCTGTCTAAATTATCCTTCTGCTGCCCTGACACATAGGGATGATCCACTTGCTCCAATAATGCCTCAAAGGCTTCCATACTGGTTTGCCGCTCAGAAGTATATAACAGCTCATAAAACCTACAAAATTCTTCTACAATGTCCACGTTCCCTACAACCGCTTCCTGATCCCCTCTAATGATAACCTGCACATTGGTTTTCCCCGCTCGAGGCTTCAAGGTATTTGCTAGTAATTTGCCTGCCTTGTTGCTTTCTAAATAACAGCCTGCCTTCTGATGGAACAAAATTTGCAACGCCTCTTCACTTAATATTTGATTATACTGATATCGAAGGCGTTGAAGTCTAAGCAAGATTTCTGCCTCTGCTCTACGAACCAACAATCTTTTCTCCGCCTTAATTTGCAGGTCTAGTGCATCTAACCTTGCTTTCTTCTCTCTGTTTAACTTGATACTATAACTTGTTATTTTAGCCCTGCAAAAGGCTTTAAACCCCTCCCACCACGCCCACCCCTTGGTGTCCTTTGAAAATTTTGCCACAAAATATTCCTGGATTCCCTGCCTCATATACTCTCGGAATTCTTTGTCTTCTAACAAGGTTCTTCTAAAGACAAAACCTGGCGTTGACGGTTGCTCTGCCTCAACACTAAGGATAAGCAATACCGCCGAATGATCTGAGATGTGTGAGGCAGTTATGTCAACCCTTTCCACTGCTATTGATAACGTCTGAGATATCAAATAAAAATCAATCTGAGAATGGGACTGGTGGGGTAGAGAGAAAAAGGAATACTCTCTCTCTTTAGGGTGCTTCAGCCTCCAAATATCAACCAGGCCTGCCTCTTTCATAACCTCAAGGAGAACCAAAGAAGCCCGCTGGTATCTATGCCGACGAAAGGGTGCACAATCCAGCAGTGGGTCCAATACCAAATTAAAGTCACCCCCCACTATTAATTCATGACCGGAGAGCTCCTGTATATCAAAAGCCAGCCTCTGGAAAAAGGATACCTCATCGACATTGGGGACATAGACATTGATGACAGCCAATTTTTTCCCATGCACTTGCACCAGCCCCACTGCCCATCTACCTTCTAGGTCTGAATGCTTTATTTCAATGCCCAGGGCTAGCCCTCTTCTGGCCAGGATTACCACCCCATTTTTCCCTTGACAAGCTTCTGAGTATGCTACAACTAAATAATTTCCTAGGACTAGCTTCTTAGTTTCAGTGTCTGATAGGCGTGTTTCCTGCAACAGCACCAGATCGGCATGCATCTTTTTACAATACAACAATATTTTTTTCCTTTTGATGGGGTTATTTATGCCCTTCACGTTCAGGGTTAACACATTAAGCTTCGCAATGGGATAGGATGCAGCAATCACCTAACCAAACATGACAACCAGGCAGCATATTGTCCACTTGACCAGCATCAACCTTTTCTCTTCTCTTATCCCATATAAAAAAAATAAACAGCAATAAACATACTCACGAACCCATGAGGAGACTTAGCCACTTTCCACTCACGGAAACCCAACGGGTGAGCCAGCATGCCAGATGTCCCCCCCGAACCTCACCCCCAATCCCTCTTGACAGTAATATGCAAACTTAGTTGCTTGTTTCTCCCCCTACTACAAATTGAACCCCCTTTATAAGATCCATGAACACCCCCCCCCACTCTTTCATTCCAGCCTTACACCTCTCCCTCCTACTTTGACCCTTGCAACCATCCTCAACCCACTTACACATCATATTCTCTAGTTCTTTTACAATATATTTATGTTGCATTCCAGCCTTTCACCTCTCCCTCCCACTGTAGCCCTTGCATCCATCTTCAACCCACAATACACAGACAGCTCTCCATCTCTAATGCAATATATTTGAATTACACTATCAGTCCTGCTCTTCAAGTAACACCAGCCAGCAGTCATCCACGGCTTCTCAACGCATCACCGAGGCCTCCTGATCATCCAAAAGGCGCCGCCGGGTCCTCAAACATCCTCGTTTGGTTATGCAGAGTCACTCTTAACCTCGCTGGCGCCAGAAGACCATATCTTGCCTGCAAGGCCTGCAGTTGGGGCCTGAAGGACAGCAGCTGTTTCCTGCGATCCACTGTCGCCTTGTGGAAGTCCGGGTAGAACGCTATATTCTGCCCTTCGAATGTTATATTTGAAAGCGCTCTTGCTGCGGATAGGATTTGAATTGCATGAGAATGCATCAGCACACACATAATCATTGGTCTCGGCCTCTTAACATTGGGCCCTGGGTGCGTCGGAATTCGATGAGCTCTCTCTATCTCCAACGGATTCTCAAACCCTATTCTGAGAACCTTCGGGATCATCGCGCCAAGAAAAGCCTTCACGTCTGTCCCCTCAGCTCCCTCCGGGATGCCAATAATGCGCACATTGTTCCTGCGCGTTCTGTTATTTAAATCGTCCAGGCTGCGTTCTAAAGTGGATATTCTTTTGGCATTCAATCCAACTTGCTTGAAATGCTCCTCATGCGCCCCGACCGTGCAATCCAACCTCTGTAGCTGTTCCGACATGGAATTTATCTGCTCTCGCATCTCCTTTAACTCCGCAGTGTCCGCCTGAACCCCACATAGGGTTTCTCCATTCGTTGTTACCATGTCTTTTACAGCGCAAATTTCAGCCAACACCTCCCTTAGGCTTGCTGTTTCTTCCCCCACATGCACCATCTTTTGCGGGGAGGGAGGATTGGCCTTTGCTCTTTTAGCTCCCGCCGCTGCCACCACATTGTAATCCAGTCTTGTGGGTTTGCTGCCCGCCATTACACTCTTCTCCTTCAGCACGATGAGGGTTCAAAAACTCTTTATTTTTTCACTGCTGGGGGACAGGATTTCGATCTGGGTTGAGGAGCTCGAGGATCAAGCAGCCATCTTAGCCCCTGCTAGCTCCGCCTCTGCACCAAACTGTTCTATCAGACCACATCTCCCCTACATGGAGGGGCCACATAGTGGTGCATACATGCACCTGGGGGGCCATGCTGGTGTCATGGGTCCTGTTCCTGCATCTCCCAATAAAAGGGCCGCAGAATGGTTGCTATGCATGTGTTGGCTTTCCTGATTTGCATGCCCCACCCCTCTTGTACTTTGACCCATAGCTCAGAGCTATGCAGCAGGATGGCCTATTCCCCGGTCAACTCTTTGTCCTTCACTGCCTACTTACTACATGCCCTGTTAGTGTGGTGGGGGGGGGGGAGGTGGGCATGTCTTTCTGTAGGGGTTTGGTTACCTATTGCCACCTATAACATCACTTTGGTAGCAAGAAGGTCCAGGGCACGCCTTCACAGTGGCTGCGCAGTTGCAACATCACCTCTCTCTACAGTGGCGTAACCGTGCACTTTAAGAAACCTGCCCCTTCACTTACTTCTTTTTCAGCGGTAACTCAAAGCAAGCTGCATTCAGGTACTGTAAGTGCTTCACTGTCCTTGGAGAGCTTATGATGCAAGTTTATACATGAGGCAATGGACATTTTATAAGGAGCAGCAGTGCGATTTGAACCTGGCTTCGCATCTTGCTCCTCTAACCATTACGCTACTTCTCCAATCCATGGAGTGGAGGAGTGGCCTAGTGGTTGGGGCAAGGTACTTCAGGCTAGAAGGTCAGGAGTTCAAATCCCACTAGTGGACAGCAACCTTGGGCCAGAAGGACTGGGGTTTCTAGTCCCACAGGTGCTCCTTGTGGTCTTGGGCAAGCCACTTAACCCTCCATAGCCCATGTTTATTATTTATTTATTTATTACAATTTCTTATATACCGCACTATTTCTCATCAGCGCGGTTTACATACAACAAATGACCATAACACAAACTGTTTGGTTTTACAGAGAACAGGGGTAATAACTTGGATAACATGGGGATAAATAACTGGAGCTACTTAAATATGTACAATGAGATTGAATGCTAAGGTTTAGGATACAATCTTAACATGGTAGGATAGGGAGGAGGTAGGTTACTGAAATTTGTTGCGGGAAGATTGTGCACAGTATTTAGAGGTGAGGAGCATGCATTAAACATACAGTTCAGGATTATGTACTTTAACATGAAATGCTTCAGAGCTGATAAGACTATTCATCAGTGTAGAGGTTAGGTTGGATAGTCTTACTTGAGGCAATGAGAGAGGAGAGAAAATCTTAAAGTCCCAGGGAGTGTGGAGAACGAAATGTTGCTGAGGCACCTTTTCGGGAGAGTGGGCAAATTGCAGCAGTACGTGATAATATGATTGAGTACCTGTATGGGCGAGACTTGGTCTGGGTGTATCTAGTTTAGTTGCAGAGCCTTGACACGTTGCTTACTTTTGAACTGGCATATGTGGCTTTGGGCCAGTTTTATGGATGCCTGTCGTGCCCCGCCTAAGGGCCACGCCAAAGGGCCCTCTGGCGAGGCCCTCAGGCGCGGGCACGCCCAACCGGCGCTGATTTTATGCGGCGACGTGGCTGCCCCGATTGGGCAGAGAGCTCACGTGGGGTGGTGCTCCGGCCCGCTCGATCCCCTTCTGGGAGAGCTGCTTGATGGGGCCGGAGTGCTGGAAAGAGGCCGAGCGCCCGACCGGCGCTGATTTTATGCGGCGATGTGGCTGCCCTGATTGGGCAGAGAGCTCACGTGGGGTGGTGCTCTGGACCGCTCAATCCCCTTCTGGGAGAGCTGCTTCCCTGTAAAATAGTTATCTCCAAGTTATAATGCCCTGTTCAATGTAATTTCAGTTTGTTCAATGTAAACCACAGAATAGCGCGGTATATAAGAGAATGTAAATAAAAGAAATCTAGGCCTGTACCATGTGGAGGGTATTTTGTGTGTAAAAAGGTTCTTATAAAATTACATCACACTACCAGAACATGCATTGCACGCCGGCGTGTACTCATACAGCATGATGCTTGGGGACAGAGTCACAAATGATATGCTTATTTTATTAACTATGCATCTAAGTGCACACTACTACTACTAATCATTTGTATAATACCACAAGGCATATGCAGCGCTGTAGAGGCACATGTGAAAGACGGTCCCTGCTCATCACAACTTAGAATCTAGTCAATACAGACAGCGCAACAGCTGAGGACAACAATATATCTAGGGAACTGGTAAGGAAACACATAGGAGACTGAGCGGTTGAGGATCCAAAAACAGCCTTGAAGAGGTGAGCTTTCAGCCTGGATTTGAAAAGGACCAGAGGTGAAGCCTGATGTACAGACTCAGTTAGTTTGTTCCAGGCATAAGGAGCTGCAAGGTGAAAGGATCAAAGTCTGGAGTTTGCAGCGGAAGAGAAGGGCACAGACAGAAGGGATCTGCTAGAAGAGCGGAGCTTCCGAGGAGGGGTGTAGGGAGAGATAAGAGAGGAAAGGTAGTGAGGAGCAGCAGACTGAATGCACTTCTAGGTCAGTAGAAGAAGTTTGAACTGGATATGGGAAAAGATAGGAAGCCAATGTAGTGACTTGAGAAGAGGGGCATATCGGGGCTGGCGGAAGATTAGCCACGGAGCTGAGTTTTGAACAGATTGAAGGAGAGAGATGATTCAGAGGGAGACCAGCAAGAAGGAGGTTGCAGTAGTCTAGACAGGAGGTGACTAAAAAGTGGATAAGTGTCTTAGTAATATGTTCAGAAAGGAAGGGGCGAATTTTGTTGATGTTACTGAGAAAGAAACTACAGGTTTTAGCTATCAGTTGGATGTGTGTGAAGAAGGAGAGGGAGGAGTCAAAGACAACCCCAAGGCTGTGAGCCAAAGAAACAGGGAGCAGTAAAGTTATCCACAGAGACTGAGAAAGGAAGGGATGTGAGTTTAGGGGGAAAAACAAGCAGCTCAGTTTTGGCCATGTTCAGTTTCAAGGGGTGATGAGACATCCAGGCAGCAATATCAGATAGGCAGGCAGAGATCTGGGCCTGAATTGCCAGAGAGATTTCAAGTGTAGAGAGGTAGATCTGAGAGTCATCAACGTAAAAGCGATACTGAAAACCAAGGGAGGAGATGAGTGCACCAAGGGACTGAGTATAGAGAAAGAAAAGTAGTGGGCCCAAGGCATCACCTTGGAGTACATCGACTGAGAGCGGGATAGCAGCAGAGGAGAATCCACAGAACAGACACTGAAAGAGCGATGGGAGAGATAAGAAGAGAACCAGGATAGCACAGAGCCCTTAAAACCAAGCAAGGACAAGGTACACACTAAGATTTATTTATTTAGCAACTTTTTATTCCGCTATCTCTACGTCAAAGTGGTTTACAATAAACTTTAAGAAGGAAAAGAGGATTACAAGTAACTTAATAATGACAGTCAACTTAAGAACTTAATAATGATTGTACCAAATAACAGGTAACTGAACTTTAGATTATAGTAAGTAGGTATTAATAGTTAACAAGAGAGAGTTTAAAGTAAAGGTCAATAAACTTATGCAATGAATGTTTGAACATTGATTTGACAATCAACTCAATACAGGAATGGGTTTGAGGGAGTTCTAGGGAGAAAGGTACTGGTAGAAGAGATGAAAGTCTTGTTCTCAGGGCTGCGGTAGTGTCCAATTGCTGCAGGATTTATGTTTGTATTTTATAAAGACATATAGGCATCTATATGTCTGTAAAGAAACTAAAAATAAGCTGCTTCCTGCCCTATTAGCCTAGAATTACCCTCAAAGCATCCATTGTAATGATTAGAGATATTAGTTCAACTTCCACCTCTAGCAACTGAAGTTAAAATGTATTGTTAAAGCTGAGATCAGCAGCTTGCCCTGCGCTTTTCCATGGAAGGGTGAGTCATTAACTGTGCTACATAAAAAACTAAAGTTAACTTCAAAGTTACGTCTGTTTCCATTTTAACGCACTTTGCTACTTTACTTCAGCTGTAGCCCCACTTTGAGTAAGGTAAAAAATTAACACGGAGTAAAAATCTCCATTAGAAATTGAACACACCTTTATAGTGCCTTCTAATTTCTTCGACCCTGTCCCGATCTGTTGCCTAGCTGTGTGCAGAACTAATTAACACATGGTTTATTCGTCCTTTTTATTTTCTTTGGATTTCTTCTGCTCTGCTCAAGAGTAGTAATAATGGGTGATTTCAATTACCCCGGTATCGACTGGGACAGTCTCACAGCAGGACAAGCTAAAGAGATAAAGTTTCTAGATGAAATAAATGACTGCTTCTTGGAGCAGCTGATTCATGAACCAACCACACGGGAAGCATACTGGACCTAGTCCTTAGTGGAACGCCAGATCTGGTGCAAGAAATAACGGTGTTGGGACCACTTGGCAATAGTGATCATAGTATGATCATGTTTGATTTAATCAGTGGAGGACAGATAGTAAAGGAATCCACAGTACTACCTTTTAACTTCAAAAGGGAGACTATGATAGAATGAGGAATATAGTTCGGAAAAACTAAAAGGAGCGGTTCCAAAGGTTAAAGACTTACAGCAAGCTTGGGTGTTATTTAAAAAATACTATCCTCGAAGCCCAGACCAGCTGTATTCCACGCATTAAGAAAAGTGGAAGAAAGTCCAAAAACTGCCAGCATGGTTTAAAGGTGAGGTCAGAGAGGCTGTTGCTGCCAAAAGAGCAACCTTCAGGACATGGAAAAAAGAGCCAAATGATGACAACTGGAAACAACACAAGCACTGGCAAGTTAAATGCAAAGCATTGATAAGGCAGGCAAAGCGGGAATTTGAGAAGAAACTTGCTACGGAAGCAAAAACACGAAATAAAGACTTTTTCAAGTACATTCGTAGCAAAAGGCCTGTGAGAGAGTCAATTGGACCATTAGATGATAGAGGGGTAAAAAGGGGCAGTAAGAGGGGACAAGGCTATAGCAGAGAGACTGAATGAATTCTTGCTTCGGTCTTTACTGAGGAAGATGTAGGGATGTTACCCAAGACTGAAGTGGTATTTAAAGGTGATACTGCAGAGGAATTGAGAGAAATATCGCTACACCGGGAAGATATATTACAACTATTTGATAAACTGAATAGTAGCAAATCACCTGGACCGGATGGTATACATCCCAGAGTGTTGAAAGAACTGAAATATGAGATTGCAGACCTGCTATTGGTAATCTGTGAACTTTCATTAAAATCATCTGTAATACCTGAAGATTGGAGGGTCGCCAACGTAACATCAATTTTTAAAAAGGGTTCCAGGGTGACCCGGAAATTACAGACCGGTGAGCCTGACGTCAGTACCAGGGAAATGGTAGAAACCATCATAAAGAACAAAATTACACAGCATGTAGATAGTCATGGCCTAATGGGAGACAGCCACATGGCTTTAGACAAGGAGATCTTGTCTTACTAATCTGATCTGTTTTTTTGAAGGTGTGCATAAACAGGTAGACAAAGGTGAGTCGGTTGATATAGTGTATCTGGACTTTCAGAAAGCTTTTGACAAGGTCCCCCATCAGAGACTTTTGGCAAAGCTAAAAAGTCATGGGATAGGAGGCAGGGTACTAGTTGGGATCGGGAACTGGTTAAAAGATAGAAAGCAGAGGGTAGGGCTAAATGGCCAATATTCCCAATGGAAAAAGGTGAATAGTGGAGTACCCCAGGGATCTGTACTGGGTCCCCTACTTTTTGACATATTCATAAATGACCTGGAAAAAGGAATAACTAGTGAGGTTATCAAATTTGCAGATGACACAAAACTGTTTAAAGTTGTTAAAACCCAAGAGGATTGTGGAAAACTGCAGGAGGATCTGGATAAATTGGAAGACTGGGCATCCAAATGGCAGATGAAATTTAATGTGGACAAGTGCAAAGTTATGCACCTAGGAAAGAACAACCCACACTATAGTTACACGATGCAAGGCTCCACATTAGAAACCACCACCCAGGAAAAAGATTTAGGAGTCATCGTGGATAACATGTTAAAACCTCCGCCCAGTGTGCAGCGGCGGCCAAGAAAGCAAATAGAATGCTAGGTATCATAAGGAAAGGGATGGAGAATAAAACAAAGGATATTATAATGCCTCTGTATCGCTCCATGGTACGACCGCACCTTGAATATTGTGTGCAATTCTGGTCACCGTATCTTAAAAAGGACATAGAGTTATTAGAAAAAGTACAGAGAAGAGCCACCAAATTGGTGAAGGGGATGGAAGGCTACTCCTATGAAGAGAGGCTAAAAAGGTTAGGGCTCTTTAACCTGGAAAAGAGACGGCTGAGGGGAGATATGATAGAGGTCTATAAATTAATGAATGGAGTGGAACGGATAAACGTGGATCAATTGTTTACGCTATCAGAATATAGAAGGACTAGGGGACATGTAATGAAGCTACAGGGTAAACTATTTAAGACAAATAAGAGAAAATATTCTTCACTCAACGTGTAATCAAACTCTGGAATCTGTTACCGGAGGATGTAGTAAGGGCTGTTAGTATAGCTGGGTTTAAAAAAGGTTTGGACAAGTTCCTGGAGGAAAGGTCCATAAACACTATTACAAAGGGACCCAGGATATCAATGCTTGACCTAGTACAAGCACTGCAGAACCTGTGTCTTTTGGGGAAACTGCTAGGTACGTATGACCTAGATTGGCCACTGTTGGAAACAGGATACTGGGCTTGATGGACCTCGGTCTGACCCAGTATGGCATTTCTTATGTTCTTATGTTCTTATGCAGTTTAAACTATGCTTGTGTCCTGTTTGTTGTTCTTAGAAAGACCTCGGGACCCCTGAGACCTCGACTAGTGCTCGTGGCTGGGAGAAAACCTGGAGGGAATTCTGGGAGAAAATCTGAGAAACGTTCCTTTTGCCCTTCGAGTTGTAATATTGCAGACCCTTCCTGATTTCTGGCTCGCTGTGTTTCCCCATCATCTCTGTTACTGCGAGTAATGATAGCAATGCTCACAAACACTGAAGCTCTCCTATCAGGACAAGAGCTTTCCTGATTTATTCCTTCTAATTTGTTTCTTACGCTGCCTAAGACTTGTTACTGGAATCAGAGCCAGCGTCACCACTAGGCAAACTAAGACAGTACCTTCTGGAAGGTGGCAAAGAACCGTTACAGACAAAGCAAATCACTAGATCCTGGCAGCCACTCATACTCAATCAATGCCTACCTTTAGCTGCAGGGATGATGTCTAACATTCAAATAGCCCATTTACCCGTATAAATAGCCATAGAGCTGGCTGAAGGGCTTTAGGAGATTATTTTGTATGTATACATATAACGAGGGCAAAATTTAATGCTCAGACCTATGCTGTCCATTTATGGATTTTATAGGATTGTTCTGGGATGAGTGGTGGGGTAATAATAATAATTAAGTTCGGTATCAAAACCTCAGGAGGGGCCTAGGGACACAAAATATAATTGGGGGGGGGGAGGAGTGCAAGGTTGAAGGTTTGAGTAGGGTGCTTAATACCCTTGCACCAGCTCCAACTTTAAAAACAGGTAGTATAAACTTTGCTAACTATACAGATGACTTCTCTAAATCACGACCTGAATAATGCTGAATGTGTATAATTACCTAAATAATTATCACCCTGTGAAAACATTGAAGCAGAGGTGATAAAGTGTTCCCACCGTATAGTAATATTTTTCTTCTAATACTGCGTGGAAAGATTATTTCTTTGAAGTTTTGACTCCTTGGCTGAGCAGTGCAGAGAGGAGAGTCAGGGCTGAATGGGGATAAATAATAACGACAACATACAAAACATTAGTAGGGGATAAATCGCTAGGAATTGTTCAGCTATGACATCTATTCAGAACTCAACAATTTCCAATGCTGGAACATGTTAGCAATCCATTTAATCACCGAGGGGCTCATTTATTAAGCTGTGTTATCCCATCATACACTTGAAAGCCACTTGGCATGAGTTAAGAGTCGCTAACCACGTGTTACGCTGCAATAAGACATCTTTAATGCATGAGCAAATCAGGTTGATTCATGCTAACATTAATGAGCTCCATTGAAGGCAAAACCATGAAAAGCAACTCATATGTAAATGCAAACAGATCCCTTGCACTACGGTTGGCATGAGATGCCCTTGGACTGTCTCTTAAAGAGGGACAGTCTTTGTAAAACAAAAAATAAAAATAGAGGACCATCTTCCATCCCACTGCTTAGATTCAGAAATCCCTGGTGGCCTCATGGTAAGCCCTATGTCCCTCCTCTTCACACACTCACCCATCCTCTTGTGAACAACAATGCAGGATGCACCCCTGACTAAGGTGACCGAAGTGGGGAGGGGGCACTTAAGTTTCAGGTTTGAGCAAAAGACAAGGAGGAGAGAAGAATGGTCATTACCTTGCCCCGCACCCCCCCCCCTCCAACACCCATCCATCCCATGACAGCAACAATATCATTTCCAAGCAGACAAAGAGACAGAGAAATAAAAGTCATGCATTCCCCCTCCCCCCTCCACCAGTACTATACAAAATATACTGGCTGTAAATTCTAAAAGCTGATATATTCATATCATTAAATTCAAAACAGAATTTTTTTTCTACCGTATCTGTCCCCATTGCTGGAATCGGGGACAGGAAGCTGCCAAACAGGTGGGAATCAAGGACAGGGCTCTAAAACCGGGGAAAATCCCTAGCAATTGGGGACATCTGTTAATCTTACCCCAACCCTCAAATATTCCTTGGGGGTCTAGTGAAGGCAGAAGCAAGCCACACCCCAGACACCCCTGCCTCAGCTGTGCCATTTTTCAAAATGGCGCCATTGATGCCTGAACCCTAGCAGTGCAGTCTAATATATTACTAGGGGTGCGGTGGTGCCATTCTGAAAAACGGCCTTGCCAAGCAGAAGCACAAGGATCACTTCTGCCCAAGGGGGGGTGGGAGGCAGGGGAGTCCGACAGGGTATATTTTTACAAGGGGGTACTCTTTTCCACTTTGAGATACTGGGTGAAGGTGCAGAGAGAGGAGACATGGAGTTTAACAGTAGGTGACCAGGGATTTCTTAATCTAAGCATTGAGGCGGGGGGGGGGGAGGGTCTTCATCTTTTTTTTTCCCAAGAAAGGTCCCAGAAGCATCATCTCAGACATTAGCAAGTTAGTTCTCCCAGGGGAAAGTTAACCGCACCTCCAAAGGCCTAGATAATTTTCATGCAACAATGTGGCTTGCCAGCGTTAGCATGAACCATATTCTTGTATTCACATATTATTGAGCTGCTTTGCATACATTTGCCTTTGATGCAGCTCATTACTTTTAACAGGAGTTGGATGTGATTGGCCTATTTGTTAAAGCTGTGTCAACGCATAGTGCACGTTAGCGCCCTTAACTCTCATTAAGATGCCTTGAGCGTGCATATGCCAATAATCAACCTCAGTACATGGACCCCTCAATGTTCTAGCGACTGCGAAGTCTCCCCTCCTCCTAGTCTACATAAGTACTTCAGAAAAGCTTTTGTCATGCTGTTGTGTTTATAATGATCAGTGGTGTGAATTCCACCCAATCAGCTCTCGCAGTGCTGGGGAGGACCAGGAAAAAGGGGCCCCACATGGCCCTGCAACCACACACACACTGTGGGGGAAAGCAAAGCATGGTAAACTTCACTTGCTTACTTAAGAAGACTTTGCTGGAGCCATGTGCTGTCTCCTTCTGCCTTTTTGAAGCCTGCATAAAAGGCTCCAGTGCCCTGCCCTTTTGAGGCTTTCCTAACCAGGGATCCACAGATCAAACAAACAGTAAGGATTTGAGGGTTTGTTTGTTTGTTTTATTATATTACATTGCTAGCTCTCTGACTGGGAGCTCTTAAAAGGGTTTTTTGTATATTTTTTAAAGCAAGGTTACTTTCTTTTTGCTGCTTTAGGGGAACTTTCCTTGAGCACAGTAGGTTGCTGAACTCCAGTAACCTCCTCAGGTTTAGAAACTGCTAACACCTAATCAGGTGTTAGTTCCCTCCCTACCCACCCCGACTCCCACCCACCCCTAGTGAGCAGTCTTGCTTTATAGGGCACCTCCCCCTTTAACAAATGACAGAGAATTGGACCAGCACATTTTGAATATAATTAAAGAGATTTAACTGCTTTTTCTCTGAAAGGACAGCTGCAAAACCGGCTGGTACTTGGTAGATCTCTCTCTTTTGCTTTAACAGATACCTAAGCTCCACGAACAGAACAATGGCTGGGAAAAATCATATTGCTAAAGCTGTTGCCCCCGTTACAGCTTCTGCCTCGGTCCAGACAGAGGTCCTAATGCCAGTTGAAGGACCGGTTCCACGTGCAGGGTGCCTGCATGCTGAATCTCTGAGGAAACAAGTGGAGGAACTCAGAGAGGAGGTGGCGAGGCTGAGGAGCATTCAAGACAGTGAGAAGTACATTGATGAGATGCTTCTTGCAGCAACCAAGCTCTCCAGCACAGGAGAAGATGGGTGCCAACAGAATGTCGATGGTTGGACACAAGTCACCAGGGCCTGCAAAATCACCAATCCAACTTCTCCAGCCCTTGAATTGAAGAACCATTATGTAGCCTTGAAAGTGGAGGAGGTTTAAGCATCCCTGGAAAGGGAAGAACCAGAGTTCAAGTACCCCAAAGTTGCAGAATTAGTGACCAGAATGAAACGAAGGATAGTGGTGGTTGGAGACTCTCTTCTGAGGGGTACTGAGGTGTCCATCTGCCGACCAGACTTGATGTCCAGAGAGGTATGCTGTCTGCCTGGTGCCAAAATCCAAGATGTTACGGAGAGTTTGCCGAGACTCATCAAGCCCACTGACTATTACTCAATGTTGCTAATCCCTGTTGGTACAAATGATACTGCCAGGTATACCTCGGAACGTATCAAAAGTGACTTCATGGCTCTGGGACAGAGGGTGAAGCAGTTAGGTGCACAGGTGGTATTCTCTTCAATCCTCCCTGTTGAGGGTAAAGGCCAAAGCAGAGAGGCTCGCATCCTGGAGATGAATGCATGGCTGCGTGGATGGTGTCATCGAGAGCATTTTGGTTTCCTAGACTATGGGATGCTGTTCCAAGGGTTGCAGAGCAGAGATGGCATCCATCTGTCCAAGAAAGGTCAACGTATCTTCGGTAGTAGACTGGCTAATCTACTGAAGAGGGCTTTAAACTAGATTCGTTGGGGATGGGTGAAGAAAGCCCCCAGGTAAGTGAAAGCCCCTAGGTAGGTGATACTTTAAATACCTTTATGGAAATGGGTAACAGGGGTAACATATGGAAAGCAGTGTGTATTAATGCCCATAGCATGGGAAATAAGATCCCTGAAGTTGAAGCTTTGGTGGGAGTGGCTGACTTGGATTTAGTGGCAGTTATAGAAACATGGTTCACAGAAAACCATGACTGGGATGTAACTATACCTGGCTATACTTTATTCAGAAAGGACAGGGTAGGAAGAAGGGGAGGAGGAGTGGCACTATAAGTAAAAACTACTATTAAAGCTTTGGAATTACAGAGCTTAAAAGGGAGAGAGGAGGCATTGTGGGTTAAACTAGAAAGAGGGAAAGAGAAATCTATTTGCATTGGTGTGATATACAGACCTCACTCACAAGAGGAAGAGGTGGACAGAGAGTTAATTGAAGACATACGCAGCATTGCTAGGAAAGGGGAAGTGCTACTGATAGGAGATTTCAATATGCCAGATGTTGATTGGCACATTCCTGCTGCAGTATCATCTAGAAGTAAGGAGATCCTGGATTCTCTACAGGGAGAACTATTCAGGCAATTGGTAACAGACCCCACACGTGAAGGGGCCATACTGGACTTGGCGCTTACCAATGGTGAAAGTGTTTCTGATGTTGTAGTGGGAGATCATTTTGCATCCAGTGATCACAGATGGTGTGGTTCAGTATTAGGACTAGGGCTGTTAGAATCCATTCCAAGGTGAGGATCTTAGACTTTAGGAAGACTAATTTTGCGAAGAGGGGCCAATACCTCAGGGAGTCTAGTGGGATGGGAACAGCTTGGGGGATGTAGAAAAACAATGGGCAAAACTGAAAGGGGGTATTTTAAGGGCAACCAACCTTTTTGTTAAAATGGTAAATGATGAAGAACCAGGAGCAGGACCTCAGAAAACACCCACAAATAAGAACAGAAGCGAGGGACATCTTGAACAATTTTCAGAAGACTGTGTTCGTGAGAAACTAGCTCAACTTAAAGTAGACAAAGCGATGGGACCGGATGGGACACACCCTAGAATACTGAGGGAACTTGGGGATGTTCTAGCAACTCCACTAACTGACCTTTTCAATGCCTCGTTGGAGTCGGGAGTGGTGCCAAAGGACTGGAGAGAGGCTCATGTGGTGCCTTTACACAAAAGCGGAAGTAAGGATGTGGTTGAAAACTACAGGCCGGTTAGTTTAACTTCAGTGGTGAGTAAATTATTGGAAACGCTGCTGAAAGAGAAAATAGTGAGGTTTCTGGGGTCCAGCGGATTACAGGATCCAAGGCAGCATTGATTCACCAGAGGCAGGTCTTGTCAGACAAATCTGATTGATTTCTTTGACTGGGTGACCTGGGAGTTGGACCGAGGGAGAGCTCTAGATGTGGTGTATTTAGATTTCAGTAAAGCCTTTGATACTGTTCCTCACAGGCGACTTATAAACAAACTGAGCACCCTAGGGATGGACCCTAAAGTTACTGCTTGGGTTAGAAATTGGTTGGGTGGGAGGCGACAAAGAGTACAAGTAAATGGAGCTCACTCTGAGGAGCTCACTCTGTTTAAAAATGTGTAGATATTTAATTTAATTTTTGACCATCCAAGTTGAGTTACCTGTTTATCTGTAGTTTTACGGTTAACCCACCGTAAAACATAATTGTTCCATGTAAACCGCACTGATATTGAAGAGCGCGGTATATAAGAGAAATAAATAAATAAATAAATAAGGATGTTACCAGTGGTGTGCCCCAGGGATCTGTCCTTGGTCCGATTCTTTTTAACATCTTTGTTAGTGATATAGCGGAAGGGCTGTCGGGTAAGGTTTGCCTCTTTGCAGATGATACCAAAATCTGCAATAGAGTAGACACCCAGGAAGGTGTAGATAACATGAGGAGGGATCTAGCTAAGCTTGAAGAATGGTCTAGAATTTGGCAGTTGGGATTTAATGTTAAAAAATGTAAGGTCATGCATTTGGGCTGCAGCAATCCAAGGGACCAATACAGTATAGGAGGTGAAGTACTTTTGTCCACTAAAGAAGAGCGGGACCTAGGTGTGGATGTGTCTGATGATCTTAAAGTAGCTAAACAGGTAGAAAAGGCGATGGCAAAAGCTAGAAGGATGCTTGGGTGCATACGGAGAGGAATGGCTAGCAGAAAAAAGGAGGTGATAATGCCTCTGTATAAGTCTTTGGTGCGACCTCAGTTGGAGTATGGTGTGCAATTCTGGAGACCGCACCTTCAAAAGGATGTGAACAGGATGGAGTCGGTGCAGAGGGTTGCTACTAAAATGATTAATGGGCTTCATTATATAGCATATGAGGACAGACTTAAGGATCTTAATATGTACACCTTAGAGGAAAGGCGGGATAGAGGTGATATGATTGAGATGTTTAAATACCTCCATGGCATAAATGTTCAGGGAGAGAGCCTCTTTCAATTGAAAGCAAGTTCTGCTACGAGGGGACATGGGATGAGGGTGAAGGGAGATAGATTCAGGAGTGATATGCGGAAATATTTCTTTACAGAAAGAGTAATGGATCCATGGAATAGTCTCCCAGTGGAGGTGGTAGAGATGAGGACAGTAACTGAATTCAAAAAAGCATGGGACCAACACAGAGGATCTCTAAAGGTAAAAAGTGGACTGCTGTAGTTGTTGTTATGGAAGGACAGACTAGATAGGCCACGTGGTCTTTTGCTGTCATCATGTTTCTATGGGGCTTGTTTAGAAAGCCGCGGTAGCGGTTCGCAATCATTATTTCAATGGGGCCGCGGCTCCGATAACGATCGCGAATCACTACCGCGGCTTTGTAAACAAGCCCCTATGTTTCTATGTTTCTATGTTTTTCCTTTGAAAGTAGTGCGCCCAGCAGTCAGAGAAGCAGCTCCCTCTGCCGGGCCGAAGTCTCACGATAACAGTGATTTCATAGCTGTTATTGCAAGACTTCGGCTCAGCAGTGGGAGCCGCATTTCTGGCTGCTGGGTGCAATAGTTTGAAAAAGAAAAGAGCGAGGCAGTGTGTGGGTGCGGCAAAGTACTTTTGTGTAAGTAAATGAAATTTGCCGGCTTCTGGATGTTTTTTTGGGGGGGAGGGGGGAGAGGGGGGTTACCACCCCTTCCTCAGCTGCCATCACCATGGAGAGGGATGTTCCTGCCACCACATGGGGCCGCATTTCCGTTTATGCCCCTGATAATGATGCATTTTGCAGTGAATTCATTCATTCTTGGAATGTTCACAGTGTGCAGCTCAGCCCCATCTACAAAGATTGAAGGAGGGCAGGTATTGCACCCTTGTAGTTGAATTCTGTAATAAAGCCCCACTGGACTCACCTGCCATGCAGTCTGATGCACATTTCAGTGAAGCTGGGGGGAAGGGGTAGTTACAGCGACAGGCTAGAAACAGGGGACTCAGGGTTCAGATCCCCCAATGCTCACTCTGGCTCGGGTAGTAGAGCTTAGCGCTCTGTCGCCTCAGGTATAAACTCTAAGCCTCTGGGACAGGGAAATCCCTACTGTTCCTGAATATGATTCACCTTGAGCTGCCACTGGAAAGATACGAGCTGAATACATATAAATAGGAGGGAAGAGCACATACATAAGTTCTACACATATCTTTTAATCTGGACTTTTTCAGCAGACAGTTTGCAAGACAGTTTCAAGGCCGCTGACAACATCTAGTTGTTGAGCTATTTATTTTAAATTCTGAGTTAGACACTTCTGTTTTCCAGTCCATAGTGAGACTGCCACTGTGGAAATGCCCGTGGTGATGGATGCCAGCTAACAGTTAGTCAACAGTGCCGTTCTCCTTTTACATAGCCAGAACTTATTCACTCTTGGTTTCCAACCAAAACGTTACAAGATGGTTATTCCTCACGTTGAAGCATGAAGATGGGTTTACAGGGTAGCACCTTGAATCCAGGGCTGACTAAGCCTGAGCTCTCCAGCTGTGTCCCAGACACTTTGCCATCCCTTTGTAATCATTGCTCATTCACCCGTCGATTTAGCAAAGGCAACAGCAGACCTGGAATAATACAACAGGCAGTATTAAAAAACGTGATTCTATTTCCAAAACACCTCAAAGCCCTACAACCATTCTGCATAAGCTTCTTTGTTGTCTGAGGTTTTGTATGGAATCAACAGCGCAAACGCTCACCTGTTGGACAAAGGAAGGAAAACCCCCTTTTGTTTCTGTTGATTTAATTGTCGAGTTACAGCATTTATTCTCTTGGGCGGCAGATTGGAAGGTGGATGAGAATAAAAATTAGTTGAGTCTATTACAATTGATTCCAAAGCACTTTAATTAATGCTCTGTAAAATTACAGTTTGATGAGGGATAACTTTAAAGATATAATTATGGTGGGCACGGTAATTAAAGTCATCCTCTCCTGAAGCATATGCCTTAGGCGAACAGCCAATGGAACGCTGCCTTCCTTGGCGGTGAAGGACCAGGCATCATAAACTTGAGAGACAACATCACTTAAATCAGCCAAGATAATTTTGTGTTTATTTTCCCATTAAAGAAGTTAAAAGAACCAGCCATTAAATTTTGATGAAGATGCATTTTGTAACGAGAGCAACCTCAATTAGGTGAAGCATAAGCAAAGTTCTTACGAATGAACTTGGTGTGGAACATGACTCTCTTAGTGATACAGCTCCTGGTAGGAATGCTTTCTAATTTAATTAGCCAGCATAACCCTTCTGAACCCCCTGAACCCCAATAATCACATCTTAATTTTCAAGAAACCTAAAATTGACTCTTTAGAATGAGGAGATGAGGCACATCTCAAACATCCGTGATCCTGTGATTTTTTTTGCTGATTTTGAACACGTGATTCCACTATATGGACTTTGTACACTGCAGTACAGACCAGCAAAAACCTACGCAAATCTGTGGATGGTATGAAATGACAACAGTATCCTGTGAACCTTGATGAGTACCACGTAACACTGAAGCTTGCTCTATACAGTAGGGGGCTGATTCTGTATAAGGCACAAGGCCAGTCTGCACATATGTTCCTATTCTAAAGGACTTACATGTGTTGCACGGCACTTATGTGCACGCTTTGGTCGGTCACTTTTCTGTAAGCACATGCAAAAGTGCCTCCGTGCATTCCATAGGGGTGTGCACAACAGTGGAGCTTGGGAAGGGCATAGGTAGGGCCTAAATTTATTCACGTAAGGTATAGAATACTATGACTTAAGTGTGTGTTCTCCCAATCTAGGTGCCATCAGTTATGACCACTCTAGAGCGGGCGTAACTGCCGCGACTACATGTAGGCGTGTCCATAAGCCCTTATTTTATAAATTAGAGTACGTGTCTGCTTTACTTTATAGGATACGTGCACTTTGCCTGCACAGAAGATGCAAGAATTATGCTCCAAGTATGTGGATGCTAAGGAACATTTTAACATTTTGAGCGCCCTGCAATTTAACCCATTGTGCTTTTACTTGGAGCCTCAGTTAGCACATCTTGAGTTTTTATTTGCCAAGATATTGCTCAAGAGTTTTGTCCCATAAAAACTGCTGGACTATCTCAAATTGCTAGGCAAATGCAGCCTTAAAGTATTCCTTGTTGATTGTGAATTTGCAGCGCCTGCATTTGACAGGTTGTTTTAGTGATAGGCAGGTGCCCTCGATTGACAGGTGAGCTTCATTGCAGACTTTATTGCAGGCTTATCATTATTCAGAACATTCCTGTTTATTCATCTTCAAACACAGCAATCCATCAAATAACAGACAGATGAAATAAACTTAGTTATAAACACATGCAGCGCCTCAAACATTGTCCAGGTTTTAAGCATATGGCGAGTTGAACCATCTTAGAAAGATTTACCATGCTTTGCAGAAATTCTACAATACTGATACTGAGAGGTTTAAAAACAAGAAAAGTCACGCACAGGACCTGCGTTTGATTTCTGGACCATCTGGGATTAGGGTACTGTGGAGGCATTTTCAGAACTCCCCGGTAGGAAGGTGTAAAGCCCCAACCATCACTCACAGGCAACACCCAGCAGCCAGATTCAGGGTCCACGGTAATCTATTTCCAGGGGAGCCCTATCTATGATTCCTTGCTGATAATCAATAGTGAAGTGGGAAAAAGAGAGAGAAAGAAGAGAAGGGATAATCCCAGGGCAGTAATGAATGAAATCTCATGGCAGTGTAGCCCAAAGGTGGATGCTTTCTACTGAACTGGAGGAAAGTGCCGGGACACAAAAACAGCAAGATGATAAAGGCATTCGACTTTTCTCTTTGCTCCTTGTATTTCTTTTTAAGTGTATAAGATCTAGGGCTTTTCATATGTGCGCTTAAGGCATAGCTGACACCAGTCAATTTCAGGCTTTGATAACTCTACACTTATTTAGGTTTATCTAAAGGTTTCTGTGTCCTCTTCAGGCGGTACGAAACTCTGCTACTAAGGCGATAACTGGCAATAACAGATTTCATCACATCTCACCAGTATTATCTGTGCTACATTGGCTTGCAGTTATCTGAAGGGCAAGGCCAATGCAAGGATATGAGATGCCTTAGGCAAAACTCATTCCTAGCGTCCCCGTCCCCGTCCCCCCCACACCCCAGCCCTCGCTCCCACTGACACTGCAGCTGCCCCCTCTCCAGGACACGCAACAGCGGCAATATTTTTAAAATGTAGTGCTGGGGTTACCTTCACCTCTGGCGCTGCAGTGCCTTCATGCCTCCGTTCCCCCTCCTATTCTACTTCTTGTTTGCATGGGGGCAGAAGCGGCAGTAGCCAAGGAATCATGACCCCTTAGAGTTTAGACAGGCGAATATCAAATGGGGATAAATAAATAAATTAAACCCATAAATTGTAGAACTCTGCTAATTTCTTATTCCAGAATGATTAGTTTGAGCCTGTTCCCATATTGGTATGGCGGTATTTAAACATCTCTATCATATCTCCTCTATCCCGCCTTTCCTCTAACGTATACATATTAAGATCCTTAATTCTGTTCTCATATGCTTTGTAACGAAGACCACTAACCATTTGAAGCCACCCTCTGCTCTGACTCCAGCCTGTTTATATCCTTTTGAAGGTGCGGTCTCTAGAATTGCACACAATACTCCAAATGAGGTTGTACCAGAGACTTATACAGAAGCACTATCACCTCCTTTTTTCTGCTGTCCATTCCTCTCCCAAAGCACCCAAGCATGCTTCTAGCTTTTGCCGTCACCTTTTCTACCTGTTTAGACACTTCAAGATCATCAGAAACAATCACGCCCAGGTCCCCCTCTTCTTTCAGGGACAGAAGTACTTTATTTATTTATTTAGTACTTCACCCCCTACACTGTACCGCTCCCTTGGATTTTTGCAGCCCAAATGCATGACCCTGCATTTTTTAGCATTAAATCTCAGCTGCCAAAAATGCAGGGTCATACATTTGGACTGCAAAAATCCAAGGGAGCGGTGGGTACAGTGTAAGGGGGTACAGTGTATTTCTGTCCATGAAAGAAGAGTGGGACCTGGGTGTGATCAGGGCCAACCCATTCACTAGGCAGGCTAGGCAGCCACCCAGGGCGGCAGATCTCTGTGGGTGGCAGGCCATGTGCTTTAGCACACATGATCTGCCACCCCCCCCCCCCCCCATGCTTTGAGCCACACAACCCTTCCCCTCATGCTGAGTCGCACTGTGCTGCTGCTGATTCTGGCGGCAGGGGGGATGGCTAGGTTTGGCAACAGGCCATGTTTATGTTTATGTTTATTAGCTTGATATACTGCTATTCCAATTAAAACACAGCGGTTTACAAAAAAAAAAACAACTAATATACAGAAAAGGCCAATGGGCCGGAAAGGAAATGAAGTTACAATGTACGAAAAACAACTAATATACAGAAAAGGCCAATGGGCCGGAAAGGAAATGAAGTTACAATGTCCGACAGGAAAGCACCCAAGACATTTAAATAGACATAGCTAAGGAGAGAGAGAAACGGGGAAGGGGAAAAGTTATCACACAAGAGGGGAAGGGAGGTCAAAAGCAGTGGAGAAGAGATATGTTTTTAGGTCTTTTTTAAAAGTGGGGTAATGCTGTTCTAGTCTGAGAGGAAGGGGTAGAAAGTTCCAGTAAGCAAGGCCAACAAAAAAGAAGGCCGAGGCGCGTGTGGATTGTAGGTGGGCACATGATGGGGAGGGGAGGTGAAGTCAGTTAACATGGATTGAACGAAGTGAGCGAGCGGGAGTATGAAATTGAAGTAAGTCTGCCAAATATTGGGGGAGTGTGGTTATACAGGACCTGGTGAACTAGTGTGAGGATTTTGTAGTGAATGCAAAATTGCAGGGGAAGCCAGTGTAAGTGAAGAAGGAGAGGGGTGACATGATCACGAAGAGAGGAGTGAAAAATAAGGTGTGCAGCAGTATTTTGAATGCGTTGGAGACGGTGAAGTTGCGAAAGAGGGAGCCCAGCAAAGACGGAATTGCAGAAATCGACACACGACATCACCAGAGAGAGAAGGAGGGTAGTAAGGGCTTCAGGGGTGAGAAAGGGTCGAATGGATCGTATTTGTCGAAGAAAGAAAAAGGAGGTTTTTGTAATGTGTGAGATGTGACCACGGAAAGAAAGATCAGAGTCGAAGATTACACCAAGATAGCGAAAGCTGGTGACAAAGGGAACCAGTGAGCCTGAAAAGGAGGGGGCAATCAAAGGGGGAGGGCTACCATGAGTAAACCAGATGGCTATGGTTTTTGTCAGATTGAGATGGAGGCAGTTTATACTGAGCCAGTTAGCAACAGCTGAAAGACGGGAGTTGAGTGGATCAAGATCAGGATGGGAGGGGGAGGTGTGATACAAGAGGAGTAGATCATCGGCGTAATAGAATGCAGGGATCCCAAACTGCTGGACCAAAAGCGCCAATGGTGCTAGGAATATGTTGAAGAGAAGGGGTGCTAAAACAGATCCCTGGGGGACACCACAGGGCAGTGAAAAGGTGTCGGAGGGAGTTGATGGGACAGAAGAGGAGACCAGTGTGCAGGAACGAGAAGAGAGGAAAGAGTGAAACCAGTGATAGACTGTGCTACAGAGACCAGCTTCGCGCCGACGAGAGAGAAGAAGGGAGTGATCAACTAAGTCAAATGCGGCTGAAAGGTCTAGGGATACCGCCACCGAGAGGTCACCACGGTCGTGAGCAACATGGAGTTAATTAAGGAAGCCTAAAAGGACAGTCTCAACACTGTGACCTTGTCAGAAACCTGACTGACGGGGGTGAAGAAAGTGAGTAGAATTGAGGTGCTGTGACAATTGCGCAAAGACGGTTTTTTCAAGTATCTTAGATAGAAAGGGGAGATTGGAGACCGGGCGATAGTGAGCAGGAATCTGGGGATCAAGAGCGGGCTTCTTCAGGATGGGGCGGATAAGAGCGTGCTTCCAAGGCCAAGGGAAGACACCCGTGGAGAGACTAGCGTTAATCATGGTGAGAATATGGGGAATGAGAGCAAGGGAGGGAGTGAGAAGCCATGAGGAAGGGATAGGGTCAAGTGAGCAGAAGGTTTTGTTGGAAGAGGATATTAATCCCATAAGTTCTGAGGTGGAGATAGAGTGAAAGGATGTCCAGATATGTGAGAGCTGAGACGTGGGAAGAGGAGAGATAGGGAGAGGAGAGGAGATGGGTGGAGGGCAGTGAGGAAGGGACTTTCTCAAGTCCAGAACTTTGTTGCTAAAGAAGGTAGCAAATCGAGAGGGAGGGGGACAGGATGAAGGTGGAGCAAGGGTAGAGCTGGATTGCAGGGAGGTGAGGGACCTGAGGACCTTATACAGATGCTGGGTCTGATTAGGTGCAGAGGAAATCGTGGTGGAAAAGTAAGATTGTTTAGCCTTGTGGACTAGTGATCGGTAGTAGGCATAATTAGTCTTGAAGTTGGACAGGGTGGATGAAGAAAGCAATTTTTACCAGAGGCGCTCTGTGTGTCGGAATTGCATCCGGAGGAGATGGAGACCAGCGTGGAACCATGGTTGAGAAGAGCGACGAGATATGGCACGTGGCTGTAGAGGAGCCAGATGATCGAGGGCAGCAGAGAGACAGGAGGACCACACATAGACTTGTGAGTTTGGGGAGAGGGAAGGGAAGTCTGAGGGCAAAAGATTTAGAGCAGATGGAAAGTTCTGGAGGGTAAGGGGGGTAAAGTGACGGGAAAGTCGCTGAATAGAGGGAGGGGATGAGAGAGAAGTCTGAGAAGGTGGGGCGGGTGGAGATGGGGAGCAATTAAAAGTAAGGCAGAAATGATCAGTCCAGGGAAAAGGAATGACCTGAAGAGACTGTATGTGGAAGGGGAGAGAGGTTGGAGAGAGAATAAGGTCTAAAGTGTGACCTGCAGAGTGAGTAGGAGAGAGGACGTGCTGATGGAGAGACAAATCTTGCATAAGGGAGATAAAGGAAAGATCTCTAGAGGAGGAGGCCATGTGCTTTGGCAAACATGGCCTGCTGCTTCTGAACCCCTGATGTTATGTCAGAGGGGGGTCAGAAGCGGCAGGCCATATATGCCAGAACACATGGCCTGTCACTGAGCCGAGCCGCGTCCTCTCCCCTCCCCGATCCCACTGCTGGATTCGGCGGTAGCACGGGGGTGGGGGTTGGCATGGCCGGGGCTTCTGCCTAGGGCGGCAGAAACCCTTGGGCCGGCCTGAATGTGATTGTTTCTGATGATCTTAAAGTGGCTAAACAGTTAGAAAAATTGATAGTGGAAGCCAGAAGGATGCTTGGGTGCTTAGGGAGAGGAATGGCCAGCAGAAAAAAGGAGGTGATAGTGCCTCTGTATAAGTCTCTGGTGCAACCTCATTTGGAGTATTGTGTGCAATTCTGGAGACCGCACCTTCAAAAGGATATAAATAGGATGGAATCAGTGCAGAGGATGGTTAGTGGTCTTTGTCATAAAGCCTTTGAGGACAGATGCACTTTCACTTTCAAAATTATCCCTGAAAAAAGTACATAACATAAGATATGCCATACTGGGTCAGACCAAGGGTCCATCAAGTCCGGTATCCTGTTTCCAACAGTGGCCATTCCAGGTCTCAAGTACTTGCTGTATACACATTCCCTGCTGCTAGTCCCAGGGGTAAGCAGTAGATTTCCCCAGTCCTCTTTATTTTTTTATTTTTATTTATAGAGTTTTAGTCAGTTACAATAATCAAACAAACACAGGACAATCCCATAATACATTTGTGAAAAGAAAAATTACAACTAGTAAAAGCAAGTAATAATGATAAAGTCCACATCATGGGGCCAAAACTGTTGATACCATAAGAAACATAAATAAAGGGAAAAAAAGGATACAAATTATCCACAATGGAGGTCTCTCTTATTCATTTCCTTCCCTACTTAAACCTGTTTTTCGGTCAAAAATTTCTCCAGATGAAACACTTCAACAAAAATATATGAAGCACCATCAAAACCGATGATGCATTTACAGGGAAAACGAAGAAAGAACGTAGCACCCAGCGCCAAAACCCGGGGCTTAAGATTTAAAAACTGCCTCCAGCGCAACTGGGTGCTACGCGAAACATCCGGAAAAATATTAACCGGTTGGCCACAAAACTTGGCTGATTTAACTTTAAAAAAAGCCCTAAGAATACGCTGCTTAATTTCAACAGAAGGAAAAGTAATCAATAAAGTGGCACGCATATTAATAATATCTTGGGAGTCCTCCAAGAAGGCAGTTAAATTAACCATAGGAGAGGCAATTTCATCCAGTCCCCCTTCAGCCTCATTAAGTTTCTTTATAGTAGAAGGAATATAATAAATTTGTGAGATATCTATAGAATCAGAAATGGCTAAAATTTCTTTAAGTAATTTATCCAATAAAATTCTATGTGATAGTAATGAAGACTGAGGAAATTTCAAAAAACGTAAATTACAAGAACGCATAGAGTTCTCCAGGGACTCCAACTTGGAGTGAAACACCAAAGAATCCTTAATGCCAGCAACATTACTTGCATGCAACGGGATTACCTGGGCCTCCAACTTAGTAATAGCCATGTCCACTAGTGTAACTTTCTCGTCAAGTTGCTGCACAGAAGCAGCTGCTTCTTGAGAGAAAGTACACAAGGAATCCAAAGAAGAAGACATTTTGCTATCGATGCATTTTAAAGCACCCTAAACATCCTTTAAAGTAATTTCCGAATCTGAAGAGGGGGCAGGAAGCTCAAAAGAACCACTCACCTCCAATAACAGGACTGGCGTAGGCATATTAATCAATTTTAATTTCCTTACCAACTCAGAGGACTCCTCAGACACATCAAATACATTTCCAGGTACAGGGCGCGTAGGAGGAGATCTCCCACCAGAGCTCAACGACACTTCGTCTGGAGAAGACTGTGCAATTGGGAGGGGGGCAAAATGCTTATCCAAAGGACCCACCATTTAATAACACCGGCTACAGCCTCTGGAACTTTGCCCCCCGTCTTGGCCTTCCGTTTCCCCATTAAGACAAGGAAAAAAGAACAAAAGGAAACCCCAAAACAAGAAACCCAAAAACAAACAAAACAAAGAGGAACATAGGCCACGAGGCTCCCAAAGTATAGCTGCCGAATCGCCGCAGAGACACCGAAGGGGTGCCAAAGGGGAGGTTCTTGCCCCTTCAGACCACGCCCCACGCACACGCTCTGCGTCACAAGGGAAGGCTGCAAGTTATGCCCCTCAGGGAAGTCCCCACTGGTCTAGGCTGTCCCGGCTGTGCCTGCCCGATAGAATGGGGAAGGAAGCAGCAACTCCAGCACCTCCGCGGCAGTCTCCCAGGCAGGTGAACGGGCTCCACAAACCACCTCCAACAACAGATGATCCCCCCCAGTCCTCTTTAATAAAGGTTTATGGACTTTTCATCCAGGAACTTGTCCAAACCTGTTTTAAACCCAGTTACACTAACAGCTTTTACTACATCCTCCGGTAATGAATTCAGGCTTTTGATTATCTGCTGAGAGAAAAAATACTTTCTTTGATTGGTCTTAAATGTGTCACATTTAACTTCATTGCATGTCCCCTACTTTTTCTACTTTTTGAAGAAGTAAACAACCAATCTACGTTTACCCGTTCCACTCCATTCATTATTTTATAGACCTCTATCATATCTCCCTTCAGCTGTCTCTTTTCCAAGTTGAAGAGCCCTAACCTTGTTAGCCTTTCCTCGTAGGGATATCTTCCATCCCCTTTACCATTTTGGTCGCTTTTCTCTGTACCTTTCTCACTTCTGCTGTATTCTTTGTAAGATATGGTAACAAGAATTGCACACAATATTCAAGGTGTGGTCGCACTGTGGAGCAACACAGAGGCATTATAATATCTTTGTTTTTATTTTTAATTCCTCTGTTTATGATTCCTAGCATTCTATTTGCTTCCTTGGCTGCGGCTGCACCCTGGATGGAGGATTTTAGTGTACTATCCAGGATGACGGCCAGATTCTTTTACTGGGTGGTGATTCCTAATGTAGAACCTTGCATTGTGTAACTGTAGTTTGGGTTCTTCTTCCCTAAGTGCATATCTTTGCACTTGTCTACATTAAATTTCATCTGGAGGTTGAGTCTCCTAATTTTGATGGTCCTCTTGCCCCTATTTTATTTATTTATTTATTTATAAATTTCTTCTATACCGCCCCTTCCAGAGATCAAGGGCGGTTTACATGGAACAGTTAACAATTTTGTATACTTCAGTATACTTTACATAGAACAGTGTTTAAACTATGTACAGGTAAGATATTACATGGAACATTAACTGAACTAAATTACAGGAACTATTTACAAGGCGCAGTAAAACAACAGTTTGCATAAGGCATTTGCAGTGAGTAAATGGATAGTAATGAGAGAATTATTTACGTTAATCATTTGTTCTGTCTTGAGTCCTGTGGGGGTGTTTCGGTGGATGTTGGGGGGCAGTTTTCTGTTGGTGGGGGATTTCAAAGTGGATTGTGAAGAGGTAGGTTTTGAGTTCTTTTTTGAGTTGATCTATGTCTTTTATCAATCGTAGAGTTAGTGGAAGTTCGTTCCAGAGGGTGGGGGCGGCAAAGGAGAAGGTCCTAGTGCTTGTGGTTGTCTTTGTTTTTCTGATAGTTGTATCCCCTAAACCCTCCTCTCCCCTTCCTCCTTTCTCTTTCTCTGTGGATAACTCTCTACTTCTCCCTGTCTCCTCAGCTCGCAACCTTGGGGTCGTCTTTGACTCCTAAGAACATAAGAACATAAGATATGCCATACTGGGTCAGACCAAGGTCCATCAAGCCCAGTATTCTGTTTCCAACAGTGGCCAATCTAGGTCATACGTACCTAGCAGTTTCCCCAAGGGACACAGGTTCCACAATGCTTGTATTGGTTCAAGCATTGATATCCTGGGTCCCTTCTTAATAATGGTTATGGACCCTTCCTCCAGGAACTTGTCCAAACCTTTTTTAAACCCAGCTACACTAACAGCCTTTACTACATCCTCCGGTAACAAATTCCAGAGTTTGATTACACGTTGAGTGAAAAAATATTTTCTTTTATTAGTCTTAAATAGTTTACCCTGTAGCTTCCTCTATCTCCTTCTCTACACACATCCAACTGCTAGCTAATACCTGCCATTTCTTTCTCTACAACATCAACAAAATTAGCCTATTCCTTTCTGAACACATTACTAAGAGACTTATCCACTCCTTAGTAACCTCCTGTCTAGACTATTGTAACCTTCTCCTTGCTGGTCTCCTTCTGAATCATTTCTCTCCCCTTCAATCTATTGAACACTCTGCTGTGAAGTTAATCTTCCACCAGCCTCGTCATGCCCATATTATCCCTCTTCTCAAGTCACTTCATTGGCTCCCTGTCCTTTTCCACATCCAGTTCAAACTTCTCCTGCTGACCTGTAAGTGCATTCACTCTGCAGCTCCTCACTGCCTTTCCTCTCTTATCTCTCCCTACACCCCTCCTCAGGAACTCCACTCTTCTGTCAAATCACTTCTATCTGTGCCCTTCTCTTCTATTGCTAACTCTAAACTTGGCTTCTTTCACTTTACTGCACCTTATGCCTGGAATAAATTACCCTGGTCTGTACGTCAGGCGCCTTCTCTGACCCTTTTCAAATCCAGGCTGAAAACTCACCTCTTCGCTGCCGCTTTTAGATGTTGACTCATCTGATCTCCTTAGTGTTTCCTTACCAGTCCCCCTAAATGTGTCCCATGTCTACAGCTACTGTGTTGTCTGTCTTGACTAGTAAGCTCCGATGAGCAGGGACTGTCTTTGTGTCTGTGCAGCGCTGTGTACATCTTGTAGCACTATATAAATGTTCAGTAGTAGTAGTAATATTACTCTTGCAATTTTTCACAATCCTCTTGCGTTTTAATAACTTTGAATAATTTTGTATCATCTGCACATTTTATCATCTTACTTGTTTGTTCCATTTCCATGTCATTATGAATATGTTAAAAAGCAGCAGGCCCAGCACAGACCCCTGGAGTACTCCACTGTTCACCTTTCTCCATTGAGAAAATAGTTTATTTAGCCCTACTTTTTATTTTTCTATACTTTAACCAGTTCCTATTGCACAATAGTAGACTGCCTCCTATCCCATGACTTTGTAATTTGGCCAAGAGTCTCTCATGAGGGACTCTATGAAAGTCTTTCTGAAAATCCAGATACACTATAGGCCTGATTATAGGACGTGGGTTGTGGGATGTGCAGCCCCACCAACCATCTAGCCCAATTTATTTATTTTATTTAACAGGTTTTATATACTGCTTTATCATTTCAATCAAAGCAGTTTACATTGAAACTTAAACTCGGTAATGTACATTAAACAGGGACATTGATAACTTGGATTTTTCTGAGGCAATGGAGGGTTAAGTGACTTGCCCAAGGCCACAAGGAGTGCTAGTGGGAATTGAACCCTGGTCTCTGGGTTTCCAAGCCAGTGTTCGCAACCATTAGGCTACACCTCCACTCCACAGTGAGAGTTGGTGAGGATGGGAGGAGGCAGGATTGGGATGGAGCGGGGGAGGGCCACCCCAGCAGGATGTACAGGACAGATTCAGGTCATGCCCTTGTATGTCCTGCTGGGCCTGTGGGGACGTCCTGCTTATTCCACCTCAAAAAAGTGGAATAAGCAATGCAAACCCAAAAATCAGGCCCGGGAATCCCCCTCTCCCTCCCCGGGGCCTGGTGCAAGGGGGTTCTCGCCACCTGAGCCAGGCCAGCCTTGGATCGGGCGGTGGGGAAAAGGGAGGCCCAGAGCCAAGGAAGTCGGGGGCACGCCAAGCCATCCTCAAGCGATTCTAGCCACCATGGGAATGTTTTGTTCCCGTGGTCCAGAATCAAGTCTAAACGGGCCCGTCTTGTTTGAGGCTGAACAGATGGCTTGGACATGCCACTTTCAGAATCGGGCTCCACATCAACTTGATCACCTTTATCTACCTGTTTATTCACATCTTCGAAAAAATATAACAGATTAGTTAGACAAGACTTTCCTTGGCAAAATCCATGCTAGCTTTCTGCCTTTAAGCCATGACTATTTACATGTTCAGTAATTTTGTTCTTTATAATGGTTTTTACCATTTTGTCTGCAAAGACGCCAAGCTCACCAGTTTGTAGTTTCCTGGATTATTCCCGGAATCCTTTTTTAAATTGGCGTTACATTTGCTACTCTCCAGTCTTCAGGTACTACAGATTATTTTAAGGATAGTTCACAGAATACTAAAGGTAGATCTGCAATCTCATATTTAAATTCTTTCAGTACCCTGGGATTATGCCATCCTGTCAAGATTCTTTGAAGCTCTTTAATTTATCAAAGAGCCATACTACATCTTCTCGATTTATTGAGATTTGATTCAATTCTTTTATACATCACCTTTGAATATCATTTTTGGCATGGGTACGTTTCCTACATCTTCTTCAGTAAAGACTGAAGCAAAGAATTTGTTCAGTCTCTCTGCTATGGCCTGGTCCTGTCTTAGTGCTCCTTCTATTCCTCTATCATCTAATGGCCCACCTAGCTCTCTCACAGGTACTTTGCTACAAATGTACTTGAAAAAAGTATTTATTATGTGCTTTTGCTTCCATGGCAAGCTTCTTTTCAAATTCTCTCTTTACTTGCCTTGTCAATGCCTTGCATTTAACTTGCCAGTACTTATGTTGTTTCCTGTTTTCATCATTTGGCTTTTTTTTTCCATTTTCTGAAGAATTTTCTCCTAGCTATAATGGCCTCTTTGATCTCACCTTTAAGCCATGCCGGCTGTCATTTAGCCTTCCTTCCACCTTTCTTAAAGCATGGAATACATCTGGTCTCGGCCAAAGACAGTATATTTAAATAAAGCCCATGCCTGATGTAGACTTTCAACCTTTGCGATTGCTTCTGTTAGTTTTTTCTTAACCATTTTCCTCATTTTATCATAGTCTCCCTTTTGAAAGCTAAATACTAGTGCAGTAGATTTCCTTGCTAAGAACATAAGATCATAAGATATGCCATACTGGGTCAGGCCAGGGTCCATCAAGCCCAGTATCCTGTTTCCAACAGTGGCCAATCTAGGTCACAAGTACCAAGCATTTTCCCCAAAGGATACAGGTTTCACAGTGCTTGTAGAGGGGCAAACAGTGATATCCCAGGTCCCCTTTAATAATGGTTTACTACATTCTTTAGTAATGAATTCCAGAGTTTGATTTTGCGTTGAGTGAAAAAATATTTTCTCTTATTAGTCTTAAATAAGTTACACTGTAGCTTCATTGCATGTCCCCTAGTCTTTCTATATTTTGATGGCATAAACAATCGATCTATGTTTACCCGTTCCACTCCGTTCATTAATTTATAGACTTCTATCATATCTCCCCTCAGCTGTCTCTTTTCCAAGTTGAAGAGCCTAACTTTTAGCCTCTCCTCATAGGGGTATCCTTCCATCCCCTTTACCATTTTGGTGGCTCTTCTCTGTATCTTTTCTAATTCCACTATATCCTTTTTAAGATACGGTGACCAGAATTGTACACAGTATTCAAGGTGCGGTCACAGCATGGAACAATACAGAGAAATTAAAATATCCTTTATTTTATTCTCCATTCCTTTCCTTATGATTCCTACCTTTCTATGTGCCATCTTGGTCACCACTACACACTGGCGAAGGGTTTCAACAGCTTATCCACGATGACGCCTAAATCTTTTTCCTGGGTGGTGGTTCCTCATATGGAACATTGCATGGTGTAACCATAGTTTGGGCTGATCTTTCCTAGCTGCATAACTTTCCACTTGTCCACATTAAATTTCATTCAGTTTTCCAATTTATCAAGGTCCTCTTGCAATTTTTCACAATCCTCTTGAGTTTTGAGTTTTAACAACTTTGAATAATTTTTTGTCATCTGCAAATTTGATTACCTCATTCATTATTCCCATTTCCAGGTCATTTAAGAATATATTAAAAAGCAGCACAGATCCCTGGGGTACTCCACTATTCACCTTTCTCCATTGGGAAAATTGGCGATTTAGCCCTACCCTCTGCTTTCTGTTTTTTAACCAGTTCCTGATCCACAACAGTACACCCTTGTTCCATGACTTTTTAATTTTGCCAAGAGTCTCTCATTTATTATTATTATTAAATCAAATGTGATCATATTATGATCGCTATTGCCAAGTGGCCCCAACATCATTACTTCTCACTAGATCCTGCGTTCCACTAAGAACTATCTTTATCTTTATTTCCACACTTGATAGATCGCTTTTGCCAAGACATTAAAGCGGTTCATAATAAAATCAAAGGTCAACACTGCAAACTATAGAAAAGGAACACCATGAGATGACAGGAAAGAAAGAAGAAGAGCAGGACAGAATAATTAACAAACTATACACTAAACCAAAGACTTCAATTGAACATAAACAAAGACAAAACAGGGGGAGAACAGACAGAGGGAAGACAGGACAAGACATGATTGGGATGGAACAAGCAACCTACGGCAGCCTCAGGGAGGCGTATCAGGAGGAAGGTCAAAAGATTGTTGGAATAGATGGATCTTGAGTAAGGCTTTGAACTGGGGATAAGAGGTTTCCAACAGGAGAAATGAAGGCAGTGCATTCCACAACAGGGGACCAAGAAAGAAGAAAGCTGAGTGATGAGTTTTTTCCAGATGTGCTTGGGATGGGGAGGGTAAGGACAGACGATTAGCATGGAGTGAGCGAAGTTGACGATATGGGGTATGAAGGGAAATGAGATCAGCAAGATACAGAGGATTGTTAGTATTAATGGCACGATGAGTTAGAATGAGGATTTTATAATGGAAGCGAAAATGGAGGGGCAACCAATGCAAACGAAAGAGAATGGGAGTGACGTGATCAAAATGATGGGCAAAAGTAATAAGGCGAGCTGCAGTGTTTTGAATGAACTGGAGGCGTTGTAGCTGATAATTGGGGAGATTAGCCAAAAGGATATTGCAATAATCAAGTCTGCTAGTAATCAAAGCTAGAACAAGGGTAACCAAGGAACCAGAGGGAAGAAGGGAGCGGACAGCCCTGATTTGACGCAAGATTGCAAATGAACGCCTAGTAAGGGAAAAAATATGGCCATGAAAGGAAAGTGAGGAGTCAAGGATTACGCCCAAATAACGGAAGGAAGAAACGAGTGGAATGGGGGTCGAATCAATCATGGGGGCAACGGAAGGACAAGAGCCACTCAGGGACACCCACATAGCCGTGGACTTTGAAGGGTTCAAGCGTAAGAAATGCTGAGAGAGCCAAGAGGCAACATGGGAGAGGCAGAGGTTAAATTGGGAAATATCCAAGGAGAGCGGAGAGGTATGGAAAAGGAGAATGATGTCATCCGCATAGATATATGAAGATACTGGGTACTGCTGGATTAGAAGGGGTAAGAGGGTGAGGAAAATATTGAATAACAGAGGAGAGAGGACAGAGTCCTGGGGGACACTGCAGGTGAGGGGAAGAGAAGAAGAAGATTGACCATTTGAGAGGACAGTAACAGAGCGAGCTGTGAGAAACGAGCGAAACCACTGTAGAACCGTGCCACGTAACCCAACATCAAAGAGGCGAGAGAGGAGGGTCTGGTGGTCAATCAGGTCGAACGCCACAGAGAGATCAAGGGAGACCAGAAGAGTGACATCTCCACGGTCATGGGCGACATGTAATTCGTTTAATACTCAATATACATAAAAACCTCTGCACCACACCTTGAAAGTATAGAACGTAACTTTCCAAAGACTTGATAGATTTACAAAAATCAAGTGATATCCAGACTTACAAATACCACACGCTTTTAGAATGGTAGCGGAAGGTCTCAGTACACATGGGCAGCCAATAGACTATCATGTTATCGTCTAATGGACTTACAGCCTTATTAACATCAACGACCTTTATTTTAAAATGCCTGCTACCAAAAGCGTAGGTAAAAATGACTTTGGAGGATAATTCAAAACTGTTGTTAAATTTTAAGAAAAAAGTGCTTAACTTTCAGGAAGAATTGAGCTTGAATTTTCCCAACGCTGACAGACGCACCTCTTAGTGCGTTTCACCCTCGCAGGTTTCGTCAGGGGAATCTTGTAAAGCACTAAAACAATGTACAAAACAAGTTCATAAGTTACCAACTTTCAAAAATAATGAACAAACACTGAAGGTATATCATGTTATATTACTGTACCTCAAACCCGAAAGATCCACTTTCTCCCACAAACAATTTCTCATTGATGGTTGTGGAACGCCGCGCATGCGAAGTAGTTTTATAGAACACATTTAAACCTGACAGCAGTTAGCCACCAACCAGCCTCTTTCTCACAGATACACCTCCCACTCAACTCGAGCGTTCAGCCCATCTGGGGCCACTGACTGCAGCTTATGGATCCAACGCTGCTCATTGAATAACAAGGTCTGCTCCATAGTTTTCCCGCGCGTGCTGCACTAACATGCATAATACAAAAACAGCGCAATTCGTTTAATACTGCCAGGAGAACAGTCTCGGTACTATGTCCTTTGCCGGAAACCGGCTTGACGGGGGTGGAGAGTATTGGTGGACTCAACGTGGGAGGTTAACTGTTCGAACACAAAATGTTCCAAGAGCTTAGCCAGGAAGAGGAGGTTTGAAACAGGATGCCAATGGGACAGAATGGAGGGATCAAGGGAAGACTGCTTCAGGAGAGGATGGACAACAGCTGATTTCCATGGAGAGGGAAAATGACCAGAGGATAAGCTGGTGTTAATGATGGTAGTGATAACAGGAATAAGTTGTAAAGAAGGCTCAGACAGCCAACGAGAGGTGATCGGGTCCAAGTTGCAGGTGGTCTTCCGGGATTTGGACAGCATCTGTAGTAATTCTGCGGAGAGAACAGGGTGGAAGGAAGACCATGTATGTGCAAGAGCCTGGTTAGGTGGAGAGGAAGAGGGCAGTGACGAAGGGTCAGCAGCAGGCAGCCCACAAGGGGAGACAAGGGATAGTGGAGGAGGCGGTGGGGGGGGGGATCTAAATTAGCTTCCCCTCGAGTCGGTTCCTCAGTCAGCTGTTCCATGAAGCAGTCATTTATTTCATCTAGAAACTTTATCTCCCTAGCATGGCCTGATGTAACATTGACCTAGTCAATACTGGGTTAATTGAAACCTCCCATTATTACTGTCTTGTAAATTTTACTAGATTCTCCTAATTCCTTTTAGCATTTCATCATCTCTCTGTTTATTCTAGCCAGGTGGGTGCTGGTTCATTCCCACTGTCATTCCCTTACCCTTTTTACAAGGAATTTCTGTCCATAAAGATTCCACAGTGCATTTTATTTCCTATAAGACTTCTATCCTGTTTGACTCAATGGCCTCTTTAACATATAGAGCCACCCCTCCACCTATGTAATCTACTCTATCATTGTGATATAGTTTGTAGCCTAGTCTCACAGTCCCATTGGTTATCCTCCTTCCACCAGGTCTTTGAGATGCCAATTATATCTAACCTTTCATTCAGTGCTATATATTCTAACTCTCTCATCTTATTTTTCAGACTTCTAGAATTTGCATACAGGCATATCAGCGTTTTTTTGTATTTTGGTGGGGGTTTTTCTCATATGAACAGTCTGGCTATCAGATAACAGGGATAATTTGGAATCTTTCAAATTGGTGTGGTTTTTACTTAAAGGCACCTAAGTTACTTTTTACCTTTATTGGAATCACACTAATTTGCCAGAATATTTTTTCTGGGAAAATCTTCAACAGTATTCGTGTCCTTTGAAACTCTGTCCCAACCGCACTGTCAGGTTGTCTCCCCTTACAGTAGGGAAACTGCATAGAACAAAGGAAAGTCAAGAAAAGCCATTTTTTCGCAGATAAAACGCTACTCAATATGCAGATAAATCTATGCACTTTCACTTTAAAAATCCAGCCAAGGCTTCACAGAGAAAGTTATTTGTGTAGTTACCCTTTAATGATGCTCTTATAATACTGTTTGGAAGTCTGATAGATGGTGTGTTAGTCCAGGGCCAGCTTTATCTTTATCTTTATTCGTATTTGATAAACCGCTATTTGTAAAACAATTAAGCGGTGTACAATAAAAAAGTATGGATTTAACACTGCAACTCAAGAAAAAGAACACCAATAATAGATAGGAAAGAAGGAGGCAGGACAGAGTAGTAACACATTATTTCCAAATCATAAGACAGACATAGCCTGGCTAGGTCACACAAATAAACAAACTGGGGCAGACAGGTGACAAACTATAATGGAACAAAAACAAAGACAGGGTGGTCAGGGGGGAGCCTCGGAGGGAAGGTCGTATGCTTTTTGAAATAGATGAGTCTTAAGTAATGACTTAAACTGAGGATAGGATGGTTCTAACCGAAGAGGAGTTGGTAACATGTTCCACAAAAGAGGTCCGAGGAAGAAAAAGGCAGAATGGCGAGTTTGTTCTAGGTGGGCCTGGGATGGTGAAGGAAGGGATAGGCGGTTGGCATGGATTGAGCGAAGTTGACGGTGGGGGAAGTGTAGAGAAATGCAGTCCGCTAAGTAGAGAGGATTACCAGTATGAATGGCTCGGTGAATCGAGATCAGAAATTTGTAATGGAAACGAAAGCGAAGGGGCAGCCAGTGTAATCGAATGAGGATGGGAGTGATATGGTCGAACCGGCTAGAGAATGTAACTAGGCGTGCTGCTGTATTTTGAATCTGTTGTAATCTTTGAAGCTGATACTTGGGGAGGTTGGCCAGGAAAACGTTACAATAATCCAACCTACTGATAACCAATGCAAGAACGAGGGTGATTAATGAGCTAGGAGGTAACATAGAACGAACAGCCCGAATTTGTCAAAGGGCGACAAAAGAGCGGCGGGAGAGTGACGTAATGTGTTCATGGAAGGAGAGGGATGGATCTAAAAGGACACCCAGATAATGAAAGGAAGATGTTAGGGGGATGTCAGTCGAGTTGATGGAGGGGGCTAGTGTAGGGCATGGACCACTCAATGACACCCACATTGCTGAGGACTTCGCAGGATTAAGGTGTAGAAAGTTCTCTGAAAGCCATGAGGCAACGTGGGCAAGACAGAGATTAAGCCGGGAAATGTCTGGAGATACAGGTGGGGCATGGTAAAGGAGAACAATGTTGTCCGCATAGATGTATGATGAGATGGAGTATTGCTGTATAATTAAAGGTAGCGGGGAGAGGAAGACGTTAAATAGTAAGGGGGAGAGAACAGAACCCTGCGGGACACCACAGGTAAGAGGAAGAACAGTGGAGGACTGCCCGTTAACGTGCACAGAAAAAGAACAGGTGGAGAGAAAAGAGTGGAACCAGTGCCAGACGGTGCCTCGGAGCCCAATATCTGACAACCGTGATAGGAGGGTGCGATGATCAATTAGGTCAAAGGCTGCTGACAGATCCAGGGACACCAGGAGGGTAACATCACCACGCTCGTGTGCGACGTGTAATTCGTTCAGCAAAGCCAGAAGAACGGTTTCCGTGCTATGACCGCTACGGAAACCCGCCTAACGTGGATGGAGAGAATTTGTGGACTCTACATGTGAACTTAATTGATCAAAGACACAGCGTTCCAGAAGCTTGGCCAGGAAGGGGAGATTGGACACTGGGCGCCAATGTGAGAGAACAGTTGGGTCCAAAGAAGGTTGTTTCAAAAGGGGGCAAAGAACTGCAGACTTCCAAGACATTGGAAAATGGCCTGAGATAAAGCTGGAATTAATAATGGAAGTGATGACCGGCACCAGTTGCAGGGAAGGTTCGGAGAGCCAACGGGAAGGAACAGGGTCCAGGATGCAAGTGGTTCTCCTAGACCTAGATAGGAACGTCAATACCTCTGCTGTAAGAACAGGGCGAAAAGATGACCAAGTGTGAGTAAAGACATGATCCCCTGAAGTGGAAATAGATGATGAGTCTTCAGGAAGGGGGGCAGAGAACGGGACCGTGGGGGGAGGCGAGAGCGGTGGGGGAGGGGCGGGCGCAGAGAACGAGGAGCGCAAGGTCAATACCTTAGTAGAGAAGAAAGTGGCAAGTGCCTGGGGATCAGGAGCATTAACAACCTGCGAGCCCCGAGGACTAGTAGATAACTTCCGCAGTATAGAAAAAAGTTGTCGGGAGGAACTAGCCGCTGTTGAAATCTCGGCTGTATAGAAAGCAAGTTTAGTGAATTTCACGGCAGTACGATATTCAGATGACAGTCGTGTAAAACACAGATGTAGCTCTAGGGAGGGGTGCCGGGACCAATGACGTTGAACTTGACGCAGCTGGGTACGTAGAAGGCGCAATGCAGGGGAGTACCAAGATGAAGAAGGTGTCCTGGAGAATTGGGAGATTGGTCGAAGGGGTGCCAAATCATTCAGTGCTTTAGTTAAGAGCGAATCCCAAAGAGCCGCCTGATCATCGGTAGAGCAGGTGGCAAAATCAGGCGGGAATATCGAAGTGACTGGAGGAAAGGCCTGTAGAGTTTCATCAGATATGTGACAGCGAAGCAAAGGGTTGGAAGAGGGTACTGGGGGGTCAACCCTCACAGGGGAGAAGGAGATAGAGGAAAAGACGCAGACCATATATACTATATATAAATTTGATGTTCCTTGTAGATATGTTATGTTATAATATGACGTTCCCTGTAAAACAAACTTGTTTTGTTAAGTGTTGTTCAACTGTAAACCGCAACTGAACCTTGGAAGATGCGGTATATAAATGTATGTATAAATAAATAAAAATAAATAAAATAAATAAATAAGTGATCTGACCATGGAATGCTGAGAGTAGAAGGTGGCGAGATCACCGACTGCAAGGACAGAGGAGAGAGGATGAGGTCCAGAGTGTGACCTGCCACATGTGTAGGGCCGGCTACATGCTGTTGAAGAGAAATATCAGTCATAAGATTAAGAAAGGCCCGATCTTTTGGTCTAATAGGGTTATCGATGTGCACATTGAAATCTCCAAGGAGAATGAGATTAGGGAAGTGCAAAACAAGATCAGAGATGCCCTGGAGGGCTGCATCCCATCGCAAAGCAGTGAGGGAAGGAGGAAAGTATAGAAGGAGCAAATAGAGTGGGGGGGAGCAAGAGGAGAGCCTCAATAGTAGAGAATCAGGAAAAAGTGGTACGGGAGATGCATATGATGGGTCTGCACAGAGATGTGAATTGGTTAGGGGCATGTAGTCATTCCAAAAGGATGCCACTGCAGCTGTCCAAAGCCCAAGGCTGATACAAGGAGTGGATCTTCTTTCTTTCATCCCCCCGACCTTAACCCCAACCCCAATTGACATCCTGTCAGCAGTTGCAGCACCCCTGGTTGGCCCAGGGTATAGTGCTTCCTCCTTTAACAGTGGTGAGTCCAACATAGCATCCCCCCCCCCCCCCCACACACACACTCTTCTCAGCATCTTTCTCTATCTCTCCCCCTACCCAGCCACAGCATGCCTAATTTCTTTCTCTTCCATCCTCTGCCCACCATCTCTCTCTGACTTTCTCTCCCCCTCCTCTGCCTAGCCCTGTGACACTCTAGCGTACACAACCTTTTTAAGTGAGGTGCTCTTCCCTTCCTGTTCCTTCCTCATACTGTGAGCAGCCCAAAACACACCCGGGTCACGGGCCAGCATGTCCTGACGCTGATCTTGTGATGCATGGGAGGAGATCCGGAAGTACTGATCCACGACCAGGACTTTTAAATGTGCTCAAGGTGCCAGCATTGAGGAGAAAGCAGAACCATAGATGGCTTCAACACAGGTTTCTGCTACTTCACCCGGGTAGCTCTGCTCTAGGGATGTGCATCGATACACGTTCAGTTCATCAGTGCATCCTAAAGATTTCAGCACATGCTAAATACATTTAACACACGCTGACAGACGAATTAACACACATTAAATCAACCAGTGCACATTAGTTTGTGTTAAAAGATTCCTACTGAAATGAAAGTGTGAAATGAACTGAAAAAAAAACTCCACAGCCCTGTACAGTATGTTTTGCTTCCCCCAAATTCTGGTGCTCTAGGTAACTTCCTAGTTCACCTACTTATAAAACTAGCTATGCTGGGCCACCTCTTCTTTCCTGCATACCCCAAACGTTCAGAATGCTGGATCTCTGGATAGCCAGGCAGGTGGCACCATTCTCCTTGCCCACACAGGCTGCCACCGAGTCTAAAACGAGCCCTTTTTGAGTACAGTGAACCTTATTCCAGATCCTATCCAGCAAAAGTAGCCCTTCACTACGGACATGATTACTGGTGTCAGTAATAGCTTCTTTGTATATTATTATCTCCTGGTTATGGGCAAGGGCTAACTTAATACACAGGCTGCAGTAGTGCATTAAAGAAAACGGTTAATAACACAGGTACACTAAAAAAAATTTTTTTTAAACTGCCTCTAATGTTTCGATTGATTTTTACGTTTTTTGGTGCGCTGAATCCAAATCTGGTAACCAATTTGCTCCATCACGTACAGATTTTTTGCTACATTGGGTTAGCAGTTTGAGGTGAACGTTTCAGATTGAGTGCGATCGAGATAAAAGTTTCTTGGATGAATTCTTTATACTAATTGTTTAGTAGTTATTCAAATAAGAATAAAGAAATTGTAACAAGGCAGCACATAAGAATAGAGTAATGTCAACAAAACACACTGTGATGGTAGCAAAATTGTCTGCACTTAAAACAGCCACATACATGTGCACAAACATTGAGCATATAAGAGCGAGGTTAGACACAAAGCAAAGCAAAGAAATGTGCAAAAAATGTTGTACAGGTATGTATGTAAGAATAGAAAACGCAAACCGCACCATTGCAATACATGAAGACAAACACCCGATGGTGTGAAAATAAAATTCTAATAAATGAGATCCGACACTATGGTAATAACTAGCAAATTTTTATTTCAAAGTTTAGTAAAAACACGATATTTGTCAACACAGTTTAGATTTTAAAGTCATTCTTGGGTCAATCAATCTTCTGGTGGGCCCGTTTCTTCTTCCCCGAATGCTTCTCTTGGTGCGCTGCTTGGCGTATTTTTCATCTGGGGTTTCCCGCAGCAGCAACCAGCAGAAATCAGCCATCATAGTGGTGTTCCATCTTCCTTGGTACCTTCTCTCTGCGTCCTTGATGTCCTGGTGAAACCTTTCACCTTGTTCTTCACTGTACGCCCCCAAGTTTTCGGGAAAGTAGTTCACATGGGAGTGCAAGAAATGGACTTTCAGGCTCATGTTACAGCCTTGTTCTTTGAAGGCATTGAGCATCCTGGCAACAATATCCTTATAGTTCTCATCCCGCCTGTTCCCCAAGAATTTGAGAACAACATCCTTGAAGGAATCCCAGGCTTCTTTTTCCTTCTCAGACATCGTTTCAGCGAATGCTCCATCTGAAATGAGTTTCCTTATATCAGGGCCAACAAACACTCCTTCCTTTAGCTTTGCTTCAGAAAGTCGGGGGAACTTTGAGCAAAGGTACCGAAAGCACTCACCATCTTTTGGAAGGGACTTGATGAATTGCTTAATGAGACTCAACTTAATGTGGAGAGGTGGTAATAGAATTTTATCACGAGGTACCAAGCTCTCATGAAGAACATTTTTCTCACCGGGTCTCAAATACTCCCGAATTGGCCAGTCTTTTTTCCCCCAGTGTAGCCCGGCGACGGGCCCGGCTATCCACAAGCAAAGGAAGCAGGGATATTGGTGAAACCGGATTGCTGCCCTAATAGCATGGATAGAATTTTAAAGTCTCCACAAATCATCCACTTATGCTCATCATAACGAATCTTCTGAAGAATCAGGGCCAAATTCTCGTATTTTTCTTGGAGAATAACAGAGTGAGCAATAGGAACTGAAGCGAATGTGTTGCCATTATGAAGAAGAACACCTTTTATGCTGTCTTTTGACGAATCAATGAACAGCTGCCATTCAGCAGGATCATACTTGAGTTTAAACTTTTCCATCACTCCGTATATATCGTTGCAAAATACCAAATCTTCCTCTTTGCTGAAATACTTCAAAAATTGTGTCTCGCGGTTTGCGGTACCAATAAAAAGTTGTTCCTGGTGACAATAGATTTTTCTGTTTAAGCCGAGAACCTAGCAGTTGGGCAGCATCTTTTGGGAGTCCTAAATCCCGGACTAAATCATTCAATTCAGCTTGAGAGAAAAGTTCAGGTTTCGGATCTGGTTCAGTTTCAAACTCGGAAGTACTGGACTCATCGAGAAAAGCCATCTGATGAGTCTCATCATGATCAGAACCGTCCACACAAATATGATCCAAAGATTTTGGTGGTTCAGGCACAGGTACTTCGTTGCTATGAGGCATAAGCCTAATTGCTGAGGGAAGGTTGGGGTAACTTATTACGTTCTTATTTTTTAAGTTGTATCCCTTCACAATGCAAGAGCAAAAATAGCAGTCACTGCTGTGGTCTCTTTGTTCACGCCACATCATAGGTATTCCGAAACGAAATGCTTGTTTTTTAACTTTCATCTATAAGCGTAGATCTTCCTCACATGTCTTGCACACTTTGTGAGGAGCCCACGGTTTGCCTTGATCGCCTAACTTCAAACCGAAATAGGCGAAATATACTTTTTTAATAAATGCAGAAATGTTCCTCTGCCGCTTTTTCACGGTATATTCCCCACAAATAAAACAAAAACTGTCCGGAGAGTTGACGCAACCTCTGGCTCTGTGAGCCATCACAAATACACAGCACTGCAAACTACAACTGTAGTGAACCACTTCGGAATAAAGCTGGATTACGACTGAGCAAACAAAAGGTAATAATGAACTTGCAAGAAACTGAAATTGACAGGAACGTTCATGTCGCAACCGTGTTTGAGCGAGCGAACGAGGCGAGGCGAACAGGAAAGAACATGCGCCAGCGCGAGTACTGGATTTAGCCCCCCGCCTCCCAATTGTCCTGTTAATGTATAAAATGAATACAAAACACTCTCAAATATCATGAGGGAGTGTTTCTAGTTAGTTAACCATTACAACCTCTATTTTGGGCCAAGAAAATAAACTGCAGTCGGCTAAAAAGAAATTATGTGAACATTCCTTATATGGGTAAGAAATCTAATTTTGCAAGAAAACATGACGTTATGGAACATTTTGGCTATTTTTCCTGGATTCAGCACCCCAAAATCTATAGGAATCAGTTGCAAAACTGGAGGCAGTTTTTTGGTAGTGTACCTGTGTAAATGGAGACGGGCTCTGGCTGTCAGTGACAATTGAACATTGAGAGAAAACGAGGGATCAGCAAGATTGTTTCCAAATATTAACATCACCAAGGTACCTTTCGACCAATCAGCACAATGTGCCGGTGAAGCTCTCTGCTATATCTTATTACAATTCATGTGTAAATAAGAGCCTTGCGTTTGTAGACAAAGTGCAGAACAGATGGCAATAGCTTAGTTAATGCTTTATCCGCGAAAATTATCTATGTCACTTCTTATGGATTGTTCTGTACGACAGGAGATTTGGCCACCAGGGGTTTCCTTTAGGTTTATTGTTTTACTTAGTCCTTTGATTTTCTTATGCTGAAAAATCCTTCAAACTTTTGATCACTGAAATAGGGTAATTCTGAATTGTTTACTTATACTTCTAGAAAAATGTAACTCATGGTCTAAGTTTTGATAGTGTCCATCTACTCCGAATAAATAAGGAAGAGGACAAAGACAACTTGTAGAAGTTGAAAGAGGTAGAAAGGTCAACCGCACAAAGGAGTGGTAAAACTTCAATAGAGTCCAAAATAAGTGGGACAGGTCACAAGTCACCCAGCTAAGAGATAAAATATGATCTCCTGCAGGCTGTCAGCTTGCCCATGAAACAAGGACCAATTGGCTCATTTATTTGGCCCAAGTCATCAAGACCAAAGCAGAGCAGGCAGAATCACTCGGGCCAAATGGTCTTTGTCTGCCAACAACTAGTGTGCAGCAGGTTTTATTGTGCATTGAGTCTCTGCAAAATTCCATTGGGGGCACATGTTCAGCCACTGAAGAGGGCCTCCATTGTCTGTGTCCCTTTCCAACTGCTTGTATTTAGTCGACAGTGTCTTAATTTATTCAGCGACAACACCAGCATATGGAGTACCGATGATGGGAAAAGTCAATGCAACATTTCCATTGTGTTCTAGATATTACCAAATGATCTTTTTTTCTTGCTGTGGAGGCCAATTCTGAGTTGCGCATCCCCAGGATGTCCGGACGGCCCGGGAATGCACCCGATTCTGCTCCCACAGGGGCTAGACAGCCTCGCGGGAGCAGAATAGAGGCATAGTGGCTGGACATCCAGGATGTGCCCCAATTCAGGCACCCCCGACTTCCAGCCACATCCCCGACTAGCTCGGCCTGGCTCCTGCATGGAAACATGACACCATGGCACTGTGGCTCCATGCAGGAGTCACGTACCCGGCGGCAACAGCAGACTCTGCGTTGCCCCACAGCCTGACCCCCAATCAGGCCTTCCACGGCCAGGGTAAGACTGTGGGGCATCCCCTCACCTGTTCTCCATGCCCCAGCTCCGGCAAGCCCTGATGTCCAGGGGGACTTATTCCACCTCTGAGGTGAAATAAGTCCCTCGCTTAAATGGCCAACACTGGACATACAGGGCCAATCTTGGAATTGGCCCTGTACATCCGGGATAGGTGTCACGCCCCTGGCCTGCTCTTGGGCCTCCCTCGGCCTCCCCCCTCCTGCCCCCATACAAAGCTCTCTGCACATCTCTGCGGGGAGCTCTGTGTGTGGAATCTCTACCCAAGCATTTAGCGATGCTCAGAATCTACCCCAAAGTGTTGAAGTTTCACTTTTCAGTTTTATTTAATATAAATGTCTGATCAGTTTACAATCCTAAAAGCCAATTGTAATATTAAATATACAATCTATAAGATGACAGGGCACTATGTACAAATAACAGACAAACTATGAGGGTTGTATATAAAATGTAAAAGGAAGAAAAAACACAGGCGACGATAAAAGTATATAATCTCCCTTGCGTGCCAGGCTGCCAGCCCCTAATAGGACAAAATTACAATAACTGAACAATTTATGCATCGAATGCCAATCTAATGGAATAGTTTTTCAGATCTCATTTAAACTTCTTAAAGGAGGTCTCCAACCTCAGGTCCTAGGGCAACCCATTGCACAGAGAGGGGGTCATTACACTGAGTGCTGCTCCAGGTAAAATGTAGAAACCAGAAAAGGTCTATTGACAGGAGTGTAAGGCTTCTCATTACATGTAGGGAATAGTGAGACTGGCCAAGAAGTAAGAGAACTTTCCTTATTCCCCAGTCATATGCTGTGAAAACTCTTTTCAGCATGTTCTAGAGGCTTCACAAGACTTAGAACCTCACCAAACTTTCCTACCGCTAATAACAATTTTTCAAAACCTAGAGATGGTATTTTAGAAAAATAGAAACATGACGGCAGATAAAGACCACATGGCCTAACTACAATAGCCCCCTTTTTTCCTTTAGAGATCTGCTGTGTTTTTCCCATGCGTTCTTGACTGTTTTGGGAGTCTGTGTGGTTACGCCAGTGGTTTGGTAAGTAATAAAGCTTAGGAGGGATATAATGAGGCGTTGTTACCCACACAAAAGTGTGGGCAGAGGCAAGGTATGGAGGCAAACTCACCTCTTTGCTACTGCCTTTGGAACTTGACTCACCTGATCTCCTTTTCTCTCCCTTGTTCTACCCTTGCCCACACCTTCCGTGTTTCGTATGTCTTGTCTTGACTAGACTGTAAGCTCTGATGAGCAGGGATTGTCTCTTACATGTCTGTGCTTACAGCGCTGCATACGACTGGTAGCGCTATATAAATGTTGAGTAGTAGTAGTAGTAAAGTACACATGGGGACTGCATTCTAAAATCTCTTTGCGCACTTTCTCGTACTGTGTACCCAGTTCAGTTCATTAACAGTGCATCTCAGAGCAATGGACTATATGAGGGGAGGACATGTCTATTGCTAGGAAAGTCCATTGTTCCTGATGGCGCCTGAAAACTGCAGGAGATAACTTTCCTCTACTTGATAGAGCTGTGAGAGATGAGGTAGAAAGAAATGCACCAGAGGCAGACATGGGAGGACACCATTTCGATGCATCCGCCTACTCCAGAGTCACAGGGCTGCAGCTCCGGAGAAGGAGTTAATGGAGAGCAGCTGCTGTCCATTGTTCCCCATGTCTGTTGCAGCGGAGTTCGTCACTCTGAGGATGGACTCTACTTTGTACTGGCGTACCATATGCCGGTGGGATTTTTGATGGGTACGTTGCACCCATAGCACTGCAAGACCCAGGACCAGATTCAAAATTTCCCCCTAGATATCACTGCCCATTTTAGATGCTAAGACAAGACAAATATGACCATATAAAGAAACCATTAACAGGCCATGTGTTAATTGTGCCATTTCTATGAAGTCAAATCCGCGTGAGTTTATGTTATAGAATACTAGCGTAAGAAGTCGCTAACACTGTAAATTGTTAAATGCCAACGCAGATCTAATACATGTAGGCTGTGTTTTATAAAATACGCATGCAAATACCTGTTCCGCCCATATGCACACTTACAGTGAAAGTACGTGTGATGAGCTCTATGCATACATGATGTATATGCTATTCGCTAAGTGCCCACTTAGACACACCAATCACTAAATACGAAAATTTACTTGTGTAAATTGTGTTTAAATTTTCATAGCTTCTTCTAGAATTCCCTTCAGAAGGTCGATTCTGGGAGATCGGGACATCATGCATAGAAAAAAGAACTAGGAGAGCTAGTGGGCAAGAGGATCTCCACCTTAAAGAGTTTAACCATGACAGCATTTCTTAATTCTTCCACTGAACCTCAGAGGATGTCACATTTCATCCCAGTATATCTACATATTTTAAGAGAGTAAAAGCGCAGATAATAAAGAAAACATTAGCTCATGTATAGAATCCGATTCTAAAGGGACACAATACCCTGTGATATTTCATATTGTTGCTGTTTGACGTTTTGGTTATTTTAGCTGCTCTCATGGATTTTCCCATCCCCCAGGCTGTAAAGTTACAAATTGCATCATACATGAATGCTGATTGATCCCTATTGTTTATGATGTCACAAAGTGCTCATACTTCATCATGACCTTCTTGCATGCCACTTCATGGGATGTAATTCATGACCCTCTTCAAGTCACTCTTTTAAAATAAAGAATGACTGAGTAGTAAAATGCTCAATTGAGTATGGTAGATTATTAATGCGTCTTGTGTGCGCTTTTCAAACATTGGAGAGTCCACACAAGATACTGTTTTCTGTTAGTTTTAGTAATACCAGAGGACAATAAAATCCTTTGCTTCAGGGGAAAAAAATTCTAACAGCTGCTTCATTGTCCCTAAAGACTCCCTCCACATTTAAGAATATTAGAGCAAGCCCATAATGCTTTTCCATGTACCGGCCATGCAATAAATCTTGTCAGATGAAAGTCTCTTTCCTTATTCTAGGACATTTCATCAAGAAAGCAGCTATAGCTCAAATTGTCGTCCTAGAATGTAATATTCTTACATCAGCTAACTGTAGTCAAGTGTGATTTATATTACCTGCAGGTTTAATATATTGATTTTTTAAACTGGATATGTTTGTTTGACTGGTCAAGAAGAGAGCAGTTTTCAAGTAATCCGCATAGTTACATTCTGTGCAGGCCTTTTTTAATTCATGTAAAAAACGGAGCAAGTATATTGCGAATAGAAAAGATCCTTTATTATGCATACTAAAAGATCTTCTCAACTGCAATACCTCTGTTCTTTGCTTCTGTTTATTGTGGGGGTGCCCCTTTGTTTTTTCATTTTTGCTCCTTTTTAATGCATGTACTACACTTTAGGGAAATTTTCAGAGAAATAACCCCCATTGTTTCTCTTTGAGAAGCAGCAGGCACAACGTTTCCACATTAAGGGGAATAATGTTCTAAGAGGCTCCTAGACTTAGGAAGCAAGAACACATGGAAATGGGGGTATTTTAGTCATCTGACCACATATATATGTAAACAAGCGCACTCATGCCATGGCCCATTCTGTAAATATGCGCATAGAACCAATAGCGCTACTTTCACCTTGGGTATGCAGAGCCACTTTTACCATGGGCTTGCCCAAAGATAACAGTGGTCCTGCTCCTGACCCTATGTCCATTCCCATCACTGCTGCCCCTCTCCTGGAAATGCGGTGGTGGCAGTACGTTAGAAAAGCACTGTGGCACTGGACCTACCTTCTTTTCCAGTGCCGCACTGCTGTTCATGCTTCCACTTCTGCCTCCACTCAGATCGCGGGCACAAGCGTGAGCACAAATGGCACCATAAGAGAAGATAGGCGTTGTGGTGCCAGACGTTTTTCATGTAGTGTTGCCACGCACATCCCGTGGAGAGGTGGCAGTGGCTGGAGGGAGGGCCTGCACGAATGGGGGCCCACAGAAACAAGGGGGCCATGAACAGGGGGCCCCCACCAGGAATGTTTGCCCAGAGCCCCAGAAGGGGTTGAAACAGCCCTGTGGGCATACACAGGAGTGAAGTTTGGGTGGAGTATGGGCAAGGCACAGCTACACGTGTAAATTCTAAAATACTACCATTTCAATGCATTCTTTAGAAATTTAGGCATGGGAATTTACACCAGCTCTAGGGTTGGTGTATGTGATGACCCCTTAAATTAACACATTTTCGACCACTTACGCCAGTCTCTTAAAAAGAAAAGTAGGCGGAGACCACGTGATGTGGTGAGCTTGAGCGGACGTGTGCAGCTTGAGCTCCGGGCCCCCTCTCCTTAAACCGTGGTAGAGAGCCGTGCAGCGGTACCAATCCCAGCCCAATTTTGGATGGCAGTTTAGCAAGGTACTGGACTTCATTTTGTGCCTCGCATTGAAATGGCCTCTGCGGTGAAGTCGGGGAGAAGGGAAAAAGAACGAGGGGCCGGGCCGTTGAGAATGGCGGAATCCCCCCGAAGCAGGGTGTGCTAGCTTCTTCGCCCACTATGCCTGCGGAAGTCTCGGCAGCGGTCGCAAGTGCGCTGTTGGGGAAGTTTGATGCCTTGCACACCAAAATGGATGCTATTCAGAGCTCTCTCGGCGCACTGGGGTCCCGCGTGCAAGAAGCTGAAGCGCGCATATCCCAGGCCGAGGAGGAATTGGAGACACTCCGGAAGGAGCTCCGCGCAGCGCAAAAGCTTTCCCAGGACCATGCGCTCAAACTGGATGACCTGGAAAACAGGTCTCGGCGTAACAACTTACGTTTTCTGGGTATTGCTGATTCGGTTTTGGACAAAGATCTCAAACAATTTGTGGAGGCACTGGCGGCTTCTCTGCTCAAGGAGGAAGGTGCAAGCGGCCCAGTCATCGTGGAGCGCGCCCACCGGATAGGGCCTAAACAATCAGCAAATGATCGCCGACCCCGTGTAGTTTTGGCACGGTTCCTTTGCTATCCCCAGAAGGAGGAAGTGCTTAAAGCTGCGCGGCAAAAAAGAACCGTTGAATGGGATAACATGCGCATTTGCGTTACACAAGATTACTCTGCTGCTTTGAGTCAGCGTCGGAAAGGTTACGCCTCGCTATGCCAGAAATTGATTGAGGCGAACATTCGCTTCAGCATACAGTATCCAGCTCGACTTGTGATATGGCATCAGGGAACTCGCCGGACCTTTGAGTCAGCGGGAGAGGCGGCTACTTATGTGGAGCAACTTACAGTGCCGGCGGTGGTGTAATTGAAAGAACAGGGCGAGTGGGCGGAGGGGTGCAGATTCTGCTGAGGACCTAACTTGGACCATCTTGGGTGGTGCTCCCACCCTTCTTGGAGAATTTTCTTGGTTTTGATGGAGCCCTGGCTGTCGTGGGGAGTAAGAACTATGACCCCATATAGGGGTCCGAGTGTGCGCGGACCGGAGCCATGGACTGGGCTGTGCTCCATACGATCCTGGGTGGTATATATATGTGTGGGCGGGGCACACTCCATGATGTTCATTTTTGCGGGTGTTCAGGACTGTTTTGTTTTTTTTCCCCCATATGGCGAGGGCTGAGGCCTGCCTGAGAGCGGCCTCGTATGCTATGTCCTGGCGTTTTTTGGGGTTCGAGAGCCGCTTGCTCTCCCCTGCTGAGTTTGGCCCGTGCCTTCGTGGAGTGCTGCCCGCCCAGTATGTGCCTGTTATTGGAAACCCTTAGTGTGTATGTATCGTTGGGGTATACTTGGAATCCCCTTCCCTTTTCTCTCCCCTCCCCGGGATGTCTATGTCGGAGGCCAGTTGGGGGTGGGGGGGGAGTATGTGGGGGTGGGGGAGGGGGAGGATTACGCTTGGATGGGGATCCACTGGGGTATCCTGCTGTATTAATCTGGGGGTCTTGTTTGGTTCTTGCAGGACTGGGGTGGTTGGATTGGGGTAGTATGGTATAAGGAGGGAGGGGGGGTCCTACTCACATCCTAAGTGTCTCCCATGGGTGAGAGGTGGAGCCTATATGGGGGGGGGAATAGAGGGGGGGTTGGGCAGGGGAGGGGGGGGGAGAGGGGAAGCTGGGGGTTGGGCGGGGGGTCGGGGGGCTGGGGGGACCCCAGGTAGTTGGGAGCATCATTGCACTATGGGGAGGACCTCAGGCTAGGGAGGTTTGCCCTTCTTTCTGCCGGTATGTTTTCTACCCGTTGTTTAGTTACTATCCAACCTGAGGATTATTTCCTGGAATGTTTGCGGGGTAGGTCACCCTATTAAGAGATCTAAAGTGTTACAAACCCTGGCACGGCTGCATTGTGATATAGCCTTGCTACAGGAAACCCACCAGACAGCCGAGGAACATGCTAAACTGCAAAGAGCGTGGGTGGGGCAGGGCTGGGGAGCCCCGGCTAAGGGGAAGAAGGGTGGAGTGGTCATACTCATCAGTAAGCGGATTCGTTTTGAGTTGGTAAGAGAGTACGTGGACCCAGAGGGCAGATACATTCTGTTGCATGGTTGTTTAGAAGGCAGGCCGATCGTTCTCGGTAACCTTTATAGTCCCAATGTGTTGGATCGGGCCTTCTATACTGGACTGGCTTCACGGGTGGAGCAGCTGCCTGATGTCCCTTTGATACTGGCTGGTGATCTGAATGGAGTCTTAGATATAGAGCTGGATACCTCCGGTGCTGGGGGCGAATGGGGGCGTGCTCCGACTACGGCGGCGCTTCGGGAGCTGTGTCGGCGACTGGGTGTTGTGGATCCCTGGCGCTTATTACATCCTTTGGAGAGGGACTTTACCCATCAGTCGCGAGCTCACGGGTCTAGTGCACGTTTGGATTATGTTTTGGTCTCGGAGGCTTTTTGGGCAGGTGGATGAGGCGCAGATTGGCCCCACTGAGGTGTCGGATCATGCCCTGGTTTGGGTGGATTTTGTGTGGGGGGCTGCGGCCGCTCCAACTCGAATCTGGAGGTTTCCCCTGGGTCTTGATCGGGATGTGGAGTTTAGAGCCCATCTGCGGCATTGCTGGCAAGACTTTATGGTTCATAAAGGAGTGGAGGAGTGGCCTAGTGGTTGGGGCAAGGTACTTCAGGCCGGAAGGTCGGGGGTTCAAATTCCACTAGAGGACAGCAACCTTGGGCCGGAAGGACTGGGGTTTCTAGTCCCACAGGTGCTCCTTGTGGTCTTGGCAAGCCACTTAACCCTCCATAGCCCACGTTCCCTGTAAAATAGTTATCTCCAAGTTATAATGCCCTGTTCAATGTAATTTCAGTTTGTTCAATGTAAACCGCACTGATGCAGAATAGCGCGGTATATAAGAGAATGTAAATAAATAAATAAATAAATAAATCACGAGCAGCATAAGGATGACCCAGAGTTGCTTTGGGAAACCGCTAAGGTTGTGTTAAGGGGCGATATTATTGAATATGTTGCTCGAAAGCGTAAACGTCTGGCGCGGCAGATCGTGCAGTTGGAGAAGCAAGTGGTTAGGGCGCGTCGCCGCTGTGCCGGGGATCCCACGGGGAAAACTAGGAAACGGCTTTGGGAGTTGCAAATGTCGCTTAATGAACTTCTCCATCAACGGGCGAAGAAATCGTATATGTACTACCGGCACTGCTTGTATCGATTCGGTGATAAACCCGGACGCCTTTTAGCTCGCTGCCTGCGTGGTAGCCGGGGCGCGCGGTTGGTGGCGGCTTTGCGAGATGAGCAGGGTTCCTTGCATAAAGATAGCCAGGAAATAGTAGGGTTGTTTCGTTCCTTTTTCCAGCAACTTTATGCGAGGAGGGAGGGGTCTTTGTCAGAGATGCAAGAATTTTTGTGGGATCTTAAACTGCCGAAGGTGACGGCGGAACAGCGGGCTTGCCGTGATGCCCCGGTTACTGAAGCAGAGGTTTATGGCGTTATTCAACGTGCGAAGAGCTGTAAAGCGCCTGGGCCCGATGGCTTTGGGGCAGAGTTTTATAAAGTGTTAGGGGAGCTGGTTCCCCCAGTCCTAGTGGACGTGTATCGTTGTAGAGGGCAGCAAGGGAAGTTTACCTGGGGAAATAACCATGCTTATGTTACTTTAATACCTAAACCGGGGAAGGACTTTACTTTGGCAGCTTCCTATCGCCCAATCTCTCTGTTGAACTTTGATCTGAAGATTTTGGCTAAGGTCTTGGCAGACCGGTTGGCCTTGGTTTTGGGAAGCTTAGTGCATGAGTCGCAGGTTGGTTTCGTGAAAGGACGTTATGCGGTGCAGAACCTACGGAAGATTCTGGCGTCTCTAGAATGGGTCCGGGAACACGGCTTACCTTCATTATTGATCAGTTTTGACGCTGAAAAGGCCTTTGATCAGGTGCATTGGGACTATTTGAAAAGTCTGCTGCCTTATTATGGATTGGGGGATAAGTTTTGTAAGATGGTGGAGCTGTTATATGCGGACCATACAGCGGGAATTCTATGTAATGGGGTGCTGTCGGATCCCTTTCATCTGGAGCGGGGTACGCGACAGGGGTGCCCGCTTTCACCACTACTTTTTGTATTGACTTTGGACCCGTTGATTCGCAAGGTGGAGGAATCTTCAGTCATTAGTGGAGTGCAGCTGGGGGCATCAGGATTTAAGATGGCAGCCTTTGCCGATGACATGCTGGTTCATCTTACGTCTCCCCAGTGATCCTTGCCTTGCCTGCTTGAAGCCTTCTTGGCGTATGGTAAATTTGCAGGGTTACGTATCAATACAGATAAATCTGAGGCCTTGGATGTTGGGGGTATGTTGCGTGGAAGATGGCCGGGCAGTTTTCCGTTACGTTGGGCGGATGAGGCCTTTGTTTACCTGGGCATATTATTGAGGGGAGCGCCCGCGCTGCTGTATAAAACCAATTTTGACCGGGTGTTTTCTAAGCTTCAGGCGCAGTTGCGGGCTTGGGCTCCCCTTCCTTTGTCTTTGTTAGGCAGAGTGGCTGCTCTGGGGATGGTGACTTTCCCACGTATTCTTTATTGGATGCAGACCCTCCCGGTGTGGTTGTTACGACGGGATGTGGTACGCATTGAGCGAGAGATTCGACGGTTCTTATGGAGGGGGGCTAGAGCACACATACCACTGTCTCGGTTGCGGGGGGGGTGGCGGACTGGTGGAGTTGGAGTCCCTGACTTTTGGAAGTACGCGGTGGCTTGCCAAGCACGCCATCTTAGTGATTGGTTGGGGGACACAGACGTTTACACCCCCCCTGGAATTGGAGCGGGCCTTTGTAGCGCCGCACGCCTTGGAAGCAGCTTTGCATCTGCCGCGGGCTGTGCTGCCCGCTCGCTTGACCAATAGTGTTTTGATACAGGCGACGCGGCGGACTTGGCAACAGCTCAATAAGTATTGGGGTAGTGACCCCGCGATTTTGTGTTGGTTGCCTTTGCAGGGGAATGTTTGTTTTACTCCTGGCTCTGACTCGCCCTCCCTTCGGCAGGGGGAGCGGTTGGGTATCCGGCGTCTCGGGAATGTGGTAGCTCCGGATGGGAGATGTAAGGCCTTGGGGGTGCTCTGTGCGGAATATGGATTGAATGTGCGAGCATCAGGCTTTGCTCATGCCCAGGTGTCCCATTATGTGCGTTCCCTGTCCCCATTAGAACTTCATGTGGAACATTCCGCGTGGATCCTGGAGCTTTTGAGCCTGGGGGCGGAGTTCTCTCCGACTATTGCTGAGTTGAAGAAGCGGTTGGACAAGTTTGAGGAACCCCCGGATTTTTTGGTATTGGAAAGGTCATGGGCGCAGGACCTGGGCCGAGAAATAGCCCCGGGTTCTGTGCGCGCTGCTCTGAGTCGGATTGTACATTTGGTGGAGGGGGCCCGCTGGAGGGAGGTGCAATATAAATCCATACTTCGCGCACATTTTTCCCCGAGACAGGCGTTGCGGAGTCGTCTTGCAGCTTCTGGAGGATGTCCCAAATGCTCTTGCTCATTAGCGGATCTGGGTCATATGTGGTGGAGTTGCCTCCTAATCCGTCGTTATTGGCAGCGTATTGGAGAATATCTTGGTGGTCTCTTGCGGCAGCGGGTTTGCTGGACAGGGTTGTTGGTGGTACTGGACTGGATGGGACCGCTCTACCCTAAGGGGAGGTGGGAGAGTCTTTTAGTGCGAAAGGCTTGTCTGGTGGGGAAGGGTCCTATTCTTCGGCGATGGAGAGAGTCAGTGGCCCCCACTTTTTGTGAGTTGAGTAATTGCCTTCACCAGCTTATGCTAATGGAACGGAGCAGTGCACAGCGGTCTCCCCGGCGATGGGCCACCTTTTTACTGATCTGGATGCCCTATATTCAAAGTTTGGGACCTACAGCCCACAGTGAGGTGCTTAAGGTTGGATAGTGATGCTCCTGGGTTTCGCGGTATATGAGAAAGTGTGGGGGGGGAGGAGGGAGGAAGTTAAGGGGGGGGTTGTATTATATTGGTTCATATTGTTTTGCCTTGTATGTGGTTCCTTGGTATGTTCCTCCTGGGTGATGGATCAGACACAACCTCGCCCGGGAAGGGTCCCGCTGTAAAATTCAAATATTTGTGTGGAACTGTCGGTTTGCTATACGGTGTGTTTTTTCAATAAACAGAATATTAAAAAAAAAAAAGAAAAGAAAAGTAGGCATCTACTTTTCTTTATAAAATAGAGCCAAGGTAGGTGCCTACTTTCAGGCATAAAGTAGCAGCCTCCTTATAAAGTTGCCATCTAATGGGGTAATTCGCTTCCTGATATGTCTTGAGATAAACATGATGTTCTGAGAGAAGCTAAAAGACTCTCTGCTTATGAGCCATCAAGGGGTTTAGGAATGAGGCAACATGGGGGGCATTAGGGTGCTGCAGTTCTTTTTATGAATAAGGTGACAGGCCTATATATATATATATATATATATATATTGTGATGCAGCAGACCCTCTTGCAGATAGAAGAAAAGTTTTAAATCCAGAAAAAAACAGGTATAAGCTGCAATATCCTGAAGATCCACATAGAGGGAGCAGGAGAGTCAGTACAGAGTCTGAAGAACCACGCCTCTATGGGCAGGACTTGGGCCCAGTCAGTTTGGATTTAAGCAGAGGCAGGTCTGAATCAAGAGGGGAGATCCAAAGAGAGATACAGGGAGATGTCCAGAGAGGTATCCGGAGACATATCCAGGAGGAAGGAGAGAAAGATATCCAGGGAGATATCCAGAGAAGTATCCGGAGAGATATCCTGAGAGAGAAGGACAGAGACTCAAGAGCCAGAGAAAGGGCAGTCTTGAATGAGAGAGAGAAAGCAGGCCTGAGGAGCAACGAGAGTACTGGCCTGGAAAGCCTCAGGAGTGAAGGCAAGGGCAGATGGCAACAGCTGCAGCCTTGGCCCAGAGAGGTTCGTCCCTATACTAAGGCAAGAGGGATATCATTGGAGAACTTGGGCCATTCTGAGCTGGAGGACAACCAGACCAGGCCTCAAGCCTTCCCTGAGAAAGAAAGAAGCTTTACCTTTAGGCTTTCTTCTATTTCTTGCAATTGTTTGCTCAAGCCTAACATAAGAGAAAGACAAGGGAAGGAAGTTTCTCCTTGTAGCAATGACATTTATAAGCAAAAGCTAACAGACAATTTCTCTAAGAGGAGAACTGTAAATACTAAGCATTGTGCTGAGAGAGCTTTTAAAACTATAGCTGAAGAGGAGCCTTGGTTTTACCCAGTGGGCAGAAGCCGACGCCCTAACCTAATTACCAAACACTGGGAAACTGTACGGCACGCTTTTAAAAAGCCAGAGTTCAGTTGTGCAGAAGCCTCAGACTCAGAGCTATCAGATATAGAATATATGCAAGTGGAATCTGCAGGCGAAGAGTCAGACCAGCAGATGGATTGTACATATTGTACAGCAGAGAAGCTGTAGTTCATTCCTAGCTCTATGAATGCATAAGTGAATGCAGTATTTCGTGTTACCTTAAATTACTGTGAAGCCAACAGCCATTACTTTGACCTTTTCATTTGTGCTTTAAACCTGATGCAAGGATTTGTTCAGTTCTGTTACTTTCCAAAGCCGTTTATCCTGTTTTTGAACCATTTTTGTGCAAAGGGGAAATAAAGCCTTTTTCATTTTTCCCTCCATATTCGTGTGAACTTGTTCTTTTTGGGAAGTTGGTAACGAGGCCGGCACAAGGGACTGCTACCCTTGACCCTCGCACCTGTCCAACCCCAATCACCAGAATCTTGTGCGCTCCCCAGCCCTTCCGTGGAAAACTACGCCGCCACCAGGGGGGGCTGCGGGGGACTATATATATATATATATATATATATATATATATATTTATTTATTTATTTAATTTTATTTGAGGGGTTTTTTATACCGCACTCTTTAAAATCAGCTCGGTTTACAGTTAAAACAGATTTGTACAGTGAAGCCGGCGTCCGCACTGTACTTACAAGGAACAGGGTCACCCTGTGGATAGATAGCTAGATAGATATACAGGGTGGCCCAAAAAAAGTGAGAACATCTCGTAGCATATAAATTAGTTAAAAATTCAAAAAGACAGATGTAAACGATTGACAAATTAAAAAAAAAAAAAAAGATGGTGACCGGAAATTATAGAAATAAAGACGTTATATAGCTAAACAAGGTAAATAAGTAAACTCTTTAAGCTTTTAATTTACGAGATGTTCTCACTTTTTTTGGGCCACCCTGCATATATGTGTGTGTGCTTTTCTGCTAGTCACCTATGTGCCTTTAGAAAATAGTATGTGGTCTGTATGTTTTCAAAAAGTTCTAAAGACATGTATTTAGGCAAACGTTCAATGGTGGAGATGCCATTTGGAACATGACCGCCTGTGTGCGAAGTTGAACCAATATGTCCTTGAAGATTTATTTATTTATTTATTTATTCATTCATTCATTTTTTTTATTTGCAACATTTTTCTCTACCGCCCCTTCCAGAGATCAGGGGCGGTTTACATTGGAACAATTCTTTTACATAGAACATTGATGTTATTGTAGTTGTATTGATGTACTGTAGTTGATATAATATTTTATTTATCTATGTATTAGTATTTATTCATTGCCCATATGAAGAAATTTACTAATGAATGTTCAATGTAACTCGCCTTGAACCTTGGCGACTAGACAAGCCATAAAGTCATCTAAAAGAAAGAAATTAGAGTTCAAAAAGATATGTAAAACCTTCTGAGACAAAGTTTAGTTTACTTACCGATTTGATCAACCGCCTTTTGCTAAAACAAACAAAGCAGTGTACAATAAATGAGCTATGTTATCACAGAGGAAACAAGGAGATAAGTCATAGACAGTGAGAGAAAGAGGAAGAATTTGCATGTCTTCCCACCGCTGAGCAATTCACCAGGCTCCATCTTTATTGCTCCTTTCAATCTATTCAAGGATAGCTCTGATCTGAGTGCAAGGGGAACAGGATCCCACAGACGAGAAGCCAAGTACGAAAAGACTTATGAAGAATGCATTCCAAACATAGTCCTGATAAATAAAATAAATACATCAATCCCATGACATTATTTATTTGGCTGAACTTTTACACCGCTTTTCACGGAGGTCAAAGTGGTCTACATAGAACTTTGAACAGGTTAAACAACGTTTATATGGAACATTAACTTTATACAATAAGGATTAAAGAACAGAAACGTATAACAATAAGTTTAGGCAGGGACTTGTTGCCTTTAACTATATAAAGTGTATATACCACCATATACACGCGTAAATGGCCTGTTATAAGATTCCATTCACTTGGCATGAATACATGTACTTTGCCAGTAGGCATAGCTAGGGGTGGAGTGCACACGTATGCATGTACATTTTGAAATACTAGAAACCTAGAAACATTACGGTAGAAAAAGACCATACGGCCTATCTAGCCTGCCCGTCCATAGCAACTACAATAGTCCCTTTTTTACCTTTAGAGATCCTCTGTGTTTGTCCCATGCATTTTTGAATTCAGATACGGTCCTCGTTCACCACCTCCACTGGGAGACTATTCCATGTATCTACCACTCTTTCCATAAAGAAATATTTCCACATATTACTCCAGAGTCTATCCCCTTTCACACTCATCCTATGTCTCTCGTAGCAGAGTTTGCCTTCAATTGAAAGAGACCTTCCTGTGCATTTATGCCACAAAGGTATTTAAATGTGTCAATCATATCGCCCCATCCCTCCTTTCCTCTAAATTATACATATTAAGATCTTTAGGTCTGTCCTCATATGCTTCATAACGAAGACCAACCATTTTAGTAGCCACCCTCTGCATCGACTCCAACCTGCTTATATCATTTTGAAGGTGCGGTCTCCAGAATTGCACACAATACTCCAAATGAGGTCGCATTAGAGACTTATACAGAGGCACTATCACCTCCTTTTTTCTGCTGACCATTCCTCTCCCTATACACCCAAGCATCCTTCTGGCTTTTGCTGTTGCCTTTTCTATCTGTTTAGCTACTTTCAGATCGCCAGACACAATTACGCCCAGGTCCCACTCTTTTTTTGTGGACAGAAGTACCTCACCCTCTACACTGTACCACTCCTTTGGATTTTTGCAGCCCAAATGCATGACCCTGCATTTTTTAGCATTAAATTTGAGCTGCCAAATTCTAGACCATTCTTCAAGCTTAGCTAGATCCCTCATCATGTTATCTACTCCTTCCTGGGTTTGTACTCTATTGCAGATTTTGGTATCATCTGCAAACAAATAAACCTTACTATTATTTGCGCCTGTTCTTGACAAATCAAGACTACATACATTTAAAACTGCCATCGTTAAGCATCAAAGTAGGCACCTACTTTTCTTTATAAAATACTTATGTACGAGCAAGGACAAATACCCTCCCCCACCCTCTTTCTCAGTCCCTCCCCAATATGTATTGTTGTTTTTCCTCATCTTTTCTCCTTTTGTATAATTTATTCATTGTAATTTTAGCTTTAGTTTTATATTGTAAATCACTTTTATATGTTTGGATAAGGTGGTATATCAAACTGGAACTCAACTATAAACTATTACTTGCGCACATTCTTACAAACACTCTCCTCTTGTGCATTTATGCCACAGAGGTATTTAAAGGTCTCTATCCATCTTTCTCTGTTGCCCACACAAATGCACACAGCCAGCACACCCATCTCTTCGCCACTCCTCCTGTAAAGCCAGCCTGCACTAATTTTCCCAATGCGCATAAACGAAGCCTGCACTTTTTATCCACTGCTTCTCCGCAGTCTCCGTGTTTTTCCCCACCTTTTCTCTCCAGCCTTCACATTCTTTCCTCAAAGCACATAAATCTATCCTTCACTTTTTTTTCCAATGCACATGAAACTGGCCTGCTCTTTTTATCTAATGCTCCTCCCCAGTCTCCATGGTTTTTTTTTCTTGCTGCTTTCCCCAGGCTGTAGATCTTTCCCCAATGAACATTAAAACCAATCTGCACTTTTTTTCCAGTGCACATAAAACCAGCCTGCTTTTCTTAACATTGCTTCTCCGCAGTCTCCATGTTTTGCCCACTGATCTCCCAGAGGACAGGCAGCGCTTCTGCAATCCCCCTCCCCCACAAGCAGCACTTCTGCACTTTTTCTTTATGGTTTAATTTTTATTTAAAATTTGATATACCGCCCCTCATAACATTTATTTTATTTATTTATTTATTTAACTGTATTTATATCCCGCTTTTCTCCGGGTCAAAGCGGCGTTACATATAACATCAGAGCAGTGTGCAATAATTACAATATAAAACAGTAGAAAGGAAAAGGAAACAAACACCAAATTAAAAATAGGAAAGAGGGAATAGTGAAGGATAAAGCAGGAGGGAGTCAGGTCAGGGGAAATAGTGAGAACAGGGGGAGCCCCTTCCCCCTCCCCCAGCATGCTGGGCCATCCAAAAATCATTGCAAAAGCCTGAACTAAATCCAAAAATAAGAAATAAATGCCAACATAGAAACATAGAAACATAGAAATATGACGACAGAAAAAGACCACATGGCCTATCTAGTCTGTCCTTCCATAACAACTACAACAGTCCACTTTTTGCCTTTAGAGATCCTCTGTGTTGGTCCCATGCTTTCTTGAATTCAGTTACTGTCCTCATCTCTACCACCTCCACTGGGAGACTATTCCACGGATCCACTACTCTTTCCGTAAAGAAATATTTCCGCATATCACTCCTGAATCTATCTTCCTTCACCCTCATCCCATGTCCCCTCGTAGCAGAACTTGCTTTCAATTGAAAGAGGCTCTCTCCCTGAACATTTATGCCACGGAGGTATTTAAACATCTCAATCATATCACCTCTATCCCGCCTTTCCTCTAAGGTGTACATATTAAGATCCTTAAGTCTGTCCTCATATGCTTTATAATGAAGCCCATTAATCATTTTGGTAGCAACCCTCTGCACCGACTCCATCCTGTTCACATCCTTTTGAAGGTGCGGTCTCCAGAATTGCACACCATACTCCAAATGAGGTCGCACCAAAGACTTATACAGAGGCATTATCACCTCCTTTTTTCTGCTAGCCATTCCTCTCCGTATGCACCCCAGCATCCTTCTAGCTTTTGCTGTCGCCTTTTCCACCTGTTTAGCTACTTTAAGATCATCAGACACAACCACGCCTAGGTCCCGCTCTTCTTCAGTGGACAAAAGTACTTCACCTCCTATACTGTATTGCTCCCTTGGATTGCTGCAGCCCAAATGCATGACCTTACATTTTTTAACATTAAATCCCAGCTGCCAAATTCTAGACCATTCTTCAAGCTTAGCTAGATCCCTCCTCATGTTATCTACCCCTTCCTGGGTGTCTACTCTATTGCAGATTTTGGTATCATCCGCAAAGAGGCAAACCTTACCCGACAGCCCTTCCGCTATATCACTAACAAAGATGTTAAAAAGAATTGGACCAAGGACAGATCCCTGGGGCACACCACTGGTAACATCCTTCTCCTCAGAGTGAGCTCCATTTACTTGTACTCTTTGTCGCCTCCCACCCAACCAATTTCTAACCCAAGCAGTAACTTTAGGGTCCATCCCTAGGGTGCTCAGTTTGTTTATAAGTCGCCTGTGAGGAACAGTGTCAAAGGCTTTACGGAAATCTAAATACACCACATCTAGAGCTCTCCCTCGGTCCAACTCCCTGGTCACCCAGTCAAAAAAATCAATCAGATTTGTCTGACAAGACCTGCCTCTGGTGAATCCATGCTGCCTCGGATCCTGTAATCTGCTGGACTCCAGAAACCTCACTATTTTCTCTTTCAGCAGCGTTTCCAATAATTTACTCACCACCGAAGTTAAACTAACCGGCCTGTAGTTTTCAACCACATCCTTACTTCCGCTTTTGTGTAAAGGCACCACATGAGCCTCTCTCCAGTCCTTTGGCACCACTCCTGACTCCAACGAGGCATTGAAAAGGTCAGTCAGTGGAGCTGCTAGAACGTCCCCAAGTTCCCTCAGTATTCTAGGGTGTATCCCATCCGGTCCCATCGCTTTGTCTACTTTAAGTTGAGCTAGTTTCTCACGAACACAGTCTTCTGAAAATAGTTCAAGATGTCCCTCGCTTCTGTTCTTATTTGTGGGTGTTTTCTGAGGTCCTGCTCCTGGTTCTTCATCTGTGAACACAGAACAAAAATATTTGTTAAGCAATTCCGCTTTATCCTTATCAGCTTCTACATATTCCCCCCCTGCACCCTTGAGTCTGACAATACCACTTTTGCTCTTCCTCTTCTCACTAATATATCTGAAAAATGTCTTATCCCCCCATTTTATTGCATTTTTATCTGTCTTCCCTCTTTACATCACAGTGATAGGGCAGGCGGGCAGCACCAACAGCAAACAGCAAGAGGGCACCCTCTTCAAGCTCCAAGGCCAGCTGCGGCAGCATTGGAGGGGGAAAGGGCTGGCCTGCGAGTATCAACTGGCAGTTGAAAGAATTAGAAGCAGTGGTGGAGTAGGCCTCTATCCCTGCGACAGACCTCTTCAGCTGTGGCGTGGTGTGAATGACATGGTATGGGTAGGCTTGCCAACTGGCTCCAGATGCGCCTGACAGGCTTGATCCAGTCCTGGGTTTACCCCATTGCATGAAGGGACTTTCCATTTCCTATGGAGTACAATGGAGAAAGTAGAACTAAATGTCCCTGCATGCAATGGGGTAAACGCAGGACTGGATCAAGCTTGTCGGGCGCATCTGGAGCCAGTTGGCAACCCTAGGCATGGGGAGGGGGAGCAGCAGCAGCAGTATCAATGTTGGTGGCGTTGGCACGATAACAGCAACAGAGACTAAGGAAGTGCCAAAGAGGCTTTGCTAATGGCGCAAACGGGCTGCTTCTCACTCAAAACATGTGTGAATCAGCCTGTTATTGCGCCTATGTGGGTCTTCTTCTTGCCTTTCAAGAGGATCCAGAACTCCTGTGGCACATTGGGAAGTTTGCCACGGCATGGCACACCGATTGAGAAGCATTGTCCTAGACGACCCTTCAGCCTTATGCTAACCCCCTCCAGAAGATTTTGATAATTCAACTCAATAATCATGATCATTCCAATACCAACCCTGCTACAATAATCTTGTAAAAATGCATAATTGAAGAGTATAAGGAGCAAGGTGACAAACTACACTGTGGAAGTACAGAACAAAACATTATCGGCATGCCAATAGGACCCACTGAACACACCCGTGCTTCAGCAAAAAGCCTTCATAGGGGCTTAGGACTTCAATTAAAAAGACATCAATATTAAAAGCAGTGAAACGTATAAACATCCATGTAAGTCTGAATGACAGTGAGAAAACATTAAAAAAAGGATAAAAACATGCAGATAAAACACAATAAAATTATAGGAATGGTATTGTAGTTAAGGAACAAATATAGGTCATGAAAAACAATTATAGAACCTAAAGAAAACAGAAATTGCATAGATAAAGGAAAGGAATAAAAACAAGTAAAAACAACAGAAGTACAATAAAAGGCAAATACGGAGTCATAAAAATGGCAATAGGATCAATGTGATAAAATACAGTGCTCAATAGTAAAAGGAGATAATCTTCAAATCACGGGGTGAACAAGGAACTTACTTGCGGATCCTTTCACCTCTTGAGCTTTAAAACAGTTGCTATTGACGGTGTCACCGGTGGCCATTCTCCAGCACGGTTTGCAATTTTTCGGACATTTGCAACCTCGGGGACACAAGGCCATGCTAGCTGAAGGGGCTTTGCGGATTTCTGCCCAGCTTTCCCCGATCCCTCCAGTTGTATTCCTTTTGCAATCTGCTTTGTTGCATTACTCTTCAGCACTGCCTTCATTTTGATGGGAATCTGTCACATTAAATGACGGCCGCTTTTCCTGCCGCGCTACTAGAGCTCAGATTTGCCGCATTTGTGTACAGGTAATGGCGTCTGCCTCTCAGCGTTTTCTCTGCCCCTCTATGAGATTCCCTTCTTTTCTAGGCTTTTCCTCTGCCATCAGCAACACGGCTGTTTCCATTTCTAAACTTTAGGTCCTTCGGGGGGAGCTCGTACTATTCGTACCCTTGGTTTGGACATAATATTGCTTTCCCCTTCACAATGCCCCTCTCTGGTTTCCCCTCGTTTCCACCCCCTTTAGAATCACAGTTGATGTACAAATACTATAGTTCAGCTGCTTCCTGCTGCTTTCCTTGGCTTTCAGTTTTACTTATCGATATATCATTTGTCGTGGCTGCCTGTATGTCCTTGCTACGGACACGTGGAGCCCGATTTTAGCAGGGGCACATCCAGATCATCCGGACAGCCCCAAGCGGAACGGGCCTGTTAGGACCCAATTCTGTACCATGGGAACAAAACATTCCTGCGGCATACAGAATCAAACCCGAGGATGGCACAGTGTGCCCCTGCATGCCTGCAGGGACGTTCTCACCGCAGGCATCCCTGGCTCCTGCGACACAGACATGCATCTTCCCCGCTGTCTGACCCATGGCTGGCCAGCCAGGGCCTAGATCGGGTGGTGAGGAATCCCCTGTACCTGGCCCCTGTGGGGGGGAGCCCTGGCCCTGATTGCACCATTTATGTCTATTCCACCTTCCCCCATGACCCAGCAGGATATACAGTGCTGTGACCGGAATCAGCCCTATACGTCCTGCCTCCTCAGCACGCCCCTGCTCCACCCAGAACCCGCCCTCTGCCGACTCTCCCTGTCCTGCTGCTCTAGCCGTGCGGGGAGAGCTGGAGGGTTAATCGGGGCAGGACCCGTTTCAGAATCAGGCCCTTTGTGTCTTATTGAGTGTCTCTTATCCTTAAGCAAGTCAGTTCTTTTCACATCAAGATTTGAATATTAATATTTAAATCATGTGGTGACAATACTATCTCATTTTACTATTGAGCAGTGTATTTTATCACATTGGTCCTATTGCCGTTTTTATGACTCTGTATTTGCCTTTTATTGTACTTCTGTTGTCTTAGCATTGCGTTTTACTTACTTTTATCCCTTTCCTTTATCTATGCAATTTCTGTTTTCTTTGGGTTCTATAATTGTTTTTTATGACCTATATTTGCTCCTTCACTACAATACCATTCCTATAATTTCATTTATTGTGTTTTATCCGCGTGTTTTTATCCTTCTTTTTTTATGTTTTCTCACTGTCATTCAAACTTACATGGATGTTTATATGTTTAACTGCTTTTAATATTGATGTATATTTTATGTTTTTAATTGAAGTCCTAAGCCCCTGAAGAAGGTTTTTTGCTGAAACATGGGCGTGTAGGGTGGGCCCTATTGACATGCCAAAAACTTTTGTTCTGTACTTCTACGGTTTGGTTTGTCTCCTCACTCCTTATACTCTTTAGTTATGTATTTTTACAAGATTATAGTAGCAGAGTTGGTGTTGAAATGATCATGATTATTGAGTTGAATTAAACTCTGTTCCAAGGTTTAGCAGCCCTTGGGAAAAACTCAAGTTCAAACCTGAAACACCAGGTGAGTCACACAGGAAGTTGCTGCATGAGTGAATTGTTAATAGATTTAACAGGAGAGATGGTTAGATTGCTAATTAACAGAACACAGAGTTTATAGTTTGGCTCCCGTTTTTTGGCTGGTTCACATCTATTCAGAATATGTTTTCAAAAATGAACCTAGTGTCAGAGCAGCTGCCGAGTCTCAGGATTTCTGTTTAATCCTGTAGCTTCTGCTTCATCTACCAGTAATAAAACATCGGTATTAGAAGCTGACAAAGAACATGTGTACCATTTATTGACCTCTGATGTATCATTTACAGTTTTTGAGATAATTGGCTTTGATAGTAATATTCCATCACAATTTTATTGAAACAAAAATTAGATTTTAACCCTGAAATTTAAGAACACCCAGATCTTCTAGTCAAAATTTGTTGGCCAAGAGCTTTCAGACCATCGGAGAAAAATTTTGAAAGGGTGTTAGGCTGGGAGGCCAGTGGACTTTAGCTCTGATTACTATTTTCATATCAACATGCCTTGCCATTCGAATGTCATGAAAGAACCATTACTGTGTGGCTAAAGAAATGAGGATAGCACTGTATATCAAAGGACACTTTAAAAAGACAATCCACGTTGCAGTAATATTATGGAGACTATACCGATGTATTAGAAAATCACTTTACAAAATCACTTTCATCAGACCAATTTAAGTTGTCATTTGGATAGTCCAGCAGGTTCCTATAAGAGGTTACAGGCCAGGGACATAACCAAGGATGGACCTGTGTGGGCCAAGACTCTTCCACTTTGGTATCCATCCCACAAAGGCAATGACAGCAGAGCAGTCAAATACGAGGAGACTTGGAGGCAGTATCAACATTGGCATTGCCTTGTGCCCACTCATGGTAATCTCAGGACCTGCAAAAAATCAGGCCTGGCTATGCCACTGCTACAGGCTAATTAATGTTTTTATAATTTCATAAGCCATTTGGACACTATGTTCTAATTCACCGCTAGAGGCATCAGTTTTTCTGCACCAAGCGGTGTGCCAGCAGTAAAATAGCATAAGACAAATTCGACAAACTATTTAGGTAAAGCTGATATATTACCTTTATTAGGCTAATGCAAATTTTATGGAGTGTATTCATAGGTGCCTGGTACAAAAGGCTTTGGGGGGGGGGGGGCTAAGACTTCCTAAATCTCAGGCTGGAGAGCAAGAGCAGGGACTCTTTATGCTACCTGCCTTCTGGGTTTGTGTGCAGCATAGACAAGGGAATGTTCCAGGTTTCACCCAACATCTCTAGATCCCTAGGAGAGGCGCCAGGATCAAAGGGGCTTAAAAAATCCCCTCTCATCCCAACCTATTAGCCTCTTTCCTCCACATAGGCTCATATGTGGACGTACATAGGATGGAGACCAAGGAAGGAGCCAGGAGGACGCTTTCTTCTTGCTGCCACATATGTTTCCTGGTCTTCACAACTAATAGGTTCTGGACATCAGAATGGACCAATCAGCAGCCAGAAGGGAAGCACTTCCTCCAGCTCCTGCAGGAACCATGGGATAGAGAAGAATGGAGGAAAGGGAAAAGGAGTGGAAAAAGAGAGAGTGAATGGATATGTAGAGGGATAGTGAAAGGAAACAGTAAGAGTGTGTGAGGCATGGTGAGAGGAGACAGTAAGTGACTAGGGGGAACAGTGACAAGAGACTGCAAAAGTATATGTATATATGTGTGTAGAAGAAAGGGGCAAGCAAGAGTGGGAACAGAGAAGGGCGCTGTGAGTGGAGAAAGCCTGAGTTGGCAGCTCTATTCTCCCCTCATTCTCCCATGTTACCCAGTTTCAAGAGGAGAACATGTTGGCCAGTCCTGGTTTTGAACATACATCCCAGAGTGGCATGTTAATTGCAGTCCCTGATTTTACCAATTCAGATCAGCGTTGCAGGTTCCATAATGCATACGGATGGAGTTATCAAAAATCCAGGACTAGCCTAAAATCTCATCCTTGGAAAACAAAAGTGTTGGGGGGATAGAAGAGTGGTGATGATCAAGAAAGAGAGGGGTGAGCAAGAACACAGGGGACAAGCAAGTGGAAAGATTGAGGAGAACAAGGCAGAATTCTGATTGGCCTGCATGCCCAGCCACATAACCAGCTACCTCAGCCAGGCTCCTCAATGGAACAGCAGTGCCATGGTGTCCTCTCGCCATAGCACCACAGCTCCATTCAGGAGCCATGATCCCCGGGCACTGATCAAGATCTTTTTTCCACGCAGCCTGACCCTCCAATCTGGCCTTCCAAGGCCTGGATCGGGTTGCGGGGAACTCCCTGCTCCCCCTCACCTGCATCCCCAGGTCCCACGCTGTGATCCCCCTCCATCCAGGGAGACTTATTCCACCTTTGAGGTGGAATAAGTCCCCCGTCTAGATTCAAAGCCCCAGACATACAGGGCCAACTTCTGAATCGGTCCTGTATACCCAGGGTCACAGCCCATCCATGCCCCGCCCTTGCTCCATGTCCGGAATGCCCCTCCCATCCCCGTCTAGGCTTTCTCGTACAAACCCGCTGTTTGTATGGGGAGGATATTGCTGGGGCTGGCAGGGGGATGAATAGCAGGCATGGACGTCCCAACGGGATGTCCATCCCTGCTATTCATGGGACAGAATGACCCCCATAGTCTCTGAGTAGTAAGAAGTAAACTAGTTTCTAGAGACTTTTACAAATAGGCCTTCCAGTTAGGAGCAAAAGATCTGTGAAGTTGTCTTAAGTAGGTGTTAAAGGCAAGTGACAGATCAAAGGGGCAAGTTGAAAGGCAAGGGCTATGTGAATCACACAGGAAATTGGTAAGACTTTACCTTAGATGCACAAGTCAGGGCACTGTGTAGGAAGCCAGCTTTTATTATGTCTCCCATGAGGAAAGGGTTAGGACAGCCATTATAGTTGGTGATTTGATCATTAGGCATGTAGATAGCTGGGTGGCTGGTGGATGTGAGGATCACCTGGTAACATGCCTGGCAGGTACGAATGTAGCTGACCTCATGCACCACTTAGACAAGGTTTTAGATAGTGCTGGGGAGGAGTCTGCTGTTTTGTAACATGTTGGTACCAATGAAATAGGAAAGTGTGATAGGGAGGCTTTTAGGTAGGAAGCTGAAATCCATTACCTCTAGGGTAGCGTTCTCAGAAATGCTTCCCGTTCCACGTGCAGTATCCAAAAGGCAGGCAGAGCTCCAGCGTCTCAAAGAATGGCTGAGACGATAGTGCAAGGAAGAGGGTTTTGGATTTGTTAGGAACTTCGCAAAGAAGGGGCTTCTCAGAAGGGATGGGCTCCACTTAACTGGGATGGAACCAGGCTGCTGGCATTATCCTTTAAAGTGGAGATAGAGCAGCTTTTAAACTAGATAATAGGGGAAAGCCGACAGTCGCCCAAGAGCGCATGGTTCAGAACTATGTATCCTTGAAGGACACTAGCAAAAGATTGAAGAAAGTTAGGCCATATCAACAGAGAGGTTCCAATAAAAACAAAAGTAACCCAAATACCCTTAAGTATGGACAGAGCTTAAAGATTCCAAATTACCCCTGCCTACCAATAACCAGGTTAAGATGGATAAAATACAACCTCTAAATATGCTTGTATGCAAATGCTAGTAGTCAAAAAATTAAGATGGGAGAATTAGAATATATAGCACTGAATGAGTGGTTAGATATGATTGGTATCTCAGAGACCTAGTGGAAAGAGGACAACCAGTGGGACGCTGTGATACCTGGGTACAAATTATATCATAATGATAGAGTACATCAAAGTGGTGGAGGGAATGAACTCTGTTAGAGAGGGCATTGAGACACACAGGATTAAAGTTCTGTATGAAACAAAATACACTGCAGAATCCCTATGGAATGAAATTCCATGTAAAAAGGGGAAGGGGAAGGCAATGGCAGTGGGGGTGTACTATCGACTGCCTGGCCAGAATGAATAAACGGATGATAAAATGCTCAAAGAAATCAGGGAAGCTAACAAAAATTGCAACACAGTAATAATAATGGGTGATTTCAATTACTCCGTTATCAACTGGGTCAGTGTCACGGCAGGACATGCTAGGGAGATAAAGTTTCTAGATTAAATAAATGACTGCTTCTTGGAGCAGCTGGTTCATGAATCAACAAGAGGGGAAGCCATTTCGGACCTAGTCCTTAGTAGAACACAAGATTTTGTGCAAGAGATAAGGGTGTTGAGGCCACTTGGCAATAGTGATCATAGCATGATCACATTTGATTTAATAAATGGAAGGACAACAGGAAATCCACAATATTATTATTTAACTTTCAAAAGGGAGACTATGATAAAATGAGGAAAATAGTTAAGAAAAAACTAAAAGGAGCAGCTGCAAAGGTTAAAGGTTTACGTCAAGCATGGGAGTTGTTTAAAAATATTATCTTGAACGCCCAGACCAGCTCTATTCCACGCTTGGTTTAAAGTTGAGATCAGAGATGCTATTGTAGCCAAAAAAAAGCAACTTTCAGGAAATGGAAAAAGGAACCAAATGACAAACACTTGAAACAACATAAGCATTGGCATGTTAAATACAAGGCATTGATAAGGTAGGCAAATAGAGAATTTGAAAAAAGCTTGCTGTGGAAACAAAAACACATAATAAAAACTTTTTCGAGTACAATGCAATGCAATGTGTGCCTTCAAATCAGTCCTGACTCCTGGCAACCCAGAAGCTCCTGGGTTTTCTTGGCAGCAGGGGTGGCCCAAGGGGGGTGCGGGGCCATGTGCGGTGACTCGGTGCGGGGCCTCATTTGCATAAGGGGCATCATTTGCATAAATATTTGCATAATGTTACCATATACTAACTTTTAGTAAACATGCCTCTTAATGAGTGTATGGATAAAGAAAGACTAAAAGATTTCTACATTACTATAATCCAGTGCCAACCACCAGACACATTAGGAACTACTACAAACACTGCCCATTTAGAACCCATAGCAAACCCGCCGTATCCTAACAGCACTACCAGGACTCACAAAGCACCATACCCTACCTATCAAAAGGAAACATGCAAATATTAAACCAATACATTTCAGAGAACAACAATACATGACCTACTGGGGAAAGAGAACAAGTGGCAATGTCAAATAGGAATTACATAAACAGAATACCTCAGCTCAGTTACACATGCAGAACATAGACCATCACCAAACAAGAAATCACAATTTAGAAACAGGAAGACAATAATTAAACTGGGAATCCCAAAAGCCAAACTTGGAATGTACAACACTGTAGAAATAAAACTATATATTAATTTGCTCTTGTACTAAACAAAGCGCAGACGTTAATGATGCACATTTACCAGAGCTGACATATTCCAATTAATAAATTCAAATAAAGAGATATTTTTCTACCTTTTGTGCATTTTTTTTCAGCTGCAATTGCTCCAGCCACTTTCTTCTGGTTTCTTCTTCGTGTCTTCTGCTAACTCTCCATCGTCTGCTGTCCATTTGTCCTTTCTTCTCTCTTCTAGTTTTTTTCCATTCTCTCTCTACATCTGCTTTAGCATACTAATCTTTCTCCTTTTGCTCTTTCCTCATTCCTATTTCATCCACTCAAATTTTACCCCTCCATCCTCAATCCCCACTTACTCTCCCAATACCCGACCAATTGTAGATTTTTTATCCCTCCCACACAAAATATTTTTCCCCTCTCCATTTTACTCTCGCAGCCCCATCCCATTCTAATCCTCCCCCAACATCAGCTCCCTTCTAGTTCCAGCCTCACCCAGCATCCATTCCCTTCTAGTCCCTGCATCAGCCCATTTCCAGTCCTAGCCCCCCATCAGCCCATTTCCAGTCCTAGCAACCCCCCAACCCAATACCAGTCCTAGCCCCCCCATCAACCCACTTCCAGTCCTAACCCCATCACCCCATTTTCAGTTTAAGCCCCCCCTATGACCCATTACCAGTCCTAACCCCCATCAGCCCACTTCCAGTCCTAACCCCCATCAACCCATTTCCAGTCCGCCCCCATAGCCCATTGCCAGTCCTAACCCCCCCATCAGCCCACAGCCCATTACCAGTCCTAGCCCCATCAGCCCACCTCCAGTCTTAATCCCCCCAGCCCATTTCCAGTCCTAGCACCCCCCCAACCCATTACCAGTCCTAGCCCCCCATAGCCCACTCCCAGTCCTAATCCCACCAGCCCATTTCCAGTCCTAATCCCCCATCACCCAATTTTCAGTTTAAGCCTCCCCATACTCCATTACCAGTCCTAACCTCCCCATCAGCCCACTCCCAGTCCTAATCCCACCAGCTCATTTCCAGTCCTAATCCCCTATCACCCAATTTTTAGTTTAAGCCCCCCCATAGCCCATTACCAGTCCTAACCCCCATCAACCCCACTTCCAGTCCTAAGCCCATCAGCCCATATACAGACGTAGCCCCCCCATAGCCCATCACCACTCCTAACCCCCCCAGCCCAGCCCAGCCCAGCCCAGCCCAGTCTAGCCTAGGGAAAATTAAAAAAAAAAAAAAGCTGTCTGCTGCCGCTGCCGGGGCCGCCGCGGCAGAATCGCGTGTGCCGCAAGGCCCCCCCCCCTGCCCAGCAGAGCCTGCCCTCCCCTGTATCACCTCTCTCTTTGCAGCTGCAGTCACACGCACCGGCTTTCAGAGCGCGAAGGAACTAGTTTCCCTTTCGCGTCTCTGTTAAGCCCGCGGGGGCTGATGGGAACTTCCCATCAGCCCCCGCGGGCTTAACAGAGCAGCGAGGGAGAAACTCTCCCCTCGCGCTCTGAAAGCTGGCGCGTGTGACTGCAGCTGCAAAGAGAGAGGTGATACAGGGGAGGGCAGGCTCTGCTGGGCAGGGGGGGCCCCGCGGCACACTCGATTCTGCCGCGGCGGCCCCGGCAGCGGCAGCTTTTTTTTTTTTTTTTTAATTTTACTTTTAGATCAGAATGTTTTTTGTGCGGGGCCCCCTGAAACGCGGGGCCCTGTGCAAAAAACATTCTTGCTCAATGGACGGGCCGGGCCTGCTTGGCAGTGTCACCGGAAGTAGATTACCAGGCCTTTCTTCTGAGGCAAAGGAGGGTTAAGTGACTTGCCCAAGGCCACAAGGAGTGCTAGTGGGAATTGAACGCTGGTTGCTTGGTTACCAAGCCAGTGTTCTAACCACTAGGCTACTCCTCCACTCCTATTGAGTGCATTTGTAGCAAAAAACCTCTGAGAGAATCAGTTGGATCATTAGGGGTAAAAGGGGCACTAAGAGATACAGACTGATATCAAGTTTGCCATTCTTATCCAAAGCAGTAGAAAAATCTGTACAGAGGCAAATAAAGGACTTCATTGACACAAATGTGCCACTTGATCCACACCAATATGGTTTCTATGCTAACCATGGAGTTGAGCCCTCCTTACATCCCTCCTAAACAGTATCATTCGCCGAATGAAACACACAAAACAAGCATACATTCTCATATTCCTCGACATAAGAGCTGACTTTGATTCTATAAATCATGAAATTCTAATCAACCGTCTAAAACATCTCAAGATAGGCAGCACCATAATTCATTGGTTTAAGTCCTATCTAACTGACCGTACTCAACAAGTCATATACAATAATACTCTTTCCAAACACTTCCACCCAACCCACAAGGCTCTGCATTATCTGCATTACTATTCAACATCTATATTCAACCAATCTGTGATGTAATCCACAAACACAATGTGGATTACAGAATCTATGCAGATGACAACATGCTATTCACAGCAATTGATGCACTAAATCCAGACTATGGAAAAATAACAAACTGCTTCAAAGACGTCCCCACAATGGCTCAATTCTGTGAATCTGTCAATCCATCAAAAAAAAACCCAGAAGTTCTAATGATTTCTAGAAACAAATCATTTTCACCAACCCCACAACTTCAAATTAATGGTTCCTCCCTCGAAATAAAAAAAGAAATAAAATATCTCGGCATTCTGCTAGATCAGAACCTCAACTTGACAAACACATCAGCATGTTAACACGAACAATATATAACAAGGTACGAATGATAAAAAACGTAAGACCCCTACTATCTTCAGAAGACTTACGCACGATAGCCCAAGCATTTATTGACCCACACTTCGACTTCAGTAATATTATCCTACAAGGACTACCCAAACAAACCCTGAAAACACTCCAGATGGTGCAGAACACTGTGGCTCACACTATAATGAAAATTTCAAGAACTGAATATATAACTCCAATCCTATACCACTTACATTGGCTACCCGTCTCACAGAGAGTCAAATTCAAGGCAATACTAACCACTTTTAAGACAATAAACAACATTGCCCCAACATACCTCACCTCCCTCATCCAAGCTCAACAAGAAACAAGAAGTAGAAGGAATAACATGAGGAACCTTCTATCCATCCCAACAGCTTCTAGAAATGCAAAACAATCAACAATTAACAGGGCCTTCTCATTATTCTCCCCCGTGTTGTGGAACTCTCTTCCAAACAGCCTACATGAAATAAAGGACCTAACCACATTCAGAAAAAAATTCAAAATACTATTATTCACTGAATCTTACCAGTCCATAATGGATAAACCAGATCCAATCTAATGGACATTCAACAATTCTTACAACCCTATCACACCCCTCCCTTACATAGGCCACCTTGATGTTAATTATCATGCTAAATATCAATTCTAAAGTGATACCTCAGACCTGTAAATAGTTGCCCATTCGTTTCATCCTAATGGCTGAGTATGTATTAGTTTCAGTTAAGATTGTTACTGGGTTAACTATTCTGTTCCTTGTTGATTGTAAACTGCCCAGGCAGTACACTTTGGTTCTCTGTAAACCGCCTTGATTATGTGATAAAGCGGTATGTAAGGCAAATAAATAAATAAAATAAATGGGAGACAGCCAACATGGCTTTAGCCAAGGAAGGTCTTGTCTTACTAATCTGTTATGGTTTTTTGAAGGTGTGAATAACAGGTAGACAAAGGTGAGTCGGTTGATATAGTGTATCTGGATTTTCAGAAAGCCTTTGACAAGATCCCTTATGAGAGACTCTTGGCGAAATTAAAAAGTCATGGGATAGGAGGTAGTGTACTATTGTGGATGAGGAACTGGTTGAAAGATAGAAAACAAAGGGTAGGGCTAAATGGTCAATCTTCTCTATGGAGAAAGGTGAATAGTGGAGTAACCCAGGGATCTGTGCTTGGTCTGCTGCTTTTTAACATATTCGTAAATGACCTGTAAATGGGAATAATGAGTGAGATAATCAAATTTGCAGTTGACACAAAATTATTCAAAGTTGTTAAAACCCAAGAGTATTGTGAAAAATTGCAAGAGGACCTTGATAAAATGGAAGATTGGACATTCAAATGGCAGATGAAATTTAATGTGACATGTGCAAATTTATGCACCTAGGAATGAACAACCCAAACTATGGTTACACGATGCAAGGTTCCACATTAGGAACCACCACCCAGGAAAAAGATTTAGGCGTCATCATGGATAACACATTGAAACCTTCTTCCCAGTGTGCAGCGACAGCTAAAAGACAAATAGAATGCTAGGTATGATAAGGAAAGAAATGGAGAATAAGACAAAAGATATTATAATGTCTCTGTATCGTTCCATAGTATGAGTGCACCTTGAATAATCTGGTTGCTGTATCTTAAAAAGGATATAGTGAAATTAGAAAAAGTACAGAAAAGAGCCACCAAAATGGTAAAAGGGGATGGAAGGATACCCCTATAAGGAGAGGCTTAAAAAGTTAGGGCTGTTCAACTTGGAAAAGAGACAGCTGAGGGGAGATAAAGAATAAAGATAAAAGATAAAGCTATGATTTATTTATTTATTTATTTATTTAACATTTGCTTCTATACCGCGCTATTAAAATCAGCGCGGTGTACATCAAACAAGCATACTACAATGTATACAAACATTGAGTTTTACAGAGAACAGGAAATTGAACATGGGAAGGAAACCAGGGGAACTAAATACATATTAACTCAAACTATGTACAATACTTTAATGTAAATGGGTGTTGCATTAGTTTTGTGAAGCTAACCATTATCTGAGGAGATGATGTGCAGGGGCGGCAGGTATATGGGGGAAGTTTGCAGGTTGTTGGATGTGCTTCTATCACTGGAGGTTTCTGAGTAATATTTTGTGAATAGGTGGAGTTTTAAAGCTTTTCTGAATAGTATGATGCTTTTTATTCCACGGATTTCATGGGGGAGTGCATTCCAGTTTAAAGGGGCAAATAAGGAGAAGGCTCTGTTGGAGGTAGCTTTTGTGCATTTAGTCATTAGGTTGGGGACTGCTAACGTGTTCCGTGCAGTAGATCTTCTGCTTCTATTTTCTAGGGTGCCATGGATTAGCGTGCTGATTGGCGTAGGGGGGTAGTTATTTAGGGCTTTGAAGGTAAGAACCAGTGATTTGTATTGGATCCTGGCGTGAAGAGGTAGCCAATGTAAATCCTTCATGATGGGTGTTATGTGGTCGGATCTTGATGATCCGGAGAGGACTCTTGCGGCTGCATTCAAGGCTAAGCGGAGCGGGTTTAAGGTCGACTGTGGAAGGCCATGAAGAATAATATTCGCGAAATCAACATGTGGAAGGACTAGAGCCTGAAAGGTTGTTCGGTAGTCTGTGAAGTCCAGTAAGTGTCGGAGGTGACGTAGAGTTCTGATCTTATGGTATATTGCCTTTGTGATGTTTTTTATATGTGTTGTCATGTTCAGGTGCTGGTCCAGGGTGATGCCGAGGTAACGAATTGTGGATTTGGATTTCAACTCTACATTGTTGACTCGTAGAGATGAAGGGGGTGTGAATTTGAGGTTCCTCGTGACAAATAGGACATCCGTTTTGCTGTGATTGATCCGTAAATTCTGGGATAATAGCCAATCTGTTACTGCTTCGAAGCAATTAATTATTGGGGAGAGCACTGGTTGGTCTATCAAGAATGGCATGTAAAGGAGGATGTCATCAGCGTATGCAAGGCATTTTACGTTGAAGGATCGAATTAAGTCGCATATCGGCTGCATATAAATGTTAAACCATCAATGAAGATAAGGACGATCCTTGGGGAACTCCCTGTGTTTGTAGAAATGGTTCGGAGGATGAGTGGCCAGCCTTGACTTGCTGCCATCTATTGGATAGGTAGGATTCACACCATTTAGAGCTGTATTTTGGATCCCCTTTTCTTTCAGGCGTTGTAGAAGAATGTCATGACTCACTGAGTCGAAGGCGGCAGATATGTCCAGGAAATAAGGACAAGCCTTGTTGTATGTTGTTGATTCCTGTGATCAGATCGTTAAACAGGGTTGTGAGGACAGTGTCTATTCCGTGTGCTACTCTGAATCCGTGTTGGGCTGGATCCAATGGTGCTTCGGTGTCGATATGTTGCTGGATTTGTTGTTGGGCGGCTTTCTCAATGATCTTGGCAAGGTGGGGGATGCTCGATATTGGTCTGAAGGATTCTACTTTGGCTGGATCTAGTTTGCTATTTTTTAGTAATGGTTTGATAGAGGTGTTTTTGAGGCTCTGCGGGAATGATCCTGTGGTGAAGGACTGGTTCAGAATTTTGGCCAGGATGTTGCTTATGTCATGACGAAGCTCTTTGATCCAGCTGGCTGGGCAGGGGTCATTAGGTGCTGTGCTGGGATTAACAGAAGCAACGATGTCGGCGACCTCTTTAGTGGATACTGTGGTGAAGTTGCATAGTGGCGTTGCTTGAAAAGTTTCTGATGGTGTGGAGGGATTATTAGTGCCTATGTTTGCGTTTGTCTTAACCATCTTCGATTGTAAATAGTCTGCATAGTCCTGTGGTTGAGGCATTGGGGGGTGGACTGAGATTGGTTCTCCTGTTATGGACTTTACTATATTGAATAAAGCATGTGGTTTTGATGGAGCGTTTTAAAATATCAGTGTGATAGAGTTTCCTTTTTGTGTTATCTTCTCACGGTGGGTCAGCAAGTATGAGTTGTATGCAGTGTGTGCTTCAGAGGTGTGGGTTCGACGCCATTGTCTCTCGAGTTTGCGTAGATGGTGAAGCGATGTTCGCAGGTCCGTGGAGAACCAGGGTGCATGTTCTCGTCGTTTTGTAGTTTTTTTGGCGAAAGATGGACAGGATGCAGCTCTGAGGTTATCATCCCATTTAGATATGAGGTCATCAAGGCTGAGGGATGCGTTGGTCATAAGCGGTTGGAGTTTCTCTAGGACTTCGCTCTTGTTGAGTGGGCGGAAGCGGGCTGCAGTAGTTCTGGAATTATTTGTATTTGTTGTTGTCTGGTTGTCACTGGGAGTGCTTATGGGTATGTGGAAGCTAAGGAGGTGGTGGTCGGACCATGGCACTGGTGTCACGGATAGTGCGATGTCTTGGGATGATGAGGCATTAGAAAGAGGTGCGAATATTAGGTCCAGCTTGCCCCCCTTAGTGTGGGTGGCAGAGTTGACACATTGTATGTATCCTAGATCCTCTAGGGCTTCAAGGAATGTTGTTGAGTGGCTGTTTTGAAGAGATGGGAGGTTAAAGTCGTCGATTAACCAGTTTGGAGAGTACGGGGTGGAATTCTGACATGTTAACTCAATTATTGTTGATAGGTCATCTTGTGATGGAGTGGGCGCCCGGTATATTAGGTTGATGGTGCAGAGTTCACTTGATATGGTGAGGGTGTCAAGGTGAGTAGAGCTGGAGGTGTTACGCAACTTAAATTGGAGGTCAGCTTTGGCCAGGATGAGTGTCCCGCCTCCTTTCTGAGTGGACCTGTGGCAAGTATATAGGGAAAATCCTGGGGGTAGCATCTGGTTTAAGAGAACATTGTCGCATGCTGACAACCAAGTCTCGGTGATCATCAAGATGTCGAGATTGTGTAGTGATATCAGATCAATGGCTGCAGGCCATTTTGAGCGCACTGATCTGGCGTTTATCAGAGCACATTTCAGTAGGCGTTGCTGATGTTTTTTCTTGGCTTGTGTCTTTTTGAATAGTTGGAGGGGGATGTTAAGTAGGTGGGAGTGGGGTGTGTGGTTGGTTTTTGTTGTGGTATGGTATGGGAGCTCGGGCCGTCTCCTTCCATGGTGTAGGATTGGAATGGGGTTAGAGTCCTGGTGGAATGCAATTGAGAGGTTGGGGAGTCCAAGGGTAAGGAGAGAGATAAGTACTATCAGGAGTTTGTACATTCTGGCCTGACAACAGGGCAGTAGTTATGATGGTAACACAGTTGAATGGGGGTTGAATTACTGGCAACAGTAGAGGTAAACACAGTGAATGGTGGTAATTACTGGCAACAGTAGATGGAAAGCAATTGTAAACAATGATTACTGACTACAGTACATTTAGCTGTTAGACTGCAGTTGTATGCAATGATTACTGACAATAGTATCTTTTCAATATTAGACAACAACTGTATATAATATTTACTAACAATAGTAAAATCTAGCGTGGGAGGTGACATTTGCTTTTTTACAATTACTGATTACTGACAACAGTATGTATTTTGTTATATACTAATGTGCATGAATGCTAGGTATATATAGTTCATTTTTTGGTGTGGAATACTTGCTGTGATCTGGGAGTCCTTCGTTGAGGGTATGAGCGAGCTCAACTTTAAAGGAACTCAAGCTGCTTGTCGTTATGTGAGCTTTTGAAACCAGCGAGGATCCAGCGTTGTTGTTTGTGGCTGCAATGTTGCTGTTTGGAGCTGTTTGCTTGTGGCGCTGGTTTCTGATGCCCCTTCTTTCGGTCCCCGCCTAAGGGCCACGCCAAAGGGCCCTCTGGCGAGGCCCTCAGGCGCGGGTCTGCCAGGCACGGGCGCGCCCGATGGCGCGAAGCTTTTCAGAGCCCTGCTGTGCCCCGATTGGGCCTTCCCACGCTGCAGGCTCCTCCCGGATGTCGTCGGCTCGATCCCCAGGGAAGGGGAGAGCTGTAGCTGATAGTCGGGGGTTTAGTGACTCTGCGCCCGATGGCGCGAAGCTTTTCAGAGCCCTGCTATGCCCCGATTGGGCCTTCCCACGCTTTCCATGATAGAGGTCTATAAATTAACGAATGGAGTGGAACGGGTAATCATAGATCGATTGTTTACACCATCAAAAAGTAGAATGTCTAGGGGATGTATAATAAAGATACAGTGTAACTGGTTTAAGACTAATAAGAGAAAACATTTTTTCACTCAACGCGTAATCAAACTCTGGAATTCGCTACCGGAGGATGTAGTAAAAGCTCTTAATGTAGCTGGGTTTGGACAAGTTCCTGGAGGAAAGGTCTATAAACCATTATTAAAGAGGTCCTGGTAAATCCACTGCTTGCTCCAATGCGGAACCTGTGGGTCTTTTTAAGAACCTGCCAGGTACTTGTGACCTGGATTGGCCACTGTTGGAAACAGGATACTGGGCTTGATGGACCTTGGACCCAGTATGGCATTTCTTATTTTCTTATGTTATGTTCGTAATTTTAACTAGGCAGTCCAAAAAACTCAGTCAGTCTATTTGTCCCCCACCCCAACTCCCTCCAAAATCACCTCAGATAGTACCGTTGAATATCTTTTCTGACTGCCTCTGCAGTGCTGGGGCAGTCTGTGAGCAGAGCTCCTGTGGAGTTCAAAGACTGGAGATTTTCTGCCTTCCTCAATGGTCCTCACAGAGATGGCCATGATATTGTGGTACTGCTCTCTAGCGTGAGGTTAGAGTGCAGTGCCTTGTGATGGTGGCCATTTTGAAATGGCCCTGTGATGGGGGCAGGAGCAGAAAGGGCCGCTCCTTCCCCATCTTCACACTAGACCACCAGGATTTCAACAGATAGACTTTGGGGAAGTTTCAGGGGGCATGGGACCAAGGAGGGCCCCTTTTCCCAGCTGGCTAGCTGGGATATTTCCTTTAAATGGAGGAGGGAGAGGGAGGGAGTGGGTTATGACTGGCTAGCCGGGACATTTTTAGAGGGAGGGTGGGGAGGGAAGCAGCTATCTCCGACTGGCTAGCCAGAATATTGGATTGGCTGGGGATTGGGGGGTGGGGGAGAGGGGGGACGTACTCTGATCCTCCTTAGGTAGCTCCCAATGGGGACTGGGAGTTGTCTAGGGGGAATCAGTGCTGGGGGGGGGAGAGGGGCAGGACTTTTTTAATTCATAATGTCGATGCCAAAGATTGCAATACTGCGGCACCAACAATATTGTTGAAGGAGGGAAGCTCGATTGCTGCTTTGGAGGCCTGATCGCCTCTAGGGCAGATGGCTGCTGCCAATTGACACTGACCGCACTGTCGCGATATCAGGCCCTGAAGCAAGTAACATCACCTCTTGAGGTGGCATTATTTGCCGCTGTAGTCGGGCCAGATTTTGGCAGTCACCGCGTGAAAATATTTCTCATGTTGGCTGCCAACTATCGTAACCCTCACTCCCTGTCCCAGTCTTACCCAATCCCACCTAACAACCCGTACACCGCACGAAAACCAGATAAGGTGCCTGTGATATCTTAGTGTTACAGCAGGACTAACGCAGATTTACCACTTTGCAGTGGTAGCTAACCCGTGAGAAACTAACTCCCTCTAGTAGAGAAAGTGTTAAATATCTGGCAAGTAGAATTTTAGCAACCAGGAACAGCCATTGACCTTCTTTCCCCTTAGTCATATTTGAGATTAATTTTTTTCTTTATGAACTTAAAACGACGGGAGAAAAGAGGGCTTAAATATGTGGAACAGTTATGGTTATGATGATTTAATCTGTTAACTCCCAATGTTAACCAGGCAAATTGTTTTGAATATTGATTCCATATTCCTTTGAAAAGCCTAAACTAGTGAAAGACAGTTGCCTGATTTGGTTTCCCAACGTGTTTAGATTAATCTTGGCCTGGATTCTCAGTCAATTGGTTCTATAAGGTTAAAAAGTAATTAGTTATGGTTTTTTTTAAATTGCTCAAAAGAGTTGCAAGTAAATCTATAAAACTGATAGAAAATTCCTGCTGGCCTTGTAGCTTAGAGGAGTTGCCACAGGAATTCTTGTTGTGAGCCATCGAGTAGATGCCAACTCCTGGCGACTCATCCCCTGAGTTTTCTGGACAAGGTGTGAACGGAAGTAGACTGCCTCGCTTTTTTTACACGCAGTAGGCCTCGCTGACTCGTCCTCGAAATCTTCAATCACCTTACCTCTTTATAAAAAATTGCCTTACAAAACGACACTACGCATCGTAGCTTCTGCTTGTTATTCAATAATTCAGCTATGTCTCGTTAGGTAAGGAAGCAGGTTGGTTTAACTGAGGCTTTGCTCTGAATTCCTCTTCTGTCATCAGTGATTCCAGTTTCCTCCAGGAGGTAGAATCGGGCTGCATGCTCTTGCAGATCTTAATTATATTGCAGTGGTTATTTAGTCTTCTCTTTGGGCCCAGGTGTTAATTGCTGAAAAAAAAGATGTAAGTAGCTTTTTCCTTGCCAAATTGGAAATGGAAATGGTATTTTAGCCTGCAGATCTTTTGCTATTAAAATACAATTTTCTATTAAAATTGCATTTATTCACCATTAACAATATAAAGCAGTTGATTCAAATGAGCGTCCCTTGTGCCCATAAACGCGATCCAGGAGAGGACTTTCCCTGAGTGACTTTATACTACCAATTAAAGTGATAATGAAACCCTAGCAAACTGAGGTCGGCTGTTTAAGCTACAATGTAGGGTGTCTTCAAAAAGAGTTTATTTCATAACAAAATGAGTGAGCCGGGGAGAAGTCATTTCAGAAAAAGCAAAACAATAAAATATATGAACTAGCCGGAAATTGTTCTAATAAAAGCCAAGCGTTCTTGTTATTTTGTCTCGCTACGTTCGTGGTTGCATGTACTCATTCTGTCTTGCCCGCTTGTCCTTTCTGTTCTCCAACCCCTTTTTGATGTCTTAATGTCCAGCCTTGCTGCCAGTTTCTCACATCCATGCTGCTGTCTGTTATCACCTGCTGCAGCTCTCTATGAGTAGGAATCCCATCTGCATTTATGAACTGCTCGGAGTCACTATCCCTGCGCAGCTCCAGAGTCCAGCAGTTTTCCTCCTTTAGCTTTTTGAAGACCAGCTTCCCATCTGTGAAGGGCTCTGGACATCTCTGTGAAAAGATAAATATTTCTCTGGGCCATCTCTAGAATTACCCTTTTCAAGACGAATATTGGCTGAAGGGAAATAGAGTTATGTCCTGAAAGTGCTAGCTGTAGGATATTTAGAGATCAGTCTCCAGTGAGAATATCTTATTTATATCAAATTTCTTTTCTACCAGACTGCTTTCGGTACAGCTTTGTCAAAACAAAATCATAGCTTAGTAATTAATCTATGCCGTGGGGGAGGCAATAGCGTTACACGCCTCGTAAGAAGTGTGATCATCCTCTTCCCTGAGGAAATGCACAATTACCCCTGAGGAGTTATGCACTTACATTCACACTGGCTCTTTACTATGCACAAATTTGCTGGGTTGCTTTATGTACACCCAGCAGGATTTTTTATGCCCATACATGCAAACCCCTTCCAAATCCTACCCCCAGGAGGGTCTCCACTCAGTCCAATCAAAGTTTACAGGCATCTTTACTAAGTTGAGCTACTGGTTGGCATGCATTGTTTTTAAGCAGGTTCCATGTTATTCAGGAGGACCTTGTTACAAATAGTGCATGCTAACCGTTAGCTCAGCTTACAAACATGCTGCACAGTATATATGGGTTGTATGCACGTAGTTTTATGCACCTATTGGCGGTAATTTTATAGACCAACGCATAAAACACCCACATTAGGGAAATACAATACCAAACCTAAAAACCCCTAGTCCACAAAACTTCCACGTCAAAAAATACCAACTTTCTACTTTTCAAGGGGAACCCTACTCAGTCCCTCACTATAAAATACAGAATTCCATCTCAGGAAGAGATGTTCAATCTGAAGAGCTGGCGATTGAAGATAAGTTTTGGAGACTGTGTGTGCTGATGTTATTCATTGTCCTCCAGTTAAGCTTTCTTTTTCTTTCAGGAAGGTCTTGAAGCTTGGAAGATGTTAAGAGGTGATCTGACAGTCTCGTAAGATAGTGTTGATTGCCCAGTTAAAGACTTGTGGCCTGAGGAGAGTATATTACTGAGTTGAGGCTGCTGCCTAAGGAAAAAAGTTGTGCTGGTTAAGATTCGTGGCCTGAAAGAAGTGTCTCATTGTGCTAAGGCAGTTGGTTAGGGAGCCTGTTATTATTGTTTTTGAAGTTCAATGGCTTGGAAGTAGGAGTTTTATATATTTAAAAATGTTGTAAAAATTTATAAAAGATTAATTGAAGGATTTAGTGATTGTGCTTATAAAAGGGAGTTTTTTTAGGCCTGTGATGGTAAAGAGCAATGAGTTCCCCTTCAAGCAAGCAATTGCTGCATAGAGAGACAGTGTTGTAAGTTACTGAGGCCTTTTTCTCTCATTTAAAAATTTGGTTTAAGTATATCTGGTGAGAGGGTTTGCTCGGGGGATAGAATTCTGTATTTTGTAGTGAGGGAATGAGTAGAGTTCCCCTTGAAAAGTAGCAAGCTGGTATTTTTTGACTTGGTAGTTTTGTGGACTAGGGGTTTTTTAGGTCTGGTAATTTTATAGAGCCAAACACCACTGCTGCAGCAAGGGAGTAGTGGCGTCTTGGCACCAAGGCTCGGCTTTGAATGAAATGCCATGCACAGCCCCTGAAGCCCACTGTCCGGCTATCACTGGCAGACACTATGGGCAGGATCATGGCTGCAGGGGCACAGTGGGGCCATCAGACTGTGGTGCAGGGGTGCAACATGCGATGTGGGGGGCACCCACGACTTATTCCACCTTTGTGGAGGAATACGTTGGACGTGTAAGTGGGTGCCGGTGTATGTACAGAGGCGTGACCTGAATCTCCTCTGTATGTCCCAGCAGCAGGCACCTCCCCTGCTCCATTCCAGCACCACCCACTCCCTCACCCATCCACGCTCCCCGCACAAACACGGTGTACATGCGGGGAGTGCTAAGAATGGAATACGGTTGCGGCAGTGAGCGCGGGTTAGATGTCCAGACCACACATTCAGCCCCGCTTTTCCAGGTACAGAATACCAGCCATAGTATAGGATGGCAGATAAAGACCAGTATGGTCCATCCAGTCTTCCCAGTAAGGTGGCTAGAGTGGTTGTAACTGCAGCTCCGTGCAGCTCACCCCGCCTCTATGCCTGTATTTAGGGTTGTAACTGCAGCTCTGTGCAGCTCACCCCGCCTCTATGCCTGCGTTTAGGGTTGTACCTGCTCCGTGCAGGTCAGCTCCCCTCTATTAAAAGATATTTAAGTTTACTATGATTTCATCCTCTTACTATAAAGGGATCCACTGTGTCTATCCCATGCCATTTTGAATTCCGACACTGCACTGGCCCCCACCACCTCCATCGGGAGGGCATGCCATGTATCAATCCACCCTTTCAATGAAAAAGTATTTCCTGATGTTGCTTTAAGTTTACCCCCTTGCAGCTTCATCGTATGCCCTCTAGTTTTACAGCTTCCCCGTCTTTGAAAAAGGTTTTGCTGTTCATTGATACCCTTTAAGTATTTAAAAGTCTGTATCATATCTCCCCTGTCCCCGCTCTCCTCTAGGATATACATAGTTAGGTCTTCAAGTCTCTTCTCATACGTCATCTGGCACAGGCTCCAAATCATTTTGGTTGCCTTCCCCTGAACCATTTCAAGTCTTCTATGTCCTTCGTGAAATATGGTCTCCAAAACTGAACGCAATACTCCAAGTGAGGTCTCACCAGTGACTTGTACAGTAGCATTAGCAACTCCTCCTTTCTGCTGGTAATTCCTCCCTGTATGTAACCCAGCATCCTTCTGGCTTTGGTTACCGTCTGGTCGCAATGTTTTGCCACTTTGAGATCCTCAGACACTATTGCTCCGAGGTCCTTCTGCTGGTCTGTGCACACCAACCTCTCGCCCCCTATTGTGTCTCCCATAAAATGGCCTTCTGATGTAGGCCTGTGACCTTCTTGAAGCGTGATGCATGTATCTATCTGTATCTTGTGTAAGCAGCGTCCTTTTAGTTGGAGCTTGCAAATGGAAAGCCTGTGCAAGAAGCACTGCATGAGGGAAGGCAGAGCAGAACTCACTTTGTTGCTGTTTCACAGGAAAATGTGACTAATAATCAAAGTTCGACTTAAGTGATACAAATGGGAGGGCAGAGTAGGGACTTGAGAGAAATGGAGACTCCTTCCCCCAGGCTAACCACACTCCCCAGCTTGTGCAGGATCGTGGTATTATTAAAAGACTGCTCTGCTGCTCAATTACTCATCATTTGCCCAGGCCTCATGCAGTATTAGGACATCAGCTGGTTGTGCTACGCTGGAATTATCTTTGGAAGAGAGATGAAAGGAAGTCAGATCTCTTTGAAAAGGACTTGAGGGGTCTCGATAAAATCATTTATCTGCTTAGCATGTCAGGCTTGATGACAGAACTCACCATCCCACAGCCTCCCTATGATTTCAGGTTTTAAGACGAGCAGCATTGCCATTACTGTGTTTTTCTACCAATACAAGACAGACGCCCATTAGTAAGTGTGGGGAGATCAAACTATAACTCACCTGAATTATGAAGAGCAGTTCCCACAGGAGGAAGCGCTTGCTATGTGAGGCCCGGGGGATGCAGCGGAACCTTATCTCTGCAGATCCTGTGATTACAAACACTGACCTGCTCTGCTTTTAATGCGCATTTATTTCAGCTAGGGCTAGCTAGCAATCCCTGGTGTACAGTGAAGGGGTCGGCTGCTAAGCAACTGGTCTAGATATGGGGTGGAATCAGAACAGAGAAATTTGACTGCTATTACAAATACTAGCCAAATGGTACTTCGGGGCAGGATTAGTTTGTCAGAATTGTAAAAGGGTTTATTATAAAAGAAGAAAGAGAACCGTGGATTTGGATTGTGATTATATATGGTCAGGGCCAGTGCAAGGAAGTCTGCGTCAACGGGTGGAAAGGGGCAGAAGAGGCAGATCTTAGAAGACATGAACTGCGACACAGCAGCAGAGAGTTTGGTAGGTGCTGCATTGCGATTTCAATGGTATTGCCTGGAGAGGTGTGACTGCAGTGGCAATAAGCGGGCCAGAACACCATCACTCTAGGCAACCACCTAGTTTGCCCAATGGTTGTGCCAGCTCTGCATATGGTACTAGATCTCCTCGAGCACAGATGCCAGCTCCATCTTACTTGGGCCTCTGCAGGTTGTGACACCGTCGCTGGCTCTCAGTCAATTGCTGTAACCAGCAGAACAATTGCCTCTCTAACACTCCTACTGACCTTAGGCAAGTCCCTGCGTCTCATTGCTTAAGGAACCAACTTAGACTAAAATTTTTGGGGAAGGGACATATTGTACCTTAATCCTTATCATGTCTATGTCCAGTAGCACTATAAAATAATAAGTGAATTCCTTGCCTCAGAGGGCCACATGCAGTATTTCTTTGATAAGTCAGTATTTCTCGTGTTGCCAGTGCAGTGTTGGGTTTTTGGATACAGTGACACTGTATCACATTGTGGTGACATTGCTGCATATTATCCAGTATGGGGATAATTTTATAAAAAGGCATATACGTTTAGTGGGGAAGAAGGTGTCCATTTGGGCCCATGTTTATAAAATGTCAGCAGAAGTCGCCCCTGCATTGAGATTGCAGACACTGACTTGTGCTTGGAAGCAGGCGTCAACGCTGAGTACGCGTAGAGATTAATGTAGTTTGTAATCTTCTGAGACTGCCCATGCTTTTCCCTGACTGAGCACCCTTTGCAATGCTTACAGTAAAAGTACTGTACGTGCAGCATACTTTTACGCATGAAGTAATTTTATAAGAGCTATTTTATGCACTAAATATGTGCCAACATGACTATAGGATTTTATAAGGAGGAGCCTCATTTAAGAGGCAAGTAGGCCCCTACTTGCTAGTTTATAAAAACACATAGGCTCCTATAGTGGTCATAGTATTATTATTCTAATTTGTACATAGTGTATATAGTTCACCCCGTTCTCCATGTTTAAGTTCACTGTTCTCTGTAAATGTCAATGTTAAACTGTTATACATTGTACAACTTTGGTTACATGTAAACCGCGCTGATGATAAATAGTGCGGTATAGAAGAAATCACAAATAAAATAAATAAATAAATAGTAGCAGCTCTATTCATGCTTTGGGGGTCTTAAAACGGGCACACAAACATCCAAATCAAATAAATGTCCTTGGAACCATTTTAGAAACTGGTTATAGAGGTGTCCCCGGCGCAAGGACGTACATGTAGGATGGAGGTATGTGGGGTGGGGGGGGGCAAGTCCGTGGCGTTCTGAAGAACTTACACATGCGTGCCCAATTTCAAAAATGCCCAATATGCCTCCACAGTTTGTCCAGTGCTATACCTGCTCTAGCTCATGAATAGGCATCTGAGAAGTGCTTGTTTTACCAGCAAAACATCCGGAGGGTGTAGAGAAGATGGTACTCTAATATCCCCAGCACTATCTACAACCGCAAAGACAATTTCTAGGAAATGGAGAAACCTGGTTTGTGATGGTTGAACTGCTGAATGCCTCCACTTGCAGAATGGTCAGCTGGGATACATCTCCTTTCTAGAATACCATTATGAGGATGTCTACGTATTTGGTCCTGACAACATCCATATTGGATACATACATGTTTCCAAAATTGTACCCACACGTGCCCAGCCTTATTTTTGTACTTTCTGACTTGGACGTCCCAGATTGCACCTGGACGTCCTTTCTAAATTGCCTTCATAAAAGATAGCGTCTAAGTGGCAGAAATCACACTTGTGTATTATGCCTACTCCAAAGCAGGTATAAATGTCCATCAATAAAGTTCACAAGTACTCCATCAAGGCATTCAAATTAGCTGCCAGTGCAACACGGAGGACTTAGAGTGAGTAAGCCTAACAGCATGGCCTACCTGAGAGTCAGCACTACTGCACTTTATATTTGGAGCCATTGCTAGCACTTCACATTGGAACTTCTGCTAGTTAGTAGGTGTGCATCAAACTCCGCCTCCTTCCGATGTCATCACAGCCTACCTTTAAGGCTTTCAAAATGGCTGCTGGCAGAAGTGGGCCGGCAAAGGTGCACACAAAGGGATGTGCCCCTCTATGTGTCTCTCAGGGCAACTAAAGAGCAGAAGGGCAGGAGATTATATCCATTGGATAGCAAGCATTGTTTGTTATCGCTTTTTGCTGTTGAGTATGGCAACCTTGGAGAGGGGTTGCTGAGGGATGGTAATGGGGCAGTTCACAGGATGAAGAAGGGCAGTAATGAGGGTATGTTAAAGACTAGGGAAATTATCCTTAATATAATAGGATGGGGAAGGAATGAGGTTTCTGTAAAATGTTAACTAAGGCATTGAGAAACTGAGTTCTAATGGAAAAAATAGTTGAAAAAGATATTGGGGTAGCATCAGCTTATGAGAGATATGGAATCAATAGATTTTATAAGCAGAGAAAGAAGATGGGGCATATTATTAGGTCAGCTGATCTAAATCATAATTTAGATCCATCTGGTTGTTCAGGTGCAATTAGTTCTACTAAATGACCGCTCTGTTCAAAATTACACTGAGCTTTTGGATGAAGTGGTTTTAGAGGAGGTTTGGGGGGTCATTTGTATAACTGAAACTTGGTTGCAAGAAGGAGACATGGTTGTAGAGAAGTAACTGTGTCCTGAAGATTTTTGTTGGGAGGGTGAAGGGGGGAAGGGAAGGAATATTATGTAAGATAAAATGTAATCCTACACAAGTCCCATTAAGGATGGCATTGTATATTAGTCCCAAAGGAGGGAGTGGGGATTTCATTGCCACACTTAAGGCTTCATACTGATCTTTCTTGACATCTCAGCAGTAGTGACCACAAAGTCCTCCTCTAGCATCTGAAGTCAACAGGAATCCAAGCCACGGTATACAGATGGTTCCACTCCTACATCTCTAACAGAAAGCAACAGATAAAACAAGGAACAAACACCTCTAGCCCCTACCACCAAGAATTCACTCGATCCACCCTTCTCTTCAATTTATATCTCCAACCCCTCTGCAGCATTATCAGAACCCACAACATTGATTTCCACATTTACGCTGATGATATTATGTTGTACAGTCCGTTCCACACCAAGAAACCATCATATCTCCAGGAACAAGCAGGAATGTAGTCTTCACATATGGGTATTGTCGGTACCGACTGAGCCTGCGCGGGAATGCTCCTCAGCGTCCAATAGGAAAGCTTTTGGGAGCATCCCACAGTGCCTGTGTGCTGCCTTCCCACCTTTCCAACTCTCCCTCTTCAGTTCTTCGTTTTCCATGGAGCCGACAGGACGCATACCCTGTCACCGCAGAAAATGTATTCTTTTCTTTTGTTTTTTGTGGTCGCGTCTGTCTTCATTCGATGCCTACCGGTACCGCCGGTTCTCTTTTCTTCTTTTAAATAAAAAAAACAAAAACATTAGCTTTCTAAAAGATTTTTTCTTTCAGGGGTCTTTCCCCTCTCAGTGCTAGGTGCCATTTTGGGCACTAAGCCAACTTTTCTTCAAATATGGAGAAACCAGCTAGTGGTTTCAAGAAATGTTCTAAGTGTGGCGGTACCATATCCATCACCGACACCCATGACTGGTGTCTTAAATGTTTAGGTCCTGACCATTCTCCATCGGAGTGTCTCTCCTGCAGAAAGATGACCAAGAGGGGCCTGCAGAATAGAGCTGCAAAACTCGGTACCCTTTTTACCACAGATACGATGTCAGTTGCATCGACGTCTTCCAAGGCTTCATCTTCCTCCCATGAATCTCAGGTAACTAAACCTAAGTCTTCTAAGACTGGCCGGTCCTCAAAGGGTAGATCTCCTTCCAGGTATGGAGATGCCACTGGCATTGCCCTCGAGGAAAGTTCACCGGCAAAACAGCCCCAGTGGGAGGCCTCAGTCTCCAAAGCATTAACGGGGCTCCAGAATGTTCCAGAGGCTTCCACCTCTCCAGAACTACTGCTGCCATGTTCTGGGGTTGTAGCCGCTTCCACCGGTACCAACACCCAGGCATTGGCAGGAACAATGGATCAGAGAATCCTCGCTATCGAATGCAGTCTAGCGGCCCTCTTAGCAGCTTTTGTACCACTAAGATCGCTACAGACAGTTCCACAGGTATTGGTACCAACATCGGTACCGGTACCAAGTGCACTGGCTGGTATGCTTACCCCCATGCTGAGCTTTGAGTCTATCTCAGGTATCAAAAGGCTGGTACCAAGACACCCCGACACCGACTTCAAGCGGTACCAGTACCGTGCATTGCAGGAACATCCAGCGCAGAGATACTTCAAATCCTCCGATTCCGATGACTCTGATGACTCTACCGGTACCAGAGCAATCCTTCTGGAGGATCCATCTCCTTCTCCTCAGTGCAGAATGTCTCCTCCAGAAGACATGTCCTTCCAGGATTTCATACGTGATTTAGCTAGAGGTCTTTCAATCACAGTGACTCCGGAGAAGGAACCCAGAGCAGAAGAATTAGAAATTCTTCAATACCCTAAGGTTCCTAAGGAGGCAGCTATCCTTTCCATTCACAGAATCTTGCATGATCTTATGCTAAGAATGTGGGAAACTCCGTTAATGGTGTCTCCACACTCTCGTTGACTTGATACCATGTACCGAGTTCCAAACTGTCCTGGGTTTCAAAAGACTCAGTTACCACACCATTCAATGGTAGTGGAATCGGCGATGTGTAGGATTAAGAGTGCTAAAACGCATTCTTCCAATCCTCCAAGCCATGAATCGAGGACACCTTTGGGCGTCGATGCTTCCAATCCTCCATGTTATCAGCCAGGATCAGCTCCTACATTCTCTATATTGGAATGTTCCTCAAAGAGGTTGCAGGAGACTTGGAGCTCATGAGCCCTCTTCTCCCCGAGATAAAAAGGGGGGAATTCCTTACTCTGGTCAAACATGCTCAGGATGTCTCTAACCTTTGAATGCTTTGAATGCATTAGCAGAACCTCTGCTATTTCCATCGGTGCACGTTGTATTGCCTGGCTTCAGGCATCAGACTTAGAACAATGGGTGCAAGATAAACTGAGAAACATTCCTTGCACAGGAGAAAATCTCTTTGGAAAGGATTGGCAAGACAAGGCCAATCAGATTGAATCTGAAAATACTATCAAAGTCTACAGCCAACCCAGCAAAGATAAAGTCAGTCAAGAAACCCTTTTTCAACAAGAAAAAGAGATTTTACCCATCTTACACCCATCAGGGACACTGTCCAGGTCATATTCCCTGAAGGGGACAACAGAACAGATAGCAGAGGAAGTTCCAAGAGCTCAACTGGTTCAGCAGACTCAGCCTCCTCAGGGGCTTTGACTCCTTCCTAGAGAACTTAGTCTTTCTGCCCCTGAAAGGTCCAAAACTCCTTACCATCCCAGGCAGGTTATGCCATTTTGCCACAAGATGGCAACAAATAACATCAGAAAACTGGACTCTGTCCATTGTACGAGAGGGGTACAGACTTCATTTTCACAGCATGCCCCCTCCTACAATCATAAGACAGTTCAATTCTCAGGTCCCTGTCACCAATCTCTTGGGTCAGGAGGTTGCATCACTTCTTGCTCAGGGAGCAATAGAAGAGGTACCCATATCCCAACAGGATACGGGGTTCTACTCCCCCTATTTTATCATCCCAAAGAAAACAGGGGGACACAGGCCTATACTGGACCTCAGAGAACTAAACAGGTATCTGTTCCAGGAAAAATTCAAGATGATCTCGCTCGGAACACTCCTGCCATACCTTCAGAGTCAGGACTGGCTATGTTCTCTAGATCTAAAGGATGCATATACGGATATTCTCATCCATGAAGATCACAGGAAATTCCTTTGATTCCTTTTCCAGGGAAGACACTTCCAATACAGGGTTCTTCCCTTCGGTCTGGCTTTTGCCCCAAGAGTCTTCACAAAATGCATGGCAGTAGTAGCAGCATTCCTGAGAACTCTAGGAATATTTGTCTTCCCCTACTTAGATGACTGGCTCATCCGAGCATCAACAGCTCCAGAAGCCAGCTTCGCTCTCTCGCACTATGCGAATCCTTCAGTACTTGGGACTGATCATAAACCTCCCAAAATCTCATCTCACCCCTTCTCAGTCTCTAGAATTCATAGGAGCTCGTCTAGACACAAGGCAGTCAAGGGCTTTCCTGCCACAGCCATGTTGTTTTCGTATAGTACAGCTGGCCTCCCTAGCAACTATGAAAGCTTTCCTGACTGCTCGGGAGATGCTTCAGCTTCTGGGGCATATGGCATCCACTGTTCATGTGGTTCCCTATGCTCGCCTTCATATGCGAGCAGCCCATTTGACCCTATCCTTTCAGTGAACACAGGCCTTGGGTCGGCTAACTGACAAAATCAGAAACTCCACACGTCTCATTTCGTCCCTGCAATGATGGCAATCACTGGAAAACCTTCTTGTAGGCTCTCCTTTCCAGCAGCCTCTATGCCAAGCTACCCTAACAGATGCGTTCAAGTTGGGTTGGGGGGCTCACTTGCACGATCTCTCAACTCAGGGTCTCTGGACCCCACAGGAGGCTTGTCTTCACATCAACCTCCTAGAGCTCAGAGACATTTTCCATGCTATTCGAGTATTTCAGGCCCAGCTCAGCTACAAGACAGTTCTGGTCCAGACCGACAATCAAGTAGCCATGTTCTATGTGAACAAGCAGGGCAACGAAGCTTTGCGACTGTGGACCCTCGCCAGAGAGCTTGAAATCCACCTTCTAGTGGTATATCTTCCGGGCATTCAAAATCTTTGGGCAGACAAACTCAGTCAAATACTGCTGCCACACAAATTGTCCCTTCACTCAGACCAGCTTGCTCAAGTGTTTCGAATCTGGGGAACGCCAGATATAGACCTCTTTGCAAGTCCACGGAATGTCAAACTTCCCTGATTCTGTTCCAGAATTCCAGCTCAAAACTGTCAGGCAAGGGATGCTTTCCTCCTCCACTGGGGCCAGGACGTCCTCTATGCCTTCCCACCCATTCCCCTCATTCCCAAAACTTTGTTCAAGCTTCAGAGAGACAGAGGTCATATGATACTCATAGCTCCACATTGGCCATGACAAATGTGGTAGCCTCTGCTTCTGCGTCTCTCTCAAGCAACACCTCTGGAGTTGGGATGTGCTCCAGATCTTTTTTCCCAAGAGAACGGGACCCTATTGTACCCAAATACCAAGTCCCTGCACCTCAGGGCCTGGTTGCTGAAAGCCTAGGATTCCTGGATATCAACCTTTAACAGGTAAAGAACATCCTTGTGGCTTCCAGAAAGCCCTCCACAAGGTGATCCTATGCCTTTAAGTGGAAAAGGTTCTCTGTATGGTGTTCTCAAAGGGGACTTAACCCCCTTTCGGTGCCTATGGAATCGCTACTGGAGTATCTCCTCCATTTATCAGATTCTGTTCTTAAAAACAATTCAGTAAGGGTCCATCTTAGTGCCATTGCTGATTTTCGCAAGCCTCTGGATGGACAACCTATTTCCTCTCATCCACTCGTAGCAAGATTTATGAGAGGTCTACTCTTAACAAAACCTCCCATTAAGCCACCGCTGGTGGCATGGGATCTGAATCTTGTTCTCGGGCAGCTCATGAAACCCTTTGAGCCTTTAGCCACTACAGCTCTAAAGTTTTTCATGGAAGGTCATCTTCCTAGTTGCCCTCACTTCTGCAAGACGCATCAGTGAGTTACAGGCCTTAGTGGCAGATCCTCCTTATACAAGATTTCACCATATGGTAGTTCTTAGGACTCATCCTCACTTTATGCCAAAGGTGTTTTTGCCTTTTCATTTGAACCAAGCGGTTTACCTTCCTGTATTCTTTCCTAGGCCTCATGCCTCTAATGCAGAAAGGAACCTTCATACTTTAGATTGTAAAAGAACCTTGGCTTTTTACCTTCAAAGAACTAAGCAACATAGAAAATCTTCTCAGCTTTTTGTTGCGTTTGATTCTAGTCATTTGGGACTTCCAGTTTCCAAAGAACTCTCTCTAGGTGGATTGCAAATTGCATATCCTTTGCATATGAGAGTAAGGGACTTTCTCTCGAAGGCCATGTCACAGATCACAATGTGAGAGCAATGGCAGCCTCTATGGCTAATCTTCGTTCTGTGTCCATTGATGACATCTATAGTGCAGCCACTTGGGCTTCGGTACACACCTTTACAGCTCACTATTGCTTAGACAAGGACTCCCATCGGGATGCCTCGTTTGTCCAGGCTGTTTTCCAGCATCTCTTTCAGGCTTAGTACAACTCCTACCCACCATCCCGGGTTTCGATGCCAGAGATCCATGGGAGGAAGCATGACCCATCTCACCGTGGGTTCGCAGCTTGCTGGGGTCATCCCCCTGGCATCTCTCAGCTGGGGAGTCCCCATATGTGAAAACTACATTCCTGCTTGTTCCTGGAGATAGCGTAGTTACTCACCTGTAACAGGTGATCTCTGGGAACAGCAGGAATTAAATCTTCACAACCCACCCACCTCCCCTAGGAGTTGTCTCTCTCTCTCTTTCTCTACTTCTCTCCTTTGGTCTCAGCTCTAAACTCAACTGAAGAGGGACAGTTGAAAAGGAGGGAAGGCAGCACTCAGGTGCTGTGGGATGCTCCCAGAAGCTTTCCTATTGGACACTGGGGAGCGTTCCTGCGCAGGCTCCATCAGTACCGACGATAGCCATATGTGAAGACTTAATTCCTGCTGTTCCCGGAGATTACCTGTTACAGGTGAGTAACTACGCTTTACACAGATACAAGAATGCTTTACTGATATCTCCCGCTGGCTGATAATCAACAACCTCACAGTCACTACAAGAAAACAGAAACCTTGATCATCATGAAAGACAGCACATTCACCCGCCACCCACCATATCAGTAAAGAATACCCAAATAAGCGTACGCCAAGAACTTAAGTACCTAGGCATCTTCATTGATAGCCTCTCTGACCTCACCTTTAAACCATGTTGGCAGTTTTTTGGACTTCCTTCCACTTTTCTTAAAGTATGGAATACAGCTGGTCTGGGCTTCCAAGATAGTTTTTTAAACACCCAAGCTTGATGTAAGTCTTTAACCTTTTCAACTGCTCCTTTTAGTTTTTTCTTAACTATTTTCCTCATTTTATAATAATCTCCCTTTCGAAAGTTAAAAGGTCATACTGTGGATGTCCTTACCATCCCTCCTCCATTAATTAAATCAAACACGATCATGCTATGATCACTATTGCCAAGTGGCCCCAACATCCTTATCTCTTGCACCAGATCTGGTGTTGCACTAAGGACTAGGTCCAAAATGGCTTCCTCTCTGGTCGGTTCATGAACCAGCTGCTCCAAGAAGCAGTCATTTATTTCATCTAGAAACTTTATCTCCCTAGCATGTCTTGCCGTGACACTGATCCAGTCAAAACCAGGGTAATTGAAATCGCACATTATTACTGTGCTGCAACTTTTGTTAGCTTCCCTGATTTCTTTGAGCATTTCATCATCCATTTGTTCATTCTGGCCAGGCGGTCGATAGTACACCCCCACTGCCATCACCATTTTTTCTTTGTCTTTCATTTCCAGCATAGTAGACCATATGATCATCAGATGCAAAGTACCCAAAGCCAGTCCATGTCAGTTCACTGACACCCAACAGATTGAGTTGTACATGTTCCATTTCATTCTTGACCACCTCCAACTTCCTTTGGTTCATGCTTCGTACGTTCCATGTCCCTTAATATTTATTTAGCAGGGTTATATACTTTTTTTCACCAGGTCAAAGCGGTTTACATTGAACAGAGAGATCCAAATTACATGTAATGTTTAACTATTGTCATGTAGAAGACCCTTCTGAGTCTATGGAGCTAAGTGAAGCAGAGGAATTTGCTTCAGAAACTGACAGGCAGGCAGACCACATGGCTCAGGGTTTCCAAGGGAAACGTAAACAAAGTGAGTCATGAGAGGAACAAACACGCCCATGCTGCAACGTATCCCCAAGATCATGAGTTAAGGGAAAACACCTGGTTGGGGGAGGGGCGGAGCTGAGCCCTAAGAAGCAGGGATATAAAAAGTGCTCATTAGATTTGACCAGAAGAGCAAGGGAGGAGACAAGGGAGGACATGAAGAGGGCAACAGGAGAGGCAACAGCAGAGGAAGAGAAAGAGAAGAACAAGGTGGAAGCCAGAGTAAGAAGGACTCAGAGAGCCCGTGCCCAAAAGCCAGGTGGGAGCAGCCCAGGACCGGTGCCATACCTTGAAGGCAGCCGGAGGGAGAGACTGCCTAAGAGGCTAGTTTGGGAGCATGTAGAAACTCCAGAGAGAGAGAGAGGTGCTGGCCAGAGGATATTTGTATGTCTGAGGAAAAGGCTGAGAAGCTAAAAGGCAGGAAAACACATCCAGTGTTTGGAACCCTTGCTGGCCCAGCAGTGCTGAGAAGTTCTTCCTTTCAAAAGCCAAAAGGTAGGCTGCACAAATTATACAGAGGTGAAGCTAGCTATAAAGGTTTTCCTTGTGCTTGCCAAGAAGTATTGGACTCTCCTTATACTAACTCCAATATATACGGTACTTCACAACCCTACTCATTAGAGTGCTATGAAGAGAAGCCTCGGGAAGACAGAGGGGGAGTGTACTTTGAAACGCTGTATAGCAGTGTGCAAACTTACCCAGCTGATAGTGATTCAGAGGAAATGCAGATAGGTCCTGTTATTGAGGATATAACAGATGAGCAAATGGACTGCACGTTATCACTAGCTGATCATATTATATCACTTTGCTGACCAGGCTGTTAAGAATGCTGTCTAAACAGCAGAAAAAAAGCAAAGTGTTTCTTTTTGTATAAGAAGTGACTGTTACTTTTGTGTTTGTGTTGAGCACTGCATATTTTGAAGCTTGAAGCTAAAGAAGCTGTTTTGTCCTAAGTTTCTGAAATGTTTTCTTTATGCCAGTTGCATATGGCTATTTTGTCCTAAGTTTTCACATGCATTTAATCTGCCCAGAAGGGGAAATAAAAACCTTGTCATTTTGCCTGAAACCACTCGACTACAAGTACTTCTTTCTTGGAGAGTAAGAGGAACTACAACTCCCATAAGGCAGTGCAGGAACAAATGCTCTGCCATACTTTCTAAGTTAGGATACCCAGGCTGACCAACCCTACGTGCCCCTGGCTCTGGGGAGGTTACTGGTGACACTATGTACAGGGAATAGTGAAACTATATACAGAGACATGGTGGAAGGAGGACAAACAGTGGGACACTGATACCTGGGTACAAACTATATCGTAATTATAGAGCTGATCAAATTGGTGGAGGAGTTTTGCTCTATGTTAGAGAAGGCATTGAGTCAAAGGATTAAAGTTTTGCAGGAAACAAAATTTCCTGTAGAATCTCTATGGATTGAAATTCCATGTAAAAAGGGGAAGGCAATGTAACAAATCGTCAGAAAAGCAGGACTGTATGTAGACAAGCGAGGTGTGAAGATTGGTGGAAGACTCATCAACAAGCTTTGCTATGCTGATGACACCACATTATTGGCTGTAAGTGAAGATAATCGAAAACATTTTCTTCTCAAGATCAAGGAAAATAGTCTTAAAATGGGTCTGCACCTTAACTTTAAGAAGACAAAGATCCTGACAACTGGCAAAATCAATAAGTTCATCACTGATGGAGAAGAAATTGAAATAGATGACAACTTTAACTTACTTAGATCAACAATCAATAAAGAAAGGACTAACAGTCAAGAAATCCGATGACGTATTGCTCTTGGTAGAATGGCTATGAAGGACCTAGACAAGATACTCAAAAGCAGGGATGTCTCTCTCCATACAAAGATTCAATTTGTCAAAGCCATGGTATTTTCAATAACATCATATGGATGCAAATGTTGGACAGTGAAAAAGATAGACAGAAAGAAAATGGATGCCTTTGAATTATGGTGCTGGCGATGAATACTGTGTATATTGTGGACTGCCCGAAGAGCAAACCAGTCAGTACGAGAGGAGGTTAAATCTAAGCTTTCCTTAGATGCTCAGATGACAAGATTTTGATTTTCATGTGTTGGACACATCATGCGAAGATAGAGATCATTGGAGAAAGACATAATGCTTGGTAAGGTAGAAGATCACTGTAAAAGAGGAAGGCTGGCAATAAGATGGTTTGATACAATAACAGCAGCTATGGATGTCACTCTATAAACAAAGTTTAGGTAACTATCCAGAGGGTCGCCAGGAGTTGACACTGACTCAACGGCACTTAACAACAGCAACAAATAAATAAACTGGTGTACAGGGCTCCCAATACTTTTATTTTACAAGAGGAAGACGTGTTACTGCTTATTGGAGAAGAACTGGTGAAAATGTATTTGTTATTGGCATTGGTGGATTTTATTGTGCATTTTGAGAACTCTACCCTCCCATATTAACAGGTTTGTATTAGGAATGAGGGGTATGGGATCTATCCAATTGGTGAATGAGATAACTCAAGAGGAAATATAGAGAAACATTGAAACATGACGGTAGAAAAAGACCACATGGTCTAGCTGGTCTGCCCTTCCATATCAACTACTACAATAACCCCCTTTTTTCCTTTTGAGATACTCTGTGTTTGTCCCATGCTTTTTTGAATTCAGATACTGTCCTCATCTCTACCACCTCCACTGGGAGGCTATTCCATGCATCTATCACTCTTTCCGTAAAGAAATATTTCCACTTATTACTCCTGAGTCTATCCCCTTTCACCCTCATCCTGTGTCCCCTCGTAGAAGAGTTAGCTTTCAACTGAAAGAGGCTTTCCTCCTGTGCATTTATGCCATGGAGGTATTGAAATGTCTCTATCATATCTCCTCTATCCCGCCCTTCCTCTAATGTGTGCATATTAAGATCCTTAAGTCTATCTTCATATGCTTTATAACCATTTTAGTAGCCACACTCTACACCGACTCCAACCTTCCGAAGGTGTAGTCTCCAGAATTGCACACAATACTCTAAATAAGGTTGCACCAAAGACTTAATTCCTTTGTATATAACCTCCTTTTTCTGCTAGCCATTCCTCTACCTATGCCCCCAAGCATCCTTCTAGCTTTCACTGTTGCCTTTTCTACCCGTTTAGCTACTTTAAGATCGTCAGACCCCATCATGCCCAGGTCCCACTCTTCTTTTGTGGACAGAAGTACTTCACTTCTACACTGTACAACTCCCTTGGATTATTGCAGCTCAAATGCATAACCCTGCATTTTTTTGCATTAAATTTCAGCTGCCAAATTCGACCATTCTTCAAGCTTAGCTGAATCCCTTCTCATTTTATCTACTCCTCCTGGGTGTTTACTCTATTGAAGATTTTGATATCATCTGGTAAGGGGCAAGACTTACCCGATGGCCCATCCGGAATATCATTAACAAAGATGTTAAAAAGAATCGGATGAAGGACAGATCCCTGCAGCACACCACTGGTAACCTCCTCCTTCTCAGAGTGAGCTCCATTTACCTGTACCCTTGTTGCCTCCCTCTCAACCAATTTCTAACCCAGTGACTTTAGGGTCCAACCCTAGGGTGCTCATAGGGTGGCATAGTTTGGCATAGGAGATGCATAGTTTAGATTTGGTTCTTTTAAGATCTGTGCAGGAATCTGGAGCAATGCAATTGGTAAATTTGATGATATGGCCTGTACCTTGGTCTAATCATTATGGGGTTTATTCTCTTACCATGAATAGTGGAGATATATGCCCTACCTGGATGTACATCCCTGCTATTCATCCGTCTGACTGTACCCATGCAAGGCTCCCTGTACGAACAGTGGAGTTGTATGGGGAGCCTTAGATTGGGGCAGGAGGGGGCGGACGCAAGGCAGGGTGAGGGCGGTGCATGGGCGGCCATCAACATGGACGTACAGGACCAATTCTGAGGTCAGCCCTATATGTCCAGGGTATTCCAGTTAGATAGGGGATTTATTGCACCACAGAGATGGAATAAGTCTCCCTGGATGCAGGGTAGCGGGGACAAAGCAGGGAGCTGTGCAGGAAGTTCCCCGCAGCTGGACTCTGGCCATAGGAGGCTGGATCGGGGGTCTGGTTGCGGGGAAAGTACAATCTCGGTGGTGGGCTGCGTTTGCAGCTCTATAATGGAGCCACAGTGCCATTGCAATGAGACACCATGGCACTGCGGCTCCATTAAATTTGCATTGGTGTGATATACAGACCTCCCTCACAAGAGGAAGAGGTGGACAGAGAGTTAAATTGAAGACATACGCAGCATTGCTAAGAAAGGGGAAGTGCTACTGATAGGAGATTTCAATATGCCAGATGTTGATTGGCACATTCCTGCTGCAGTATCATCTAGAAGTAAGGAAATCCTGGATTCTCTACAGGGAGAACTATTCAGGCAATTGGTAACAGACCCGACACGTGAAGGGGCCATACTGGACATGGTGCTTACCAATGGTGAAAGTGTTTCTGATTTTGTAGTGGGAGATCATTTTGCATCCAGTGATCACCAGATGGTGTGGTTCAGTATTTGGACTAGGGCTGTTAGAATCCATTCAAAGGTGAGGATCTTAGACTTTAGGAAGACTAACTTTGCCAAGATGGGCCAATACCTCAGGGAGTCGTTAGTGGGATGGGAACAGCTGGGGGATGTAGAAAAACAGTGGGCAAAACTGAAAGGGGATATTTTAAGGGCAACCAACCTTTTTGTTAAAATGGTAAATAAAAGGTAAAAGGAAAAGGAGACAGCTATGGTTTTCGAAAGAAGTAGCTGAAAAAGTGAAGAAAATGAGGGAGGCCTTCATGAAATACAAGAGATCACAGACAGAGGAAGACAGGCATCTGTATTTGGAAAAAAACTTAGAGAAGCTAGCAAAGTAGTCAGGAAGGCAAAGATTCAAAAGGAGGAGGAAATAGCCAATGCAATAAAATGGGGGGGATAAGACATTTTTCAGATATATTAGTGAGAAGAGGAAGGGCAAAAGTGGTATTGTCAGACTCAAGGGTGCAGGGGAGGAATATGTAGAAGCTGATAAGGATAAAGCGGAACTGCTTAACAAATATTTAGTCACAGATGAAGAACCAGGAGCAGGACCTCAGAAAACACCCACAAACAGGAACAGAAGCGAGGGACATCTTGAACAATTTTCAGAAGACTGTGTTCGTGAGAAACTAGCTCAACTTAAAATAGACAAAGCGATGGGACCGGATGGGATACACCCTAGAATACTGAGGGAACTTGGGGACATTCTAGCAGCTCCACTGACTGACCTTTTCAATGCCTCAATGAAGTCGGGAGTGGTACCAAAGGACTGGAGAGAGGCTCTTGTGGTGTTTTTACACAAAAGCGGAAGTAAGGATGTGGTTGAAAACTACAGGCCGGTTAGTTTAATGTCTGTGGTGAGTAAATTATTGGAAACACTGCTGAAAGAGAAAATGGTTAGGTTTCTGGAGTCCAGCAGATTACAGGATCCGAGGCAGCATGGATTCAGCAGAGGCAGGTCTTGTCAAACAAATCTGATTGATTTCTTTGACTGGGTGACCAGGGAGTTGGACCGAGGGAGAGCCCTAGATGTGGTGTATTTAGATTTCAGTAACGCCTTTGACACTGTTCCTCACAGGCAACTTATAAACAAACTGAGCACCCTAGGGATGGACCCTAAAGTTACAGCTTGGGTTAGAAAGTGGTTGGGTGGGAGGCAACAAAGAGTACAATTAAATGGAGCTCACTCTGAGGAGAAGGATGTTACCAGTGGTGTGCCCCAGGGATCTGTCCTTGGTCCGATTCTTTTTAACATCTTTGTTAGTGATATAGCAGAAGGGCTGTCGGGTAAGGTTTGCCTCTTTGCAGATGATACCAAAATCTGTAATAGAGTAGACACCCAGGAAGGTGTAGATAACATGAGGAGGGATCTAGCTAAGCTTGAAGAATGGTCCAGAATTTGGCAGCTGGGATTTAATGTTAAAAAATGTAAGGTCATGAATTTGGGTTACAGCAATCCAAGGGAGTAATAAAGTATAGGGGGTGAAGTACTTTTGTCCACTAAAGAAGAGCGGGACTTAGGCGTGGTTGTGTCTGATGATCTTAAAGTAGCTAAACAGGTAGAAAAGGCGACGGCAAAAGCTAGAAGGATGCTTGGGTGCATACAGAGAGGAATGGCTAGCAGAAAAAAGGAGGTGATAATGCCTCTGTATAAGTCTTTGGTGCGATCTCATTTGGAGTATAGTGTGCAATTCTGGAGACCGCACCTTCAAAAGGATGTGAACAGGATGGAGTCAGTGCAGAGGGTGGCTACTAAAATGATTAGTGGTCTTCATTATAAAGCATATGAGGACAGACTGAAGGATCTTAATATGTACATCTTAGAGGAAAGGCGGGATAGAGGTGATATGATTGAGATGTTTAAATACCTCCGTGGCATAAATGTTCAGGGAGAGAGCCTCTTTCAATTGAAAGCAAGTTCTGCTACGAGGGGACATGGGATGAGGGTGAAGGGAGATAGATTCAGGAGTGATATGCGGAAATATTTCTTTAGGGAAAGAGTAGTGGATCCGTGGAATAGTCTCCCAGTGGAGGTGGTAGAGATGAGGACAGTAACCGAATTAAAAAAAGCATGGGACAAACACAGAGGATCTCTAAAGGTAAAAAGGGGACTGTTGTAGTTGTTGATATGGAAGGATAAACTAGATAGGCCATGTGGTCTTTTTCTGTCATCATATTTCTATGTTTCTGTTACGGATCCAAGCTGAGTTAGCCAGGTAAGCGGCTGGGCGTGCGGCCGATCAGAATCGGGGCTGGCCTGCACGTCCAGGCCAGTATACCTGATTCTGATCCTGCAGGGGCTAGACACCCGTGTGGGAGCAGAATCGGGTCTACCGCTTGTCAGACGGCTGCCTAGGGTGAGAACTTACACAATCTTGACGATGCATATATTCATGATTCTTGCAAGGTATTGTGGGTATTGTAGTTCATTCACTCCCAAACACAGCTGATGACAATAATTTGAGTTGTGAAACCAAGTGGTAAGATCAATAAAATACTTCTTTTATTGATGGGGTTTAATTCACCCAGCACATGTATGCTTTGATAGCACTATACATGAGGTTACTTGCTTGCAGTGTTTAAAGGGATAACAAAAAGTCACAAAGTAAACCAGAAAACAACCTTCAGCTTGTCAGGCAATTAGCTAATGTTTTCTTAGCAAATAATTACCAAATACAAAGGCACAACGAAAAGAATACTTTGCTGGTTAGGTTAACTTCTGCTTATTTTCCACGCTGATCTCAGCAGTGATTCTCCCTTGCTCACACACACAATCAGGTGCAGCCCTAATTACTATCCATGGACCAGCTGAAAGCCTTTAGCTGGCTGGCTGCTACTGTGTGAGCCCAAATCCTGCTTTAAGAGCTGTTTGCAGTGGAAATAAAGAACAAAGTTAGGTTTCTTTGTGATGGCTGATGTGTTTGCTCATAGAAAACTAGCAATAGCATTTAGATAAAGAACAGTCCATGTAAATAGTTTCATCTGCTGTATTTCCCCCCTGCATCAACAATCATAGGGTCAATATCATACATTGGCACAGATGAGTCTTTCATTAAGGCACTATCATGAGAATGCTTATTCCCTTGCTGCCATTCTCTATTATAGATAGGGTCTGGATCAGTGTTCATACCTGAGCCTCTCCTGCTATCATTATTCCTCTCTGTATAGCCTGGCCAATATGTAATCCAATTCTGATGTCCAGCCTTCCAATCTTGATCCCTGGACACTGGATCTTCTCTCACATACCTTCTGGCCTTGGTCTGAAAGTCCCTTCCACATGCAGTCTTCTCTCTTCCAGGTAGCCACTGGTGATTCCTATCTCTGCCACTCCATTCCTCTGGCTGAATCCAGTCCAATGGACTCTGCTGGCTTTTGGAATACCTCCCAGTATGAGTACTGCCTTGGAATCTCCCAGACCTTCCAATGGCCTTTCTTCTCTTCCTTCCAGAGAGTTTCCTTCTATCTCTATCTGCTTGGCTTGGCTTCTGTTTCTCCAGGTGATACTGGTGCTTGAGCTTGTAGCCGTTGCTGTCTCTGTATCTCTTCCTCCCTCTGTAGCTGAAGCTCTCCCTGAAGCTGGGCTGGAGCTTGTAGTAGTTATCTGAAGAATAAGCTCTATTCTTATTCTGTCCTAATGTGTGCTGCTCCCTAACACAGCGCAGCTGTGTTGAATCAGGCCCTGCCCTTTGAGATGAGTGCTTAGGGATTACCTCATAGCTCTCTTGATTGCACACACATTCTCTCACTTCAGCCCCTCTCATGGCTGCTGGAAACCTGGTGCATTCTGGGACTGGTAGTCTTTTATGTGAAAATTCTGTTTTCTCACTTCTACCAGAACTGACAGGTTGCTTGTTCAGAGTCACATCATCTTTTCTATAGCTCCTACCTGAGCTATGATAAGCTTCCTTATCACACGCTGTATGTCTCGATTCTGCCTGGTCGCACAAGGGGCTGGACGTCCTGTTGTGAATAGGCCTCTGTGTCATTAAGTTCACCACCATATGGGAAACCTTGGATGTTGGTAATGGTTGTGTGAAGCGTAAAGTAAGAAGATATGTACAGTTCAGCCAGCAGGTGTTAGTTAAGCTTGCAAGTTGGTCCAATTATGATATGAGTCTTGATGATATGATAGTATATTAGAATGTTAACTGGGCAAAGGTATATGGTCAGCCAGCTCCTTTGGAAGAAATTATACTCCCTAAAGATAGGTCTAAATCAGCCCCCTGGTATACTGTGGAGTTGAGTAAGCTCAAACAAGAGTGTAGGCAGCTTGAGAGAAAGTAAAAAGTCTATAGGCCTAACTCACAGGCCTTTCTTTCCCCCAATTCCTGCCAAAACCCTCACTAATCAAACCAAGATCCCAATCATAGACCATCTACTAGATAAAACTTAGCCACATGAAATAATTCATTTGGCTTATTTAAAGCTCCCTGAATTTGTTTCTCATAATATCCACACTTTGCTTTCCTCAACTCACCTCTATATTCTGTGGCTTTCTCCACAGACACTATGGGCATCAGATTCACAGCAGTGATATTGTACTAATGCCTTTGGGATATGTATAATTCCAGTGCTATGTACCTGACAGAGAATGTCATCAATGGGACCTTTCAGGTTGTGGCCCTGAGCCAGTGATGTTATATTGGCTTTCTCCCACTGCATATAGAAAGATAATGCTTTCCTTTCAAAAACAAGAACACCAGTTCCCTCCACACATTTTCCACCACAGCCTGGCTCTTCCGATGTGTAACTTTCATTCTGGACATGCTAATTATGGCTCCCTTTGCTTTACTACGACTCTGCCATCAGTCTTTGCTAGGTGGGGCTTCCAAATCCGATCTGGGAATCCCATAGATACTTGGGATTTCAAGATATGCATGGGACCCAGTAGATGCAAATTTCTAATGCGTATTCACTGTAGATAGCCTGAAACCCAGCTGGCCAAGGGTTCTCAGGACAGGTTTGGAAAGCCCTGACCTAGGGGACCAGCATAACACTTGGTCACATTTATATTTTTCATACACTTCCTTTAACTTAAGATACACTTGTCCATGTCATTAATAGACCAGATTGGTATTACACAGTTTTCATTTAGATTAGAACAGAAATAAAGGCTAATCTATAAAAACAAAATAAAAAAAAATTAACTATTTTCTTTCTTTCTTTTATTTATTTAACATTTTTTTATGCTGCTTTTCTAAGAGTCAACGCAGTTTACAATGAACTAGGCAACGTGGACAGAGCACGGAATGTATGATCCGTCTTACAGAATAACATAACGAGTACAGTTAGAACATTGCTGGGAGGGGTGAGTGGTTACATAACTTATTTACAGGCTTATCAGTAACTGGATGTCTAAAAACATATTTACAGGTTAGTTGCTGTTAATTTACAAGGCTTAGGTTTGTTTTGAGAGGATGGGTGGGGTTCTATTCTTGTTGTGAGTCGGGGCCATAAAATTCTTGGAAGAATATAAAGTGATACATTAAATTTGGACTGACAGAAGCCATAGACAGGTGGAGAGGGTGCAATAAGTGTTCTAAAAGAATGGGCAAAAGATGATAATAACCGATGATGCAAGTGAATCATAAAAGCATTCCAGTGATTGTGGTTTGACTGTGTTCATTGTTTTGATGAGGACAGATCCTAACCATTTAACCTCATTGAAAACTGCATCTGTGGCAACAAGAATCCATAGCATATGCTATATTCTGACCAGTAGTGACTGGAAGCTATTTGCCCAAAAGGGAACCTTGACTTCCAATTGTTAACATAATCTTGCCCAGAGGTCTCAGAATAACTTGACATATTGACGGTATATAAGAGTTGTTTCACCTGAAATCTGTCGACAATTGCAAAATAAAAACAATCAAAAATTAAATTTTAAAAAAGGAGTGGAACCGTTTTCAGCAGTAAGTTGTAAGGACTGAGTCTGACGCTCAAACATTGATTATTTTTAGTGTTTCTATCTTGGGCTCATGATACAACTGTGAATTAGGCTTTTTTTTTTTTTGCATTTATAATTTGACTGTGAAACAATTAGAACACTTAATTAATGGTGACAGTTCCATTAAAGTAACCTGAATAATCACTCACTTTAAGAGGAGATTCATTGCTATAAAGAGATATGCCTCCATTAGTGTAGAATGAGCTGGAAAGCAAAGAGTCTTAGGGAAGGGAAGGGAATTTCCGCTATAAGAACAATACTGTAGGTGAGTTTTATCCTTTAGGATAGAATAATAAAACATGTCTTTGGCTCCTTTTGTATTTGCTGGCCTGCCTCTCTAGAGCTGCACAAAGCCAAGCTCCCCTCCACCATCTTCTTGCATGGCCTGGCTGGTTGACAAGGCCTTTGCTGTGGGGCGTGTGTGTGTGAGTGAGGACTGATTTTATGTGAATTGAGTGGCGATTTGGGAGAATCTGGTGGGTGGTGCAGGGAGTATTTGTCATATTTTATTGTTTTGTACCTCACTATGAACGATTTTGAAGAGCAAGCAGAATAAATAAATGCATACATACATACATAGCTAACTGTCATGAGAGAATATGGAAGTCAAGAGCCCAAACTGGTTCCCTCACTTCAACCATTTCCCTGCAAGTACTACACAGAACTTGTTTCCATGATTTCTAGGTGTGCTGTCTGTTGGCCTGGGCTGGTAAGATATGATCCCATCCCAGAAGCCGTAGGGCAGGTGGAAAGGGGGTAATAACTGTTGGAACAGAATTTCCTCCTGTTCTTTTTTTACTTTGAGAATCACTTGCAACTAGGACTGGGAGGTTCCAAGTCATCAGGGACAGACCAAGCCAATGCTGCTTTTACTTCCATTGAATTCAGCAGAAAGGTATGTTTGAATGTGATGGAGGTAAAACCAGGACTTCCTCAGCCTGTTCCAGATGACCTGGAGTATTCTGGTAAAGCTACCAGGATCTCACACCATGAGCCTTCATTTGCAGCTGCCTGGGGCATCTTCTCCTATCTATATCCCCTCCCAATTTATATTAAGTTCAGCCATTACAGTGATAATCCTGGGCTGGGAGTCACAGACCAAGACTCCCTTAAGCAGTGATCAGGATCCGCTTCCCCCAGAGGCTATAAACCTTGCCACCGAAGTATCCCCCCTCCCCCCCCCCCCCGCCTACTTGTCCTACTTGTCTATTAGAAGACCTCACCTGAGGATTGAATAAGGGATCTTCTGCATGGCAGGGTACAGCACTTAGCACCTGGGCCACCAGGTCAACCCAAACATTAGCAACGGCGGACAGAGAAGTCAGTGTATTTATGCAGCAAATTCTTTGTTCATTAATCAGAGTCCATCACCGGGTGAATTTTCCAAACTGAATTGTAACATTTTGGATAAGTCCATCAGTTTCGTCATTGTCGTTCATTCTCAGAAGCATCATCTTCTGACGTGCTGCTGCTAGGAGAGAATAGGTCACGGCACCTATTGTGCAACACAGTCAGCCACCATCATCCCCTGAACCTTTTGCATAACTGTGACATCACTCTGGGAACCGCTGAATACAGAATGTTTCCTTTCTGGGAATTAGACAGATAAATATGTGCTGCACAAGTGGTACTTTTATAAATGTGTTTCATGCATAAAGGCTTTTGGACATGTAGAAAACTGTGCAGCAGTATACAGACAATGCTGACAAGATGGCATATGCATAAATGTGTAGGTGTCCCTGGGAGTATTCATGGGTAGAAGAGGGGCAGAGTTGCATTGTGAATACATATTACATAAAGTATGTGAGTACAGGCACGAAGGCACATTTTACAAAGGACATCCAAGTGCAGTGTGGGATGTATAAGTCAAAATGTCTGGAAAAAAAAGAAGGACACATCTAAGTTCACGCATGATTTCAAAAATGTGGACGTGTCCAATAGAATGTCTACATAGAGGACCCCAGAATAGCATTCCAGAATGGAGATGTTTAATAGCCTAATGGTTAGAGTAGTGAGCTAGGGCTTGCTTGGTGAATCCTACTGCTGTTCCTTGTGATCTTGGACAGCCCACTTAATTCTCCAATCTTCTCTACACCCTCTGGATGTTTCACAGTCAAAACAAGCACTTTCCAGATGCCTATTTGTGCCTCGCACAGGTCTAAACTTGGACAGGGTCAGAGATGCCCTGATGTTTCTGAAATCAAAAAGGATGCCATAAGTCCATTGCACCTCCCCAGACGAGCCTCTGCCACAGCCCCTGTTTACTTGGAGGTCCCTGCACTGGAGACATCTTTAAAAGCCATTTGTAAAATGGCACTGGGGTCATCTCCTGATTTGGACATCTACGTGCACATCTTTGGATGTCCAAATCATGACTAAGACTTTTAAAATGACCCCCATAGAGTACACACACACACACGCATACACTTACACCAACTTCAGAACTGGTGTAAATGTGTCAGCATAACCAAAATTGAGCTCTTTATCTTTCCCCCTAAACCCACCTCCCCACTTCCTCCCTTTTCTATTTCTGTGGATAACACTACACTTCTCCCTTTCCTCAGCTCACAACTCAGAGTCATCTTTGACTCTATTCTCTTTCTCTGCACACATCCAACAGATAGCTAAAACCTATCGCTTCTTTCTCTGTAACATTGGCAAAATTCATCCCTTCCTTTCTACACACACTACTAAGACAGTTATCCACTCTTTAGTCAGCTCCCGTCTAGGCTATTGCAACCTTTTCTTTGCTGGTCTCCCCCTGAATCATCTCTTTCCCTTTCAATCTGTTCAAAGCTCAGCTGCACTGCTAATCTTCCGTCAACCTCAATATGCTCGATATAACCCTTCTTCTCCAGTCACTTCATTGGCTCCCTATCCATTTCTGTATCCAGTTCAGATTTATCCTACTGACCTATAAGTGCATTCATTCTGCTGCTCCTCACTACCTTTCCTCTCTTATCTCACTCTACACCCCTCCTCGAGAACTCTGCTGCTCTGGCAGATCCCTTCTATCTGTGCCCTTCTCTTCCACTGCCAACTCCAGATTTCAATCTTTCCACCTTGCTGCTCCTTATGCCTGGAACAAACTACCTGAGTCTGTATATCAGGCTTGATCTCTAGCTCTTTTCAAATTCAGGCTGAAAACTCACCTTTGAGGCTGTATTTGGATCCTGATCCACTTAGTCTATGTGTTTCCTTACCATTCCCCTTGATATATCCTTGTCGTCAGCCATTGTGTTGTCTGTCTTGACTAGATTGTAAGCTCTGATGAGCAGGGACCATCTTTTAAATGTGTCTGTACAGCGCTGCTTATGCCTTATAGCGCTATACAAATGATCAGTAGTAGAAGTAGTACTGAGAGCCTATAGGCACTAATGCTGCATTTGTAAAATAGACTTAAAATAATGCCTTTCTGCACTTCTCACATAAGCAAGTTCTTACAAAATCAAACCCAAATAGGGGTTGAAACTTCGGGGATCAGAAAACAATAAAGTAGCAGCTTTTTTATGGCTAATTCCATGTGTAAACCAACTTTCAGTCTATGTAAATGGCATCTAACCCTTCTAAAATGGCGGCGTTATTATCACAATACTTTGGCGTAATTTTCAGCATGATCACTGTATTAAGCACTGGCACCAATAGGCCTAAAGTAGACAGATAATTCCAGTGCAGTCACTGCACTATTCAGCATCACTACATCTATGGATCACCATCATATCGTGGCACTATTAATTAATGTTACTGTATCTCTGTGCAGTCAGTAGGACAGATCAATTAACCATTACCAAATCAGCAGTTGTGCTTGGGGCCAGCAGCAATGAGCAAAGTAACAAGTACGGCATTGTCCCTGACCTCGTCAGTCTCCACTTTACCATATTTGCTTGAGATCATCCAACACCGCTCTGTAGACTGTCCAACAACCTCCATATGGTAAACTCAAAGCCCGCACCAGGTGGAATCCTCTCTGCGATGTCAGTTCTCATTGTCACATCATCATTGGTTAGCACTCATTGGCACCACATTTTTAGATGGGCCACTTCATCTGAATGACCTTATTCATCTCAAAAACTCCTGCGTGGCTTCAGTCATTTTGATGACTGAACATGTCCATATAGTAGATGTCAACTGTCTTCAACCTGTTTTGAGCATTCATTCTATCCAGACACAGTTCGTCTGATATTTGCTGAGGCAATTCCAGTCAATGCATGTGGTTTGTTGATCATGGTAGGCTTCAAGCAGCCAGTTATACATTGACAACTCTAGTTAAGCACCAGGTGTGATGATCTTCCCCAGACTGGGCATACATACTCAATTGCAAACTAGCAAAGCACCAAGGCAGTGCCGTCATAGATAGTGGAACTGAATATACATATTAATTTAAGTGCAAGTGGTGACGTGCCAACTGAATATTGACCCGTTATTTTTATATGATTTATCCTCTCAATCATTTGTCAATTTCTTTTGAAGCATGGATTAAATAATAATGTTTGATTAATATCTAGTCCATATTTGTGGATCGAATTTGTAAAAAGGGACAATGAACAGAAAAAATATAAAGTGATTCATTTCTGTTGGACTTAATAGATTTCTGAACTAGCTTATAGGAGCTGACTCTCCCTTCACCTTGTCAACAGCTGATGCTGCCCGAACATACCCGTAAATCATAGATCACCTTACAAGGATGCTGGAAAGAGGAAGTGGTGAGCGGTGTGAAATTGCAGTGATAGACCTTTTTTCTTAACTCGCTACCAGGCATAATTCCACACCATCTTTCTATCTGTAAAGCCCATTTATGTTAGTTCTGAGAATAAATATCAAGGAATCAGTGTCTTCAGGGGTGAGCGCTGACGTTCTCTGAAGCACTATGGTAGTGCAATAATAGATGGAAGGGTGAGGGATAGTCAGGGTAGTGATGTCACAAGTTTGGAAGAAGCAAAGTTCAAAATGTATTTTCTCAGTTATCAAGTAATTTAATAATATATCGTACTGACTGTGACACCCTGTAGGGACAGCAGGATTTCAACCTGAGCTCTAAGGAGAACTCTGTCCAGTTGTCTAGTCTTTAATAGTTGCTTCCTTTGCACCCCAAAACCTCAGCCTCATCCCTAATCACTGAGTCCTTTACACTCATCTTTCTGTCTTGTAACAGTACCAGTATCAGCACCTGGATCCCAGAGATATTAGATATGAGCTGGTTTTTTCTTAGGAGTATGTTTTTGCCAAAAACACAAGAAAAATTCTGCAGACAGATGCTAACAGAAATCAGAGATAATGTAAATTGGAAAGGATTTGCAAAGGATGTTTTCTCTTTGATTGTTTGAATTAATTTGTAGTTCATATGTCTGTCTCTTGGATTTAGTTTGCCAACAGAATTCATATTCATTGTGGGCATGTTTTGGAAGAAATGGAAATGTTTAGCGTTATACTGAAGTTTACCTCCTACAGAAAATGATCCGCACTTCAGGCATCTGAGTGTTCATGGTATATGTACTTTGGAGTCATTTTATGTGGCAACAGTATAGGTCTCTCCTTCCTGCTCACTGCATTAGGTAACGATATACACAAGGACATCTAGAAGGGAGAATTAGGCTGGGAGTAATGGCCTTGCTTAGAATCTAATTACTGGATACTCATTCGGTTACTGAGAACATTATCTAGAACAGGGGTCTCCAATTCCGGTCCTGGAGGGCCGCAAATCAGTCAGGTTTTCAGGATGTTACTAATGAATATGCCTACACCAAACAGAAACTCTCAGACCGTAATAATCTAAATAATTTCTAACTCGTTTAAAATTACTCCAATAGCTCAAAAGAGCCACAACAGCTAAACCACCTAAAAGGAGAAAATTATGTCAAACCACAATGGCAGCAACAATTTAGGGGAGAAAAAGCCTCAGAACCTTATCAATTCCCACTATGCGGCAACGGAAGCCATAGGAGAGATCAAGAGCTCTATGTCATAGGCATTAAAAAAACCTCCCAACTGATTTTCTATTGGCATTAGCTGAATTGGTTTTGAAAAAACCTTATTTTTGTATGGTGATACGTTTTATCAACAAATCTCTGGAACAGGTATGGACACAACGTTTGCACCATCATTAGCTGATTTCTTTATGCATACTTTTGAGGATTTACCCTTCGGTTTATGCTGGCTATCTCCTTGTATGGCATAGATATATCAATAACATTTTTGCCTTGTGGAGTGGGACCCATGATCAATTAAATGATTTTCCTCATTATTTGAATGCCTGCAACTGCTATTAATTTTGAAATGTGCTGCCACCAGCTGTGTTGAAAGCAAGACAAACAGTTTGAGACTACCATTGTTACTAATCCAACTGATAGGAATATCTTGCTCCAATACCATGGTTTCCACCCTTATCCTTTGAAGAACAGTCTGCCATTTTCTTAACTCTTGAGATGTCGGCTTATCTGCTCGACTGATTCTGAATTTTGACATTAAGCAGGCATTCTGATTACCAAGTTTAAGGATCGTGGATATCCATCAGCAGTATTGAAGAAGGCCTATAGACCCTCCACCCTCAAGCCTTTGCCAACTACTTAAAAGCAAAACTGTGCCAAACTAATAAATCCCCCACACATACCATGGCACTCGAGCCAAGATCCTCAGCCTGACTGTCTGCCTTCTCTAAGCCATCTGCTAAACACATTGAGGACATAATTGCTGGAATGAACACAACAACCGCACAAACCGACCCTTGCCCGGTGTCCTGGATAAGAGTTACGACCGACAATCAGCCCTTTTATAGCAAAGCTAATGGATTGCTCATACACGACAGGCACCTTTCCCCAATCCCTCAAACGTACCTCAATCAGGCCACTCCTCAAAAACAACAAACTGGACCCTAAGAAGCCCGACTCATATAGACCGATATCCAGCATACTACTGTTGGCGAAAATCATCGAGAAAGACGTCCAAAGACAAATTCAAGATCATATTGACGCCTCCGCACCACTTGATCCGTGTCAGCACGGCTTCAGAGCCGCACATGGGGTCGAAACTCTCCTCACCATCCTCTTCAGTACCATAATTGCAGGAATTGACAGCATACGCCGAGGGTACGTACTCATATTCTTGGATATAGCAGCGGCCTTTGATTCTGTTTCCCATGACATCCTCTTACACCTCCTCAGAGAAAAGGGGATTTGTGACTTAGCACTCGAATGGTGCAAGTCATATCTCTCGGATAGATGGCAACATGTAAGATCAGATGAAGCAACATCAGAACCTTTCCACCAGAGCCAAGGGGTCCCACAAGGATCCTCTCTATCTGCCCTGTTGTTTAGTATTTATATGCAACCGATCTGCGAGATCGTCCAGTCCTTCAAGGTGGAATGCCTGTTATATGCTGTCACACCGCCCCCCCTGGTGGCAATGGCGGGTCACAGCAGAAAGGGGGTGGACATGCAAAGTTTGTTTGTGGAGGAGTTTAGTTCAATTGCAGGGCCCAGGTTTTTATGGTCCTGGTAGCCTTCTGTATACTAAAAGCTCCCAAGAATATCACAGTCCGAGAGTAGGGAAAAATAAAGGCTTTTATTTCCCATGTTGCAAATAGGTTCAAATAGCTCAGATTACATCAACACAAAAAGAATGTCCTTGCTCCAGGTTAAAAGAAAAAGAATTATGAACTGAAGAAAACCTGTTAACTTCACAGCAATATCAAACGAAATACAGCATCAACCTTTTCCCCAGACCACAGCTATTCCTCTGCTCAGGGCTCAATTCTTTCGGCCAGGCAATAGCTACAATCCATCGGGAGGTCCGATGGATCCTCCGGGAATTCCACCTGCATGGGCTCGCAGTCCGGAATGTCTAGGGGCTCTCCTTCAGGCTTTCTGTGTAATGCTTTTATGATGCCCCAATGTTCAGCATCTAAAGGTAAGTCTGTGCTTTGTATACTTTTATAATGCGGACAGTCTCTCCCTGCACACTGTTCCTTCTCTAGGAAGTTTCCTGTTTAATACAGGTTTTGTATTTTGTAACATGAATGCCTCTAGAAGGACAGCATTCTCCAGTGCCCTGCTCCTTCTGCGTCACTGCATTCATAAAATCATAGTTAGTAAAATGGTAATTACCTTTTCTTCTAAGGTTATCACAGTGAGGTGAGGGCTGAGGCCTGTTCCTGCTGGGTCTTGGGTTTCTCAGGTGCCCAGGTAGGCCTCTGGTTCTCAGGTCTGCCTTCTGCTGGGGTTAGTCCGTATTTGCGCCACAGCTCCTTTCTCCCAGGGCCTTGAAAGTTACCCTTCAAAATTCCTCTTTCACCTCTTTCTTTGCTGCTCCCTGTTGTGCCTTTCAACAGCTGCTGGCCCTTGTTAAATTCAGGCCTTGGACTCTCTGGTACAGTCCTCCTCCTTTCAGGGTTAGCTTCCTTACGGTATCTTTCCCTCCTGGAAAGTGTATCTTTTCCCCTTTTGAAATATTTTAAAGCAAATTTCTTCACCTGGCTCTGCTGAGTCTGCTAGGCCGGTTTCCCTCTGTCAGGACTCCTATTCCTGGATCCTCCGGATCTCCATGCAAATCTGGAACTGGAACTCCTTGCACAACTCCCTGCCAGTCCCCTTGGCAGTCTCCTTGCGACTCTGCTTGCAAATCTCTTTGCCACTCTTCCTCTTCTCCTCCTCCTTCTGACTTCCTCCATCATCTGGGTTTTTAAAAGGAATCCTTCCCTTTCTGGATTGGGTGTAGGCCGGTATTGCATCATTGGCTCTAGGGCGTGGTTCCTCAGTCCTCCAGAGGTCTCTCTTGCTCCCCCTATATGGCTCCTCGTGATGCTGCAGCCAGTGTCTGCCTCTTTTTTCTGGGTTTAAAACATTTTCTTCTGCCTGCAGCTGGTCTGCAGTGCCACAACGCAGACGACGTGCTCCTATATATGCCTTTTGCAACGGAGAACCCCGAACTCTCACCGCTCACGGACTGTTTCAACGCAGTATCCAGATGGCTCCAATCACAAAACCTGCGAATCCAACATAAGAAAACCGAAGTCCTTTTCGTCACCAGAGATCCGAAATTCATCACACCACCGTGCTTAAAGGTCTTAGATGCAGATCTACTTACCAAACCCTCTATTAGATATCTAGGAGTCACACTTGATCAGCAACTCGACATGAAGACCCATATAGGCAATGTAGCAAGAGCTATATACCATAAAATCTGATCACTTAGACACATACGCGCCTTACTGGAACCTGGTGACTTCCGCACAGTATACCAAGCCTTGATCATACCACATCTTGACTATGCAAACGCCATACTCCACGGTCTCCCGCAATCTACGCTACACCCTTTACAGCTTTCAATAAACTCTGCTGCAAGAGTGCTCCAGGGCGCTTCCAAGTGGGAACACATGACACCCATCCTTAAACAACTCCACTGGCTCCCCATAAAAGGCAGAATTACGTTCAAAACCATAATTCTGACCTTCAAGATCATAAATAAGCTCACCCCACCAGCCCTAGCAGACCTCATTCAGATAACCCCCCTGAACAGACCTAGAAGATACCCTGAGGACAATAAACTAATAGTCCCAAGAGAAACCACCAAGTGCTGCCATACAACAGTGAACAGGGCTTTCAAATTCTCGGCACCAAAATGCTGGAACAGCCTCCCTCCTAGTATACGGGCAATCACTAATTTAACGCAGTTTAGGAAAGCTCTGAAATATCACCTTTTCCTCGAGCATTACCCGGAGGACAGCACCTCAAATGCCTCATCAGTAAACTAACCACGTCAAACTGACGTTCAGCCTGCTCTTTCTGTACAGTTGTAAATAGTTACCCCCTTGTTGTCTATCCAAGTTCTGTTGCCTGTTAATTGTAAACACAAATTGAATGTTTTGAGATGTGTATTTAACTGGTAAACCGCACTGATGGAAAATAGCGCGGTATATAAGTGCATGTAATAAATAAAATAAATAAATAAATAGACGTGCCCGTTTAACCATCAGGAATGGTTTTTGACACCATCTCTATCTTCTGCAGCTGTTGACTCCAAGATTGTTCCCTGAGTGTTGCAACATTCTGCAGTATCTCTGAGATGGCATCTTCTATCAAGCGTCATTGGACAGTCCTTTCGGCGCTTCCTTGTTTTGCTTCCACACGCCCACAGATAGCCTATAGTAAAAGGCAGAATCTGCGTGGTAAACTATGCCCTGCTGTCCCTCGTAGCCCTCTCAAAGTCTGCCCTACAGGTCATTGTAAGTGTGGACTGTGCATTTTTTTGTGCTATCATGGATGTAGGTTCTAGTGTGAGAATTAACGGTTACATATTCCATCTCCAGTGGTTTACATCCTGTATTTCCGCTTTTGTGGTTTACGTGCTTCACTGCCCTTGCAATAAATATTACGTGGGTAAGACTGTACGGCAACTACAAATTCATCTGTCTCTAAGAATAATCTTGCAAAGGCTCGGGAAGAAGCGCCCAAAGTTCTGCATTGCCTGCAGAAGGGCCATGGATTTCAGGATTTACGGTGTATGGCTATAGACTGTGTGCCTGCTCACCCTAGGGGTGGGGATCATGGTAAACTTTTACTTCAGCGAGAACAGCGGTGGATTTTCCAACTGAACTCTTTAGAACCCCATGGGAAAATAGACTGGGGAGTTTTTCTGTAGTTATTGGTGAATTGCTCCTTTGATGCTGTGTCGCTGTTCAACATGCCCCTCTCTTAAGGGTTTTAAGGTTTCCTAGTTCCAGGTGGGGCAGAATTGGCTCCTGATTGGATAGGTGTTTTCAGAAGCTGGTTTGTGCTTAGGGTCTCCTGGCTCCCTTCCCTTGCTCCTGATGAAGGTTGTGGGGTGAAACAAAGATCTTTGTTGGGCAGATGGGTAGAAAGAAGTCTTGTCACCATAAGGAGTAAATTCTGTGTGGCTGCTTCAGCAGTGAAGTTTGTTTAGAGTGGGCTGCAGCAGTGCAGCCTGTTCAGTCAGCGTTCCCGAGAGCTGTTTTGGAGTTCTTCAGTGACTGCTTTAAGATAAGTAGACCAGCTGTGCTTTTGTGAAGGTTTTTGAACTTTACTTTATTAGTTTGTTTCTTTTACAAGGTTTGTCCTAGTTCTGAGATACTTTTACCATTTGAGCTCATGCTGCAGGCTAGCACTACTGTGTAAATGGTTTATTTATAATGGCATTGCTATGCTATAATGTATATTACGTGTACTATGAGGTGCCATATACAGTAAGTGCCTTCTCTGTCCCATCCCCCTCTATTGGTGTTTTGAGTTTTTTGAACTTTAAATGTGTGATATAAGCTGTGGTCTGACATAATTTTCTCCTTTAGGTGATTTAGCTGTTGTGACTCTCTTGAGCTATCGGAATAAGTTTAGCTGAGTTAAGAATTATTTACATTGTTTTGGTCTGAGAGTTTGTTTGGTGTATGTAATGCTCAGTGTGGATTTTCTTGTTAATGAATATGCATGAGATAAATTTGAATACAATGGGGGGCAGGGCATGCAGATATATTCATGCATATTCATTAGGGACATTCTGAAAACCTGCCTAGTTTGTGGCCCTCCAGGACTGGAATTGGAAACCCCTGTTCTAGATAATGTTTTCAGTCCTAAACATTTGGGGACCCCTGCTCTAGACCCTTCATTCCTCTTAGGACTTCAACCCATGAATTAAATAAACATTGTCCTGAACTTTTCAAAATGGGTATTTATCAAGGAACCGGATCCACATTAACATGTCTCACTAGTACAGGGGTGTCCAACTCCAGTCCTGGAGGGCTGCAAACCCGTCAGGTTTTCAGGGTATCCCTAATGAATATGAACACTGCCCCCATTGCATGCAAACCTATCTAATGAATGTTTATTAGGGGCATCCTGAAAACCAGGCTGGTTTGTGGCCCTCCAGGACTGGTGTTTGACACCCCTGCACTAGTGTAAATATAATGTTAGATAACTCTGCTTTATGCTATGCAAGTAAAGAATGATTTAAAGCGCTATATTTGTGCACACAAAGTAGTTCTCAAGGTATGGAAATAAGCATTTAAAAAATAACGCATGCCCGAAATGCCCACAGTTATGTGCATACAACCTTGCATAAGTTTTACCTGAACTGAGTGGAGGCATTAATGCATGCAGGGGGGAGGGGGAAGGAGTTTGCATTAGTGCAGATACTTTTAAATGTATGCATGCATGCTCTTTAATTAAAGGCGAGTAAAAATAAAAAATGAGGGTGGTAAAAAAGGTGAAAGGATAAAATGCAGCTGCATACATCGGACTACAGAATTAATAAAACTCTACATGGCCATGTTTCAGTATAACCTTAATCAATCAGCAAATGCATGCAAACAAAATATAACGCAACGTTCAGTCCAGAGCTCATCAGTGTGGACCAAATGAAACAGATATATCCAGGGAGAATGGGGGAATTACCACAGTGATCATCAAAATGCGAATGATAGCAAACATGCACCCAAACCCAAACGACAAGTCCTGGATGTAATAATGTAAGAAAACATCTGGTACCTGCTTGTAGTGACTGTAAACCGCTCTGATACCCTTCAGTCTGGGCGGTATATCAAGAAATTACATAAACATAATGTGAAACACCTGCCTAGCAGTCTCAATCCTATGAGGCGGGAAAACCACCAAAGCTGTTCAAAGTTGGGGTCCCAATGGCTCAACACAGTCAAATTCAATGAACGTCCATTCACAGTAGGTCATAGCACCAGGAGAGAGACAAGAGCTCTCTTGACAAAAAAAAAACGTTACCATCGGTGCTAACGACATACATCTTTTAAGTATCAGGGCCATGATGACCAATAATGTATTTTACATGATCATTCTTGGAGAGTTTGATATTGGAGTAATCACGATTATTGAGTTTAATTATCAAAATCTCATTGTGTGGGATGACTGGGGATCTTAAAAGTTAATTAAGGAGATGGGGCATGAGGTTCCCTCACCAGCACCTAATACCCGTACACATCATAAATTAGTTCTCCTTTTAATTCTGTCTCCCCACCCTGTTGAAAGCTCTCCCTCACTCCAGTTACAACTCTGTTACACATTACATATAGTCCAAAAGTTGAATGTATTTTGTAGGTGATGTAAGTTAAAGTTTTCTGTAAACCACTTTGACTCTAAGAAAAACAGTCTATAAAAACGGTTAAATAAAATCTCTACTATGTGTTAAGTTAGTGTTGACTCCTAGGTGATCTTGTGGATAATTACCCATGTTGTGGCTATCCTCTGGATTTTGTTGGAAAGGTGTGTTTTGGAAGTAAATTGCAGGGCCTTTCTTCCAGACAGGGGTGGCCCAAGGGAGGGGGGGGGGGGGTGCGGAGCCTCATTGTGGGGCCTCATTTGCATAAAAAATTGCATAATGTTAACATGCAGTAACTTTTAGTAAACATGTCTCTTAATGAGTGGATAAAAACAGACTACCAGATTTCTACATTACTATACTCCAGTGCCAACCGTCAGGCACTTATGGAAGTACTATAAACACTGCCCATTTAGACCCCATAGCAAACCTCCCATATCATCATAGCCTTACCAGGACTCAAAGCATCATACCCTACCTATCAAAAGGCAACACTGCAATATTAAACCAATACATCTCACTGGGGGAAAGAGAACAAGTGGCACTGTCAAATAGAAACTACATAAATAGAATACCTCAGCTCGGTTACACATGCAAAACATAAACTGTCACCAAACAAAGAACAAGGGATCACAATTTAGAAATAGGAAGACAATAATTAAACTGGGAACTGGAATGCACAACACTGGAGAAATCAAAATAAAATTAATTACCTCTTGTACTAAACAAAACGCAAAGACGTTAACGATGCACATTTCCCAGAGCTGACATATTCCAGCTAATAAATTCAAAATAAAAAAAAAGTATTTTATTAACCTTTTTGTTTGGGCATTTTATTTTTCAGTTGCAATTGCTCCAGTCGCTTTCTTTTGGTTTCTTCATGTCTTCTGCTAACTCTCCATTGTCTGCCGTCCATGTGTCCTTTTTCTCTCTTCTAGTTCTAGTTCTTTTTTTCAATTCTCTCTATATCTGCTTTAACATACTGATCTTTCCCTTTTTGCTCTTTCCTCCATTTTCATTCATATTTCATCCTTCCATCCTCACTTACTCTCCCAATACCCAGCCAATCGTAGATTTTTTTGTCCCTCTCCATCCTCACTCCCCAGCCCAACCCCAACCTTCTTGTCCTCCCCCAACATCATCTCCCTTCTAGTTGCAGTCCCACCCACCATCCGCTCCCATCTAGTCCCATTCTCCTGCATCAACCCATTTCCAGTTCAAGCCCCACCCATCAGCCCATTTCCAATCCTATCCTAGCTCCTATCAGCCCATTTGTAGTCCAAGCCCCCCATCAGCCATTTCCAGTTCTAGCCTCCTCCCCAGCCCTTTCCAGTCCTATCCTAGCCCCCCTCCCCCAAAGAGCCCCATACATGTCTGTTTGGCTTTAGAGGGCTCCTGACAGGCCCTGGCTCACCTTTCTATAGTTACTGAAGTGAAGAGCGCTGTTTTTCTTCACTTCGGCAGCTGTGTTCTAATGTAGGCCGCTGGCGTGCTGGGTGCCAGGAAATGTGGAAATGTCCTTTTGATCTCTGGCTTGCCAGCGGCCTACATTAGAACACAACTGCTGAAGTGAGTTAAAATGGCACTTTTCTCTTCGGTGGCTGAGCCGGGGCCTGCTGGGAGCTGAACAGCATGTACAGAATGTTGTTTGCACAGGGCCCCGCATCAACTATGTTCTTGTACAATGGATGGGCTGGCCCTGTCCACAGAGTAAGTCTACGGCACCTGGTGTTACAAGTTTGTCTCCCATCCAAGTACTAACTAGGCCCAACCCTGCTTAGCTTCTGAGATCAGGCATAGTCAGAGTGGTGTGACCATAGTCTCTACTATATGCCACAAAGTATTTCATTTCTGTTGTGCATCTCTGAGGAATAAGCATAACCTTTTACTAAAGGTGTCTTCATTCTCTTGAGGCCCCTGCGATCTTACACATATCACTGAAACAGAACTTCCCTTTCTTCAAATCTAGTTTGTAAAAGTACTTTAGGATGATTACATTGCAGTTATAATATTGCATTCCCTTTCTGGTTTTTTTATATTATTTTATTCTGATATTATTGTAAACTGCATAACTTGATCACAGATCTGCAGTATATCAAATAAATATAAACATGATAGTAATCATGATTTGTGTTTGGAATTGTGTATACACAATGACTCGCCTGATCTCCTTTGTGTTTTCTTACCATTCCCCCTTGATGTATCCGTGTCTACAGCTACTGTGTTGTCTATCTTGAGTAGATTGGAAGCTCTGATGAGCAGGGACTGTCTTTTACATGTGTCTGTGCAGCACTGGGTACGCCTTGTAGCGCTATACAAATATTCAGTAATAGTATACAGTATTGATGATACATTTACATATTATCATTCTGGGTGTTCTGGTGATATCATCCAGGGAAATCCCCCTTTTAGAACAGTCTAAAGGTTGCAGCTGATAGAGAAACCTTTAGCCATGTTGTAGCCAGTGCTTTAATTTCTAGGGCACTGGATCTCAACCCAGGACATGTCTAGCCAGTCAGGTTTTTAGAAAACCACAATGAATATGCACAAGAGATATTTGCATGCATTGCCTGTATTGTATGCAGATCTCTCTCATGCATATTCTTTGTGGTTGTCCTGAAAACCTGGCTGCTAGGCATGTCTCAAGAACTGGGTGGGGAACATCTGTTCTAGGGGAACAGCCTGGAATGGAGTTCTATCACTTCTTTTCAGAATCAGCAGGGGTTCTGCTCTTGTCCCTCCTGTCCGGGCAGCCTGCAAGGAAAGAGGAGGAGGAAGAGGGAGTGAGCCAGGCACAGAGCAGAGAACAGTCATGAATCCAGTCTGTGGCTTCTGACCCTGGCCCACTAGGTCCCTCCCCTGGCACTACAGTTCCACTTCCTTTTTTCTTATAAATCAAGCCCTGGTTGTAGCTCAGTCATGTGGGCATCTCACCTCTACCCATGCAACATGCTACAAGATAAAGAACACTGAAACAGCCTAACAGATAAGTCCAGGTCTTCCCATGGCCAGTTCGTGATGGAAATTTGCATACTCTGCACTTCTTCGCATTAAATCTTAATTTCCAAGCATTTGACCATTCTTCCAGCTTTTGTAGATCTTTCCTCATGTTAACTACTCCCTCGGGGGAGTCTACTCTGTTGCAAATTTTCGTGTCATCTGCAAAAAGACAGACTTTTCCATTCAGTCCTTCAGCAATATCACTCACAAATACATTGAACAGTGCCGGGCCCAGGACCGACCCCCTGGAGCACCACGCTAATCACCTTCCCTTCATCCGAGTGAGCTCCATTTACGATCACCCTCTGTCGTTTGTCAGTCAACCAATTTCTGATCCAATTTACCATCTTAGGATCCATCCCCAAGCTACCAAGTTTATTGATAAGCCTCCTATGAGGAACAGTATCAAAGGCTTTGCTGAAATCCAGGTAGATGACATCCATCGCATGCCCCTGATCAAGCTCCCTGGTCACCCAGTCAAAGAACTCAATCAGATTTGTTGGGCAAGATCGTCCTTTGGTAAAACCATGTTGCCTCGGGTCTTGCAAATTGTTGGTTTTGAGAAAGTTCACTATTCGCTCTTTCAGGAGCGCCTCCATGACTTTTCCCGCCACCGAGGTAAGGCTCACAGGCCTGTAGTTTGACACTTCTTCCCTGTCACCACTTTTGTGTAGAGGTACAACATCAGCCATTCTCCAATCCTGAGGAACCTCTCCTGTTTCCAAGGATCTGTTGAAAACATCCTTTAACGGCCCTGCAAGAACCTCTCTGAGCTCTTTCAGTATCCTGGGTTGTATCCCATCCGGTCCCATGGCCTTGTCCACTTTCAGTTTTGCAAGTTGTTCTAACACCTCATCTTCTGTGAATGGTGTGGTAACTACTTCATTCCCATTTGTATTTGGGAGTTACAGGTGGTCCTTCTGCTCTGTTTTTACTATAGAAAGTCCTGGAGAAGTATGAATGTAACGTTACATAGAACAGTGTAAAATTTAACTTGGGTACATTTAACTGAAGTAAACAACTTTAACCAAAGTTACTGGAGTGGAAGACTGGGAAAAGAAAGCAACATATCATGGACATTTAGTCTTTGGGAGAGAGAGACCCACCCATCAGTCTTGTCTGATGAATGCTCAAACCTTCATCTGGTTCTTGTACATTTTTTTTTTTAATATATTTGTATTTTTGATTAGAGATTAGTCACTCTTTCCACAGGGGGAGTAGTAGTCTAGTGGTTAACGTGCCAACCTGGTGACCAAGAGAAAAGGGTTTGATTTATTTGTACTCCTTATGGCCTTGGCCAAGTCATTTAACCCTCCATTGCCTCTGAAGAAAAGGCCTGGTAATTTTTTTTAAGTGCCATCAAGTCAGTGCTGACTCTTGGCAAGGTATAACCAGAAGTAGATTACCAGGCCTTTTTTTCCAAGGCAATGGAGGGTTAAGTGACTTGCCCAAGGTCACAATGAGCACTGAGTGGGAGATGAACCCTTGATCTTTTGGGTACTAGGCAGTTGCTCTTACCATTAGGCTATACATTGGCAAGAAAACCCTGAGGCTGCTGGATCAACAGGAGTCAGCACTGACTTGATGGCACTTAAAGTGACTTGCCCAAGGCCATTTTTTTTACCCTCCATTGCCTTGGAAGAAAGGCTTGGCAATCTACTTCTGGTCACAGCTTGCCAAGAAAACCCAGGGACTGCTAGGTTGCCAGGAGTCCGCATTGACTCAACGGCTTGCATTACATACTTGCCACATGGGAAGGCTGATTTTCCAAAAGAAACCTTTGGGAGGTCAGTCAAGCATGCATGCCCGTCTTCGCACCCGAAGAAGCCATCTTACCTCGGTATGAAGATGTGGCTTAATCAAGCCAAAAAAAACCCCAACTCCACGGGGGGGAGGAGGGAGGGTAGTGAGGACTGATTCCTGTTGTTCCTGGAGAACACCTGCTACAGGTGAGTAACTATGCTTTCTCCGGGACAAAGCGAGAATTGAGTCCTCACATATGGGACTCCCCAGCTACAATCTACCGAAAAATATGTAAACAGCTCTTTGGGCAACCAGAAAAACAGCATGAGTTATTGCTGAAAGATTCAGAGAGTCGCCGTCCAGCAATGACATCAACAGTCCTCAGAGCCATTACCAATGCACTCCATGCCTTTTAGCGGCAACTGGCCAACCAGGTGGTCCTCATCCAAATGGACAATCAAGTAGCCATGTTCTACATAAACAAGCAAGGTGGCACGGACTCGTACCTCCTCTTTTGGGAAGCAGTCTGCCTCTGGAAGTTCGCAGTCTCTCATGGCATGCTCCTCAGGGTGGTGTAGCTACCCTGGACATACACCTCAGCAGAATCCTTCAGCCACACAATAGGGCTCTCAACAATTCAGTTGTGAACCACATCTTCCGAACGTCGGACACACCATTGATTTCTTTGTGACCCCGCTCAACTCCCAGCAGCTGTGGTTTTGCTCCAGAGTACCATGCAGCAATCAGGATGGGGTGCCTGTATGAGTACATGAGTAAAGTTTATCTGCAGTTTGAAGAGGAACTCCAAGGGGTTGCATTGGGAAGGGTTTTTTGCTTACACAGATATTTTAGAATTTTCAAAAGTATGCTTGTGGGTTTTTTTGGGTTTTTTTGAGAACATTAGCCATGCAAGTTAGTATGTGGGTGTGTAAATGCAAGCCACCCGCTCTCAGGGGCAGCAGACAGCCAAACAAACCAATCTCCAGCCCTATGGCCCACTCCTTTCCGCTGCCTAGGCACTCCCCCCACTATGCTTCTGGGAATGCCCTTACTAACTGTGGGTAAAGTTAAATGGTGGCTAGGCTGAGTTGCACATATGGAGAACGGTCTTCTAAAAGCCCATTTCTGTGGAGTACTCTCACTTTCAAAACTTGAACAAAATCTCACAAGAAAACATTGCTTGCGGACTTTGCAGTGATGCAGCTATTTTGAAAATGATACCCTTAAATTATATAATAAAAACATCCCTCACATCATGCTGAAAAGAATTTCACACTAAATAATGCATCAATATGATAAAAAATAAAAATGAAGTCAAATCTGACAGATTTCCAAAGTACGTTCATTTAACTAAACCAAGTACAGAGCAGAAACATTTTACTGTTGCATTTTCTTCCAGCCCTGGAAGCTCTGCTCCCCTGTATGGCTCAGCTGCATGACTTATCTTCCGCCAATGTCGCTATACTCATGTAACCTTAAGTCGCTTCATTGGCTCTCTATCTGTTTCTGTATCCAGTTCAAACTTCTCCTACTGACGTGAAAGTGCACTCAACACGCCATTTCTTATCTTAACTCACCCGACATCCCTTCTTGGGAACTCCTCTCCTCTGGCAGATCCCTTTTATCTGTGCCCTTCTCTGTCACTGCCAACTCCAGACTTCATCTATTCCATCTTGCTGCTCCATATTCTTGGAACATACTAGCTAAGTCTGTATGTCAGGCTCCTTCTCTAGTGCTATTCTTCCTCTTCTTCCTGATCAGTACTGCCGTAGGTGAGCTCCTCCTGCTCCCCCACGCCAGGACCAATCGGTAAGCAGCACCAGCAATTGAAGGTGTGCCCTTAGGTGTGAACCAGGTGCAAATGGACAGCACAAAGACCAACGTGCCTCAGCAGTGCCCCCCCCCCTTCCGATGATCACAAACACAAGCCTCCTGCACGCAATCAACATTCTGCTGTGTCAAGCAGCAACACCAGTCTGGGCGCTGCCTCTCCCACCTCTGAGACTGCTCGCCATCCACAACAGAAAGCGCTCCTGCTTACCCTGCCACTAAGACTCTTCAAACCCTCTAGCAGAAACTTGCACTCATACACCAGCTGACACACAAATGCTGGCAGAAACAGCAAGGAGACAAAGAAGCCCAGCATCAAGCTAATAAGCAACAAGGTAATCCCTTACCTGTCACTTCTCACCTCAACATGACGCACTCACTCTACTGGCCAAACCTCCTAAGCCTTCTCTTCTATCTCCCTCCAAGACTTCTGCACTCGCACGTAACCACACTCCGATCCTCCTAATTCCCACTGCAAGCAGACTACAGACCATATGGAATCCATCCAGCTCCCACCACAGCAGGAAATACGGACGCCTCATCAAAATCCACATGGTAACTTCAAAGATCCTACTCTCCAAGCACTTGAACCTCAAGCACCATCATAATTCCGCAAGCTGTGCCCTCATTAACTCATGCTCCGCCTGAAACAAAATTCAAACCCTCTCTGACTGCATAACAGACAACAAATTCGACATACTGTGCAACCTGGTTCACTGAAAATGACAATGTCTTGCTCAACCAATTTAACACTGGCATGCACAACATCCACAATTGCCCCTGAACATCCAGCAGAGGAGGAGGAGTCCGTATCATCACACGCAAAAACCTTGAATTCAACACTGTAAACCAAGCTTCCACTCTCAACCTTGATGTAACAATTTCAAACTGCCACCTCACCATCTGCCTGGCATACAGATCCCCACAAGCCAACACCGATGACCTCGCCGCTCTACTGGAAAAAAATCTGCTCCCACTCATCCACATGCAAAGACTTTATCCTTCTTGGAAATCTAAACCTCCCATCTGCATCCACCTACCACTCTTCAGCCCTCCTTGAAGCTATCTCCAATTCACACAGCTTATATCTACCCCAACCCACGCAAAGGGTGGCATCCTCAATTTGGTCTTCTTCCCAGATCAACATACACATGCACGTGGATATACCTAACATCAGTACTTCCAGTTCCCTGGCCCGATCACAATCTCATATTACTCAACATACCCCACTTCCGCTTCTACGTCCCACCTCAAGAGTCCCCAGTCAACATCTCAGAGGTTTCTCCCTTTCGACAAACACACTTTCCTCCAAAAATCCGTACCAGCCCTAACCGCCTTGCCAGCCCAGACGGACCTTGAAACAATGGTCTGTGCATGAAATTTAACAGTATTGGCTGCTGCTCTTGCTCCACCCAAACCCTCCTATAAAAAACAATGAATACACACCCCCTGGTACTCTACAGCCCTAACAGTGCAAAAACATAACTTTTGCCGCCTTGAACATCATTGGAGAAAGTCTCCAAACTATCAACTCAAATCTTTTTACCTGCAGAAGCTAAATTTTATATAATGACTCAACCATTAAAACCAAAAAAGAATACTACAACAACCTCCTCATGCGCCATCAATAAACCCAAAGAACTCTTTGACATTATGAAGGATCTTTGGTGAGTGATTTAACAATCACACCAAGACAATGCTCTAAAACCACAAAATATGGCATCATATCTGCTGGCCAAGAACAATTCTACCCCCCTCCAGCATCACAACTATTGCCATTTCAAATGAAGGCACCATGCATGACCACCACTGGACCACCTTCAAAACACTATCACCAGATGAGCTCGGCAACATAATCAGCAACATCAACACCACAATCTCTGCACATGACCCAGTCTCATGGCTAAAAATTACAATCATTTTGGAAATTGTATACTCCTCCCTTTCTCAAGGACTCCTCCCTCCTTCCCTCAAACAAGCATCAAGCAAACCACTTCTAAAGAAACCAAACCTTGATCCAAAATTATGATCCTCCTACAGACCTATAACCAGCATACCTTTTATCTCCAAAGTCATTGAGAAAGCTATACAAGCCAACTCAAAGATCACCTTAGACCAACACGCATCAGCATGGATTCTGACCCAACCACGGTACAGAAACCCTTCTGGTTTTCCCTCCTAAACTCACTCATCACTGGCATTGAAATGATCATGCAAGGCTTCGTTCTACTATTTGTGGACATCTCTGCTGCATTTGACACCATGTCCCTCCAGATCCTCCTCAACAACTCCACTACATTGGAATCCATGGCACTCCCCTCAAATGGTTTCTTTCCTATCTTTCCAACCAAAGCCAACATATAAAAATTCAAACACAAACCTTAACTTCCTTCACCTAACAGAGGGAGTGCAGCAGGGATCAGCCCTCTCTTTCACTACTGTTCAAAATATATATTCAACAACTCTGTGCCATCCTCCAACAATTCAAAGTAGAATACTTGATATATGCTGACAACATAATGATCTATGTCCCCTTCTCCATCTCTGCTCCTGATTACTCCACATTCACAAGCTAGTTTACCGAAGTAATCCAGTGGCTCCACCTTCACAATCTATCTATCAGCTTCAACAAAACAGAACTTCTCCATGTCACAAAGGGCCCCCAACTTCACCCCGCCTGCATCCATCAGAATCAGCAGCAATGATATTCGAGTCAACTCCCAGATAAAATACCTTGGAATCATCAGTCATCAATTGACTAAATACTCATATCTCTGCTATAAGTCAAGAAGGAGTTATCCACATAATTTCAAACTTATGTTCATGTCTCCATCAGATTTTGTATCTGCATAAATCATTTAAGATTGTTACTGTTAATTTTAATGATATTGCTATACACAATGGAAATACACAACATGCTTTACCACCTAGGCCTTCTACTTCTACTCACACTATCTACCCAATCGCTCCACCCTCCCACATCACAACACTATAACATCCCTATAATCCAACATCACAGGGACTATCCTTCCTTCTACCGCCCCCACCATTTCTACAACTATTATAAACAACATAATAGCAGGCCTATTCACATAGATCATCAAACCTCACATCATCTAAAACTACCCTCTTCATCATTCTATCCCATAAAATGCCTCCTCCTAAACACAAGGTCAGCTAGAAGCAAAATCCCTATCATACTGGATCTTATTGAAGACAATACCCCAGACATACTCTGCCTTACAGAAACATGGTTTACAGAAGCAGATTCTGTTTTGATAAACCAACTAGCCCTCCCAGATTATGAAAAATACCATTGCCCAAGATCAATCAAATGTGGAGGAGGTGTCATAATTCTAGCCAAGAAAGAGCTAAATACATCTCTATGTACTAGCAAAAACATTGAAGATATGGCCTTATTAACCATTGAAAGTAAACACACAATAATAAGTCTAATATATAGACCTCCTTCTACATCCCCAGACAACCTGGCATCTATTCTGGAAACAGCTTGCACCACAACACTAAATAAATCTCATATTATCTTTGGAGATTTAAATCTCCCAACTCTCCACAGCACCCACTCAGCCCACTTCATTAACTCCATGTCTGACATTGGCTTCCAACAAGTTGTCCAGATTCCAACACATAGAAAAGGTAACATTTTGGATGTAATATTCCTTCAAAACAATACCACTCAAGATATGCACTATAAAAATCCAAGATCCATCCCCCCCCCCACCATGGACTGACCATTTCCTTATAGAATGCATAATACCTACATCATCTGCCCTAAATACACATTATGAATACCAAACATTCCATAGTAAATATAAACCTTTTGACAAGGAATCCTTCCTGAATAATACCCTACCCCAGTTAGATCAATACCTCACTGATCTGGATGATATTATACAGAATTGGAATTCCACTATATCTGATGCTGCCCTAGCTCCTCTCAGGCCCAAGAAAACAAAGCACAAAACTACGAAAATCTGGTACACAACTGAATTAAGGAGACTACAACAAAAAGTGCGCTCAATTGAGCATAAATGGAGATGCACAAGATCAGAGAATAACAATAAACAATACATGCTTACTCTAACAGCTGTCCCCAGGCGCCCCTACTGGCGTAGGAAATAAGGGCGTCCGGTGACATTTAATTTATTTTAAGGAGTGGTTGAGCTGAAGGACCAGGAGGATTCTGGCCCTTGTAGTGCAGAACTCCTTATAAAGAACAATCTATGCCAAAGTGTAGGGTAATAAGGCTTTATTTCCCCGGTCAACGCTTAGGTTCAATAAGACACAACAGAAAATGAAGGTAATTCTTTCCTCTAACAAAAAGGTTCCACCATTATATAAACAGTTAAGGGTTGTAGGCTTCACAATTAACTGTTTATCTGGGTTAAGGCTTCTTTCAAATCAATAGAAATTAACATCAGGAAACAAATGGTTATCAACTTCACCATATGCAGAGTTCTCTTTTCTCTATACATCTAGCAAGGCAATCAAGCTAGTTCTTGAACAAAAGTTATATTCCATTGGTTCACTCTGAGGAATGGGAACACTGGTTTCACAGTCACAGTCCATTGATTCTGGGTCACTACCTTCTTTAATGTTATGACTGTCTTCAGTATCTGTTAACTCCTCACAGGGGTTCTTTGTTTCTCATACAACTTCCTTATCACACTGTTGGGAAGTGCTTTTAAAAGGTTAGCTTTACTTCTTCTAACTTTCTGAGGCTTATCTATTTGCATAAGGTTTTCATCACTTAAACTTTCCCTTATAATGAAAGGCTTTTCATACCTTGGCTTCTGTAGGCTGCCACAGCCAGGACTCAGCTTGTGACATAGCTTCTCAGGCTGACAAGCTGTTCTGTGCACTGCTCTACAATCAGAGTTACCAGGAAAACCTGACGTGGATTACCACTCTCTGTGTTTCTTGGCAAAAGTATCACTGTAGAAGGAAGCTCCTTCCCTTGTGCCTTTCTGGTTTAGCATAGGAGACTTACTTGGGCTAGGAGAGTTGTTTTCATCAGGGAAGCTGCTTCTTTGATTTGCTTGGCTTTGGACTCCGTTCCAATACCTTTGGCCTCTCTGGACTTTATCCCTTTGAGTATACCTCTTTTGGATTCTGTCTCCTTGAGTTGGCTGCACCTGGAAGCCTTCCTGTTCCAGGCTGCTCTCACTGGTCCTGCTGCCGGTCCTTCTGACCTCGCTCTTGCCACTTCCCCAGCACTTGCTCTTGCCTCCGCCTCTGTCGGTTTCTCTCCCTCCTCTGATCATCTGGTTTCCTTTACAAAGGGATTTCTGGTTTGCACGTTCTGAGTTTGAGGACAGGTGAAACTGCTTGTTACTAATGTGATCAATGCTAGAGCACATTGCTTCAGGTACTGTGTAATTGTTCATGCGCCCTCTGGCGGAGCTGCGCTGGAACTGCGCTCTCTGCCTTTTCTGAGTTCCATGAAAATCAGGAGTTTTTTTCAACACTGTTTCTTCTCTAGCTCCAGCCTCATGACACAGCTTACAAGGATGCCATAAACAGGAGGAAGAAAGAGTACCATACTACCTTACTCAACAAATCTCTCAACAGGCCGAGAGAATTATTTTCCATGGTTAAATCATTAACAAGGACACCCACCACTGATGAAAACAAAATAGTTATACCCCCAAATTCTAGCAAATTACTATATGGAGAAACTAGACCCATCATTCAAGGACAATATTTCCCCTAACCTCCCTAGCATACAACCCAATGACTCCTACCACACTGGTCAAATTGCATGGTCAACTTTCCATTATATTGACAAAAAGCATCTCAAGAACATAATAACTACTATTAACACTACCACATTGCCCAGTGACCCCTGCCCTGTTAGCTGGCTTCAAGAAACAAAAGAGGAATTTACCCCAATCATTATGACAAGGTTACCTGCCATCAGCCTTAAAACAAGCGTTACTATGACCAATTCTAAAATCGGCAGCTGCTGACAAACACCATCCTAGTTCATATAGACCTATCTCGAGCATGCTATTCCTAGCAAAAATTATAGAAAAAACAGTCCAGTTGCAACTTCAAGATTTATATTGAGCTAAACTAACCCCTCGATGAGCAACAGCATGGGTTTCGTCCCCACCATAGTGTTGAGACCCTGATGCTATCTCTCTTAGACAAACTTTATCTGTGGTTTGAACTCAGCCAGGCAAGCATCATTACTTATAACCCTGGTAAACCCGGAGGCCCTCCTCGCCTCCTTCAGCAAACCTTAACACCATATACATTAACTTTACCACACACAAAAAATACCCTGACAACTGAATCTGGTGCAAACTTTGGTCGCAGCTTTATTTAACACCTGTAACAACCGGCCCAACACGGGCCAACATATACAACCTTCCAACATAAACCAGCCCCCCACCCCATCGCCAGACGATGCCCCTACCCACCGAATTAGTAGCAAGGCAGAGCATCCTCCTCCCCCAGACCCCGCCGCCTGCCTCGCCATGCTAGTAGCAAAGGCCGGCCCCCACACCCCACTACCGGGCCGAGACCCCCAACCGGGATGTCTCGACCCACCCCGGGGAGCCCTTCGCCCCCCACTGCTCCTAAATCAGTTAAAGCCCCCGCCGCTTCGGCGAGCACTGGCTCTCTACCCCGCCACCGGTGCGAGGTAGTTTACTTATCCTCGCACCGCCCCCACCCCATAAAGCTGCAACCAACCCACATCTCCAGAGCTTCCTGCCAATCATTTAGTAACAGGTCCTGACCGACCGGAGACAAGTGTACCCCATCAGTAAGGTACAGCCCCGCACACTTTGGATCCGCCCAAGGGTGCTACACCTGCCATCCCCCAGCCTGCTGCAACCAACGCCCAATCTGTCGGTTGACTTTCACTAGTCCACGCGACCACCGTCGCTGGGACTGGCAGGCCGGCTGCGGGATAATGTCCGACCAGATAATTGCCACACCTGGCCACTCCTCCTGCAGCACCCGAAGGTCCCGCTGCACCGCCCGAATGAGCTGTCTGCACGTCCAATTGGATAGGTCATTCCCACCAAGATGTATCAACACTCCCACTGGTCGCTGCTGCCGGTCTGCATGCCGTCGAACCCAAGGAAGTAGCTGCCACCAGCGCATGCCGCATTCACCCATCCACAGCAACCGAACACTGCAGGACACCAGGCCCAGGTGCAGACCTAGCGGGCGCATCAAGGCTCTGCGCTCCGCCCAGTACACAAAGGAATGCCTGCATCGCACCCTCGCCATAGCCAGGGACAGCCGAAGCGCAAACGGCCTCCCCATCGCAATGACTCGACAAGCAAAATTCAAGTGACCGACCAGCATCTGCAGTTCCTTCAGCGTCACCTTTGAGGCAGATCCCACCGCTACCACCAATATGCGCAAACGCTCAACTTTATCCAAAGGTAAATGGACCACTAATTCCCCCGCATCTATTTCGATCCCCAAAAAGGAAAGACATGTCACCGGTCTGAGCGTCTTTCCCTCCCCCAACGGGATACCGAATTCATCGGCCATCTCATGGAATAACCCCAGCAAGGACTCGCATACCGCGGTCTGCGCTGGACCCACAAACAAAAAATTGTCCAGGTAATGCACAATAGGTTGGCGCCCAAACCGCTGCTCTAAAACCCAGTGTAAGAACGAGCTAAAGGTCTCGAAGTAAGCACAAGACAGCGCGCAACCCATCGGCAAACACTTGTCATAATAGTACTGAGCGTCAAACCGAAATACCAGCAATGGAAAGGCAGATGGGTGAACCGGTAACAGCCTAAATGCAGATTCAATGTCCACCTTTGCCAGCAAAGCCCCTTTTCCGCACTGGCGCACCAGCTACAAAGCCTCATCGAAGGACGCGTAGCGTACTGAGCATAACTCACGCGGGATATGGTCATTCACTGAGACCCCAGGGGGGCAGGACAGATTGTGTATCAACCGATAGTGCCCTTGCTCCTTCTTCGGGATGACCCCCAGCGGTGAAAAGGGTGGATGGTCGAAAGGTCCAGCTACTCTGCCAAGAGCACATTCAGCCGCAATTTTTTCACGGGCCACCTCCACCAACAGACGCACCGATCTAGCATTGCTGGCCGCCACCTCAAACACCTCACCGTGACACGGGATACAAAATCCCTCTGAAAAAACCACCCACAACATTCCCCCTCCTTGCCGTGCCTACTCTTCACATAACGTTCTAACCACGGCCGTAACGCCTGAATTTTGATGGGGGTAGGCGCCAACCCCCTGCTCCTTTCTTCACTTACCCCCATCCAGTGCCCCTGGCACTCCTTTCCGGCTACACTTTGCGGCCAAGTGACCTGCACCACAGAAAAAGCAGGCATGCCGAAACTTGCAATCCGGGAAGGGACAGGAAGATTTATTGAAGCGCCAGCAAAGGTCCCCACCCGGTCCACCTTTGGGCAGTTCTGGTACTGGGCCCGTCGCCCGAAAGGACCGAAAACCCGCCACCGAAGGATTGCCCACTGCCCTGACCTGACCCCCACCACCCCCTGCACCTCCTTTTTTGGCTGACATTTGCGTCAGCCAAAGATTAATATCTTTCATCCCCCAAGACAGCTGCCGATTCTCCTCCATCATATCACGAAACTCCTCGTCATAACTGATCCAGGCCCAACCATCATGCGCCTGGGATGCCGCCAGGATGGCATCCGCATAAGCCAACAGCTCACCATAACGACGCGGGTCCGCATGCCCACATACACTCGCCAAACGCAAAAAGGCCCGTGTCCAATTTAAGGTATTACGGGACACCTTCCGCACCCTCCTTACGTTTCTTCCTACTCTCCCCCGAACGCTTCCTCCCCTCCAGGAGCCGAAAGATATCAATATATCGCCGTTTCAGAATCCGCCGCCTCAACTTGCATGGAACGCTCTCCCACAACTCCGCACAACGCACCACCAATGACCCCGCCCTGTCACCTACCTTCTTGCCTGCAGCGGAGGCGTCAGAGGAACTATCCAAAGATGAAGAGGACGAAGACGATGACAATGCGCTACGCCTACAACTATGCCTGTGCTTCCTCTTCGTCTTGGCTTTGCATGCACTCGAACCTCCCTCCCCAGCCGGCAACGCCAACCAAATTCCCTAGACACTCACCTTCTGGTACTCGCTCAGCCGGCTCAGGCACCACCAAGGTCGGACAGGTCTGATCCACACCCTGCGCCATCACCGTCTGACTGCCTTCTACTCCACCTGCCGCTGCCACACCGCTCACTGGAACCTGCAGAGGGAGAGAAGCACCAACAGGAGTACCCATCCTGTACTGCCCCACCCCCTAACCTGCTCCCCCCCCCCCTTGAGGCCACGCGGAAGTACCTAAACCCCCTGCAGCCCAACCGGCCGCCCCCCATGGAGGCTGTCCCCCGCCACTTGGAAAGCCAGCCCCCACCCAGTCCCCCCAGCCACACCCCCAGGGACCCATGCTTATGGGCCATCCAGACAAAGAGGACCAGCCCAGCAACCCCTCTTCCCGCACACCCGGCCTCCCCCGCCCAACCGGAAATGACGCATAAGTACCCACGCCGACCGGACTGAAAGGACCCTTGAAGGGCTGAAGCCCGTTTCCTGTGCCCACCCCACAACCCCCCTGTCCCTCTGCTCCCCGCTGTCCCCCGCCTGCCCTAGAGCAACTCCCTGATCTGACGCGCCCCCTTCACCCCCTGCCCCAAAACTGACCCTTGCCCCCCCCTGCCCGAGCTCCATTCTCAGCAAGCGTACCCCCGGCCAACCCCAAACCCAATACCCCCCCTCCGGTGCAGACAAACACCCCCTACTCCCCCTCCCCCTCCCTCTTTGCCTGGCAACTCCACCTGCACCCCATGTGCTCCGACCGCCAACCCTGGCCCCCGTGGCTGTACCGGCCCCCGAGACCGTCCACCCCTCCCCCCCAGACCTAGCAATAGAGTCCCCACCCCACTTCCACCCCCTAGCCCCCTTACCCGAGCATGCTACGCTCCCTCAGCCCTAGGAACCAAGCAGGCTTGCCTTAAAGATTCCCTACTCCGTCTGTACCCCTGTCCTTTTCTTTGTGTGTGTCTGTTTTTTTTTTTTAATTATGCCCCCCCCTAACTAAGTAGGCCAATTACCCATACCCAGCCAGCAGCAGTAACCTCTCCCCTACCACACAGCCGGCAACCCCCCGAAAACAAATACTCCCCCCCCCCCCAGCGCCAAGACACTCACCCGATGTCCCAAAACCACCACAGATGCTCCCGCAGAAAAAATGTTGTCCCTGAGCTGTACCCGACACCGCCGAAGGCGCAGAGCACGAAGCAACACGTCTTCCAAGCAGAGGAGCCGCAGCGAAAAGAACAGCCACGCGGCTCCTCGCCGACACCTGCTCCGCCCCCCTTGACCACAGAGCCAATGAAATCGCTCCCTCTGGTCCAAAGGAGCGATTTTCAAATGCCGCGCTCTGCCAACCTCCTTCCCCCCTCCCCCCCAGACCCCTGTCACGTGCAGGAGGCCGAGGCTGGGCCCGGGCCCAGGTTACTGATGGCCACGGGACCCGGCCCGCGGCCTCGTGCATTTTTCATAAACATTGCCTCTGCATTTGATAGCATTGACCACCAAACACTTATCAAAAGGCTAAAACAGATAAGCTTGCAGGGAACGGTCGTTCAGTGGTTTGAGTCCTACCTGTCAAACCGCTCTCAACAGGTCCAGTTTGGCCAGAAATCATCTACCATCTTCAAACATAAACAAAGCATCCCTCAAGACTCCTCCTTATCCGCCCTACTGTTTAATCTGGATATATGGCCAATATGCAACATCTTTAGAAAACATAGCATACATCATTATATCATCTTCATAGAGATAATATTGTACCATCCCTTAGACACTTCTAACCCATACTACTCACAGATAATCTCATGCCTGAGCGATATAATGGTTTGCTTTCTGCACACAACCTTAGAATCAACTATAAAAAACAAAAGTACTCTTTGTCTATACAAATCCAAGCTTCACCCCACCTAACAAGGAGGAGGTAAAATACCTTGGCATAATCCTAGACCAGTCACTAAACATGATCTCCCATATAAAATCAATCACACAAACACTGTACTTCAAACTACCCATGATCCAACACCTAAGGCCCTTCTTAGAAGAACATGACTTTAGAACTGTCCTACAAGCACTCATAACCCCTCACATTGATTACTGCAACAGCATCCTATAAGACCTCCAAAAGAAATCTTTTCATCAGCTACAGCTGGCCCATACCTTGGCAGTACACATCTTATATAAGGCTCACTGCACTGATCACATCACCCCAATCCTCTACAACCTTCATGGGTTACCAGTTGGAGCAAGGATGAAATTCAAGCACCATAACAAAATATCCTTAACATCCCTGTCTTCCTTCCTCATATCCCCTACGGAATCTAGACTTCAAAGAAATTGCTCACAAAACACCTATATTATACCAAATCACATCCGTAATACCAACCACTCTACCAGCTCCAGAGCCTTTTCTTATGTTGCCCCTGCACTATGGAATGCCCTCTCTGATAACCTAAGAACAGTCAAAAGATCTCCTCCAGTTCAGAAAAGACCTAAAGACATATTTGTTAATTGAGAATTATGGAAGCTGCCATAATAGGGCCCAACCTACAGATACATAGGCACACCTAGATCCACTAGCTCATGAAGAATACTACCCCTTACTACAAGATTGTACATAGTTACTCCAAAATTGTACATAGTTTCTGTAAGATTTCCATACGTTAATTTATGTACAGTTATGTTCAATGTAAAGTGTTTGCAGTTGTTCTATGTAAACCACCCCTGATCTCTGGAAGGGGCGGTATATAAAAACGTGTGAAATACTCGACCAGCAACTGACCTTCAAGGCGCAAATTCAAAACATCACCAAAGCTCTATACTATAAACTCAAAACTCTCAGAAACGTACGCCCCCTCCTATCAACTGATACATTCCGCTCAGTCTGCCAAGCCACCATCACACCTGTATTCGACTACTGCAATTCTATTTACCAAGGCCTGTCAAAGTACGCACTCCTCCCACTACAGCTCACCCAGAACACTGTAGCTCGCATCATTTTCCAAGCCTCAAGGCAAACTCGCATCACCCCCATCCTCAAACTCCTCCACTGGCTACCAATCGATGCAAAAATACAACACAAAGTCCTAACCATCATCCACAAGCTCCTAGACAAACGATCCTCAGAGCACTTTCATTCATTAATCCATGCTTTGAACCCTGACAAGCCAAGAAGGAGCACGCAAAACCTCCTCAGTCTCCCACTGCAGACTCACAAGAGCTAACAAACCACATGACTAAGAGCATTCACCTTTACTCCCTCACCCTCTGGAACTCACTACCCCCCACAATACGAAGTGTCAGAGCAACCACAAACTTTCACAAAAAAACAAAGACCTATCTCTTCCTGGAGTACTTCGGCAACAAATGCCTCCCAACTACAGAACAAAATGATCAAACCCAAATAAACACAATACCCCCACCCCAACCCCATAAGGACTCCCACATTCCTATACCCCCCCCATGTCCCCCAGCCCCTACTCCACACTGTATATAGTTTTATGAATGTTTATGCACTAACTTATTGAGCTTCTAAAAGATGTTCACTGTTCTCTTAGAACATTATGAACATTTACAATGAACAGTTTGGAGATATTTAATGTGCTCTTTGTATTTCATTGAGCTCCATGTAAACCGTTTTGACTTGTAGAAAAACGAGATATCAAAACTTGTTAAATATTCAAAATCCAGGCTAAAAACTCACCTCTTCAAGGCTGCTTTTGGATCCTGATGCTTCTCACTCTCTCTCTTGTTCACCCCTTACATGTATCTTACTATATTCTAGAACCCAGTTTTTTTGTAACGTTGTTCATCTTGATTATATCGTAAGCTCTGATGAGCTAGTCTTTTATATTTATATGTACAGCGTTGCGTTCGCCTTGAAGCAGCAGTAGTAGTAGTCTGACTGTCCAAGAAAACTATTTTCATTACCTCACAGCAGTAGATAGTCTGTCAGTCTGGCTCTTGGGGTTGAAATTTTATTTATTTAACCAGTTTTGCATAACACCTTATCCTTCAATCAAAGTGGTTGACAAGACAACAAAGGCTTACATACTGAGGGTATGGGAAAACAAAAACGATACATTACAATATAAATACAAAACAGTATGTTATAATACTATATCATAGTGAAATTAAATATACATAATGGTTAATTTAAGTTATTACACCAAATTATTCTATAAATAAATAAGTCTTTAAAGATTTGTGAAAGTCCTTAATGTCTTCCTGAGTTCTTATGTCTTCAGGAATAGAATTCCATAACTCTGGTGCCATAAAGGAAAACGCTCTTTTAGAAGTCATTTGTTTTGATTTGTTGAAATTCAAAGGAGTATTAAGTTTATTGATATTTTGAGATCGTCTTGGTCTTATGCTCTTGTCTTTTGAAATTATAGATTGTAGAATATCCGCTGAGGATTGGTGAAAATTTTTGAAAATAGTCATTAGGTTTTTATATTTTGCTCTTGCAATAACCGGAAGGAAATGTAACTGTTTGAGGACAGGAATTATGTGTTCAAATTTTGTAGAGCCAGTTATAATATGCGCAGTGGTGTTCTGAACTAATTGGAGAGGATGGATAGAGTGTTTAGGAAGACCTTGATACAAGATGTTTCCAAAATCAAGTAGAGGTGTTATGACTGCCTGACATACCGTGAGAAAGTGATTTGTATTTAGTATTGGTTTTAGTCTTCTTATCTTTAAACAATGGTATGCTTTTGATGCAATTTTGTTTATATGAGATTTTAAATTTAAATATTTATCTAATGTTACATCTAAATATCTTACTTCATCTTTAATTTTTATTTCTCTATTTAATAAATTAATTTCAATTGGTAGTTTTTAAGGACTGGCATTTAGATATGAACATTGCTTCTGTTTTGTCAGAATTTATTTTGAAGGTGTTGTTGTTAAGCCAATCATTCATATCAGCCAAACAGTTATTAATTTTTTGTTGTGTCAAAGGTATTTTGATCAATTATAGTATAAACCATAATGTCATCAGCATATAAATGATGATTAATTTCATGAAGATTAATAATTTGACATATGGGTTGAATATAAATATTAAAGAGAATAGATGATAAAGCTGAACCTTGTGGTATGCCTTGTCCAATCGAAAATTGAGAGGATTTTTTGTCATCATATTTTGCTAACTGCGTACGATTGGTTAGATAAGAGGCAAACCATTTTAATGTGTTGTTGCATAAGCCAATATCTTGTAGACTTTGTAACATTATTGTGTGAGACGCAGTATCAAATGCTGCTGAGACATTGATGAAAATTAACAGAAATAACTTATTTCTCTCTTTGATAATCTTATAACAGGCCTTGAAAAAAATAAGTAGAGTTTCCACATTGTGATTAGGTTTAAATCCATGCTGATGTATATCCAAAGGGGCATACAAGTCAATGTGATCTTGCAGCTGATTTTGTACTACTTTTTCTATAATTTTTGAGATAAATGGTAAACGTGAAATAGGACGGTATGACTTAGGGTCAGTGATGTCCAGTGATTTCCCTTTTATAGACTGGTCGAATTCTAGCACTTTTTAGTATAGGTGGTAAGTAACCGTGTTTTAAAGAATAGGACTAGTTAGTTCTTACAGGGCTAGAGGGGTCACATACACCTTTGTTTCTTGAGATATGGACTCGTAAAATAATACTCTCTGTATAGCAATGAGAAAGTAAGTTGGTGCATCAGCATTTCTGAGACCATTTCATAATAAATCTACCATGAAATATCCATGTCTCCGTCCCAATTACATGTTCTTATAAGAGAAAGCTACAAGTGGTTGACAGCAAAGTTGCTGCATCGAAGTCAGTCATCTTTCTTCAAGAGAACAAAAGAGTATTGACTGAATTAATCACAAGAGACTGCATGCTGGAAATCAAGCCACAGGTCTTAATGTGCACTGCATTACATATTGCATGCGTAGGTCCTGTATGGGTGAGATGGGGGCAATTGGTTGAGTCAGGGATGGTTTGCAAGTAGATCATATAATACTGTGACACAGCATAGCAAGAGTGATACGCAGAAGCCGCTCTGCCCTTTTTTACCTGTATCATCTGAAGCTGCAGTTTTGTCATTTTAAAAATGATGGGGGGGGGGGGGGTGTAAGAGATCCTGCTGTGACATTGGGGCCTGCAATTTCTCTGCTTATTAAATTAATGCAACTTTCTTGATTTAAAATAAGCTTGATTTATGCTATGCTTTTCACCTAAAAAGAATCCACTAACATTTCCAGTTTAGCACGCCAGCTGCTCTCTATAGTAGGCATGATAGCAGCACATAGGGGCATCTGATGGCGCAAAGGCTTCCAAAGGACTGTCAGCAGGGGGAAATCAAGAGTTGTTACATCATTGTGTAATACGTTTCATTAAATGAGGCCTACGAGTTCCCAGGTTGCAGAGGCGCTCTAAATCTCCAGCGTTCTTGATTGAAACCAGTAAGACATCTAATGTTCTGTTCTTTCCTCTTGACTTGCAAACATACTGCCAACTCACAGTCACCAAGGGAGCCCATAGATAATGCAAGAAGTTGTTTGAGGTTTCTCCCGCTGTTGTATGCAGCATTGTGGCATTTGTTCATATTAGTAAGAGCCAAATTCCTCTGATTAGCAGCTCACTAAGATCCTTAAAGTTTGATCCAGTACATTTATTTTATTTTTGTATTTATTTATAGCATTTGTGCTACCTATCGGAAAACCTTCTATGCAGTTACAATGTTGTGGTCAACATTATTGGCATCTTGCAGTTCAACCCCTTACTGTCCAATATCTCTTTAAAAAAAAAAAAAAAGGGCCAGTGAAAGGCTTTGGACTATATATGCACACATATTTGACAACTAAAATCGAATACAAGACCAATTAAAAAAGAAAATAGTAGGAAATAGTATAAAAATTGGGACATTGCCAGGACATGATTATTTATCATCACAAAAAGAATAACATTTATGCCCCTATCTCCGATCTATCCGAAATACAGAAAATTTTCTATTTTTGTCGGAGTTTGTGCCATGAAGGAAATCTCCTTCCTGTAGCACTATTCTCCCTTAATCTTCTTCAAAAAGGGAATAAACCCTTACCACAGACACAACGCTGTGTTTCTGGCCGTTGAAGCTCCCGGCCCTTTCTCAAAACCAATGACGTGCTTAAGGCGTCATGCCGTTATCCCTTTCTTATACGTTGAAAGAAGATCATGTGATGTCCAAATCTTTCAGGGCTTTGGCTGTCAAATCCTATTCCTCTCCACCAATAACTCAAGCAAACTCCACCAATGCTGTGATAGATTTAAACCTCCAGGTGTCACTGATTTTAATCTATAGATCCATTGTTGTTCCCGATATTGTAATCGGGACTCCTGATCACTTCCCCGAGTAGTCGCCAATTCCTGATCTATTATCCGCCAACGTAAATCCCTGAAAATGTTGTAATCCTGTACGATGTAGGGCTATTGGTGCTGTCAGCACTTTGTTATGAATTCGTGATCGATGTTCCTGTAAGTGTTTCCGCATGGATCTTATCGTGTGGCCCACATATGTCTTACTACAGGGGCAAATCAGGATGTACACTACGTGTGAGGAAGAGCAAGTGGTATATGTAGTGTTACAAAAAATTTGTTTTGTAACAGGATGTTCCCATTGTGTTCCTTCCACAGTTGTTAAGCAAAGGTCACAGGAGTTACAGACAAAATGCCCCTTCAACTCCGACAATGGAGGTTCTTCACTAGTCTGTATGACCCAGTCAGCTGTATTTCGACCCCACTGAAACGCCAACATTAACGGTTTAGCAAAACAGGAATGTAATCCTAAAATTGACCAATGCCTCTTTAAAATTCTGATAACTGTAGCAGAATTAGGCATATAAGGAAGCACGCCTACATAAGATTTATCTTCATCCTGTTCTTTCCGCATATGAATGTCTGTGCCCACCCCCCCCACCATTCTGAATGATTACATCTCGCCCGTTTAAATGCTCTGCTGATAATCTATCCAGATAACCTCGCTCACGTAAACAGGACTTTAATTCCATAGAGTGTCTGTAGAATTCAGCATTAGTAGAGCACAACCTCTTTAATCGTATAAATTGTCCTACAGGTAAACCTCTTCGTAGTGGGCCAGTATGATAGCTGTAATAATGTAATAGAGTGTTCCTTTGTACGTCCTTCTGATATAATGTGGAATGGAGCTGAGAATCTTGTTTATATAACCAAAGATCCAAAAATTCAATGCATTAGTAATGGTACTGGGGGACAAATTTTATATATATATATATATATATATATAAAGACACGCCTGATCTTTGCCCAAATCCACCTTGAGAAACCACAGTCCTTCTGGAAAAATGTTTTGTAGACAGATGAAACCAAATTTGAGCTCTTTGGCAATGCAGACCATCGATACATCTACAGGCAAAGACATGAAGCTTATAAGGGAAAAACACCCTTCCTACAGTTAAATATGGTGGGGGGGGTTCCATAATGTTGTGGAGCTGTTTTTTCTTTCTCAGGAACTGGAGGCCTGGAATGTATTAGAGGAATCATGAAGTCAGAGGACTACCAAGGTATCTTGGAGCAAAATGTGCTACCTAGTGTCAGCTAGGTCTGGGTTGAAGGTCATGGGTCCATCAGCAGGACAATGACACAAAACACATCCAAAAGAACATAAGATATGCCATACTGGGTCAGACCAAGGTCCATCAAGCCCAGTATTCTGTTTCCAACAGTGGCCAATCTAGGTCATATGTACCTAGCAGTTTCCCCAAGAGACACAAGTTCCACAATGCTTGTACTGGGTCAAGAATGGTCAAAAAGGAAAAAATTGACTGTTTTAAACTGGCCAACAATGAGTCTGTGCCTGGAATCTCTCTAGCAATCCAGTCCCGGGTTTCTGCCTGCTTTTCCGACATTGCTGCTGGATGTCTCACCATCATCTGAAATTCAGCATGCCCAAAACTGAGCTCCTTATCCTTCCCCCCCCCCCTAAATCCACCTCCACCTTCCTCCCTTCTCTGTTTCTGTGGATGACACTAGCTCCTCACATTTCCTCAGCTTGCAACCCTGGGGTCATCTTTGACTCTACTCTCTCTTTCTCTGGGCACATCCCACAGATGGCTAAAACCTGCCGCATCTTTCTCTATAATATCAGCAAAATTCATCCCTTCCTTTCTACTTACACTACTACGCCCCTTATCTGCTCACTAGTCACCTCCCACCTCCCACTATTGTAAGCTGATTCTCACTGATCTCTCTCTGAATCATCTCTCTCCCCTTCAATTTGTTGAAAACTCGGCTGCACGGCTTATCTTTTGCCATTCTCGTTATGCTCATGTAACCCCTCTTCTCAAGTCAGTTTATACATCCAAATGAAAACTTCTCCTGCTGACCTATAAATGCATTCATTCTGTGGTTCCTCACTACCTTTCCTCTTATCTCACTCTGCAGCCCTCCTTGGAAACTCCATCCAAAACAGTAGTGAGAAATGAAAGTGGGAATCGAAGTCCAGTAGCAGCTTTGCATGTCTCCTCTATGGAGACCAAGCACAAGTGGGCCACTGACACAACCATAGTTCTGACATTATGAGTTGTGACATGATCCTCAAGGCATAGGCCTGCCTGAGCATAAGTGAAATAGATGCAATCTGCAAGCAAAATTGATAAGGTGCATTTGGAGATGGAAGCCCCTAGCTTGCTGAGGTCAAAAGAAAGAAAAAGCTGGATGGACTTTCTATGGGCTTTTGTCCTCTCCAAGTAGAAAGCTAATGCTCAACTGCAGTCCAACATGGGCAGTGCAGTTTCTTTGTGAGAATGGGATTTTGAGAAAAATGTTGGCAGGGTGATTAACTGGTTAAGATAGAATTCAGATACTGCTTTCAGAAGGAACTGGGAGTGGGTGTGAAGCACGACTCTGTTATAAAAGAATTTAGTATAAGGTATATGACCTACAAGAGCTTGAAGCTCATTCACTCTGCGTGCTGAAGTGATCGTCACCAGTAACAATATCTTCCAGGTTAAGAATTTCAGAGAACTGGTATTGGATGGCTGAAAAGGACTTTCATCAGCTGCGCTAAAACCATGTTGCAGTCCCAAGACACTGTGGGTAGCTTATAAGGTGATTTGAGAAGAAGCAAGCACCACATGAAGTGAATATCAAAGGGCTGTATAGAGATGCATTCATCTTGCCATTTATCTGTGCCCTTCTCTGCCACTGCCAACGCCAGACTTTGTTCATTCCATCTTCCTGCCTAGAACAAACTACCTGAGTCTGTGCATCAGGCCCCTTCTCTAGCCCTATTCAAATCTAAGCTAAAAACCCACCTCTTTGAAATCACTTTTGGATCCTGATGCTCCTCTCTCTCACTCTCTCTCTCTTGCGCTCGCTCTCTCTCTCTCTCGTCCACTACTTATATGTATCTTAGTCATGGTTTGGATGTCAGCAGACATGGACATCAAAGTCACATCACCATAACCATTCCACAAATGCCATTCGTAGACGTCTCTAGTTCAAGTAGGCACAAGAATGTGGCAGAGGTATGTCTTGGGGGGGGGGGTGTCAATGAACTTGCATGTCCCCATTCGATCCCAGAAGTAACTGAACTGTCTGCAGGCACAAAAAGGCATCAGAAAAGTGTTTGTTTTCATTTATTTATTTAGCTGTGCTTATATACCGCTTTTCACTGGGTCAAAGTGGCTTACAACAAACAAGTGGGGGAATACCTTATTGCAACATTGTATGGGGGTTTTAAACCATCACCGCGGGAGTTATCACCAGGGGCGATTAAACATATTTACATTCCTGAATTGACAGGCATCAGGGTTTCTTGTTTTATCAGTATTTTGGTTTTTCTCTCAGTCTCACTTCATCCAAAGTTTGCCATGGCAAAGAGCTTAATGGTTGCTGTTCTATTCAGATCCTAGGTGTTCACTGAATAAATGAGTGTTCAGCTGTTTTCGAAATGAGAAGAGGTCTTTGCTCTGGATTTTGGTTGGGAGGGAGTTCCATAGTGAAGGGGCATACAAGTCGAATGTGTGGTTGCAGGTTTGGTGATTGAATTTTGCTCTCTTGTGTGGCACTGTGAGCGCATTGCTTGTTGTCTGCCGTTTTAGGTCTTTTGGAGTCTAGGCGGGATAGAAGGATTTGGAGGTGTGATGCATGCTGTTGGTGAAGGGCTTTATGGATCAATACCAAAGTTTTTGTTCTTGATCCGTGCTTCTAGTGGGAGAATATGGAGGTCTTTTAGGATCGGAGTGATTATGATCATGCTTTTTCATTCTTTGGATGATTCTGGCCGTTGTATTGAGGGCTGTCCATAGTGGGTTAAAAGTGGTGTTTGGAAGACCTTGGTGTAGTGCATTACAATAATCCCAGATGGGGGAGTGTCATTGCCTGCATTGCCAATCTGAAATCCTTTGGCTCTAAGAGTGGTCTGAGGCACTGTATCATCTTTGCTTTGAAAAATATTGTCCTTGCGGTTCTTGCGATCTGTTTGAATGAAAGTGATTGATTGAGTGACTCCTAGGTATTTTATGTGTGATTGAACTCTTATTTGGGTTGTTCCCAGGGTGAGATGTGTGTGTGTGTGGGGGGGGGGGGTGAAGGTTTGGTCCTTTGTGACGAATAAGGCTTCTGTCTTAAGATTTATTGTGAGGTTGTTTTCTTGAAGCCATCTGGAGACGACATTGAAACAGTTTATTAGCTGTAGGTTTGTTGGATGTGTGGTCATGATAGGTTCATAAAGCATGATGTCGTCTGCATATATGTGCAAGTTGATGTTTGTGGGTCCGTATTAATGCACAGAGTGGTTGAAGGTAAATGTTGAAGAGCATAGTAGAGAGTGTCGACCCCTGAGGAACTCCTAGGGTTTGTTGAAATGGAGGGGAAGTTGTAGCGCTGGTTCAAATGTGTTGATATCTGTTACGTAGGACTGGAACCATTGTAGAACTTTATCACATATGCAGGTCTATATGCAATCTATATGCAGGTCTCTTGCAATCTGCGTAGGAGGATGTTATGTGAGGCGGTGTCAAATGCTGCAGAAATATCACCTTAAAACATCCAGTGAGTGTAGAGAAGATGGAGAATTAAATTACTAGTTTTGATTACAAAGTCCCATAATGGGATTTGAACCCTGGCCACTCGGCTCATAAGCACTACTCTAGCCATTATGCTGTTGTCCTAGTTCTAATATGCTCTCCTGGGGACTCTATATAGACATGTGATGCACGTGCATATCGGTCACGTCCAGGTTTCTGGAACTGTGACTGAACTTGCACGTGCTTGTCTGTCTTTTCTGCCATTTTGGCTTTGATGCCCCAGATTGCACTTGGACATCCCATTTGAAATGTGCCTCCATGTGTTTTGTGTTTAGACTAACCTCTGATGAGCAGGGACTGTGTCCTTACATCTATTTGTATAGTGCTGTGTGTATGCCTTGTAGCGCTATACAAATGATTAGTAATAGTAATCGTAGTAGAGTCCTGATCTCGATCCAATTGAGAACTTCCAGGGTAGCGTTCTCTGAAATGCTTCCTGTTCCACGCACAGGACCCAAAAGACAGGCAGAGCTCTGCAGTCTCAATGCATGGATGAGACGATGGGCAAGGAAGAGAGCTTTGGATTTGTTAGGAACTGGGTAGCATTCTGGGGCAAAGAGGGGCTTTTCCGAAGGGATGAGCTCCACCTTAACCGGGATGGAACCAGGCTGCTGGCATTAACCTTTAAAAAGGAGAGAGAGCAGCTTTTAAACTAGATAATAGGGGAAATCCGACAGTCACCCAAGAGCATATGGTTCAGAAGGATGTATTCTTCAAAGGATACTGGCAAAAGAGGGAAATTAGAACATCCCAACAGAGAGGTCCCAATAAAGATAAGTATCCTAGATGCCCTTAAATATAGAACAGACTGAGCTAAAAGATTCCAAATTAACCCTGCCTACCAATAACCAGACTAATATGAATAAAATAGAGCCTCTAAAATGCTTTTATGCAAATGCTAGAAATCCTAAAAATAAGATGGGAGAGTTAGAATATATAGCACTAAATGAGAAGTTAGATATGATTGGTATCTCAGAGACATGGTTGAAGGAGGACAACCAGCGGGACACTGATACCTGGTTACAAACATATATTATAATGGTAGAGCAGATCAAATTGGTGGAGGGGTTGCACTCTGTTAGAGGGCATTGAGCCACAAAGAATTAAAGTTTTGCAGGAAACAAAATACACTGTAGAATCTCTATGGATTAAAATTCTGTGTAAAAAGTGGAAGGGGAAAGCGATGGCAGTGGGGTGGGGGGGGGGGGGTGTATACTATCGACCGCCTGGCCAAAATGAGCAAATGGATGATGAAATGCTCAAAGAAATCAGGAAAGTTAACAAAAGTTACAGCACAGTAATAATAATAATGGGTGATTTTTATTACCCTGGTATTGACTGGGTCAGTGTTATGGCAGGACATACTAGGGAGATAAGGTTTCTAGATTAAATAAATGACTGTTTCTTGGAGCAGCTGGTTCATGAACTGACAAGAGGGGAAGCCATATTAGACCTAGTTCTTAGTGGAACACAAAATCTGATGCCAGAGATGAGTGTCGGGGCCACTTGGCAATAGCGATCATAGCATGATCGCATTTGATTTAATAAATGGAGGAAGGACAGCAAGTACTACCTTTTAACTTTTAAAAGGGAGACTATGATAAAATATGGAAAATAGTTAAGGAGAAACTAAATGGAGCAGTTGCAAAGGTTAAAGATTTACTTCAAGCATTGGTATTATTTAAAAATACTATCTTGGAAGTCCAGACCAGGTGTATTCCATGCTTTAAGAAAAGTAGAAGGAAGTCCAAAAAAAGGTTTAAAGGTGAGGTCAGAGAGGCTTTTGCCAAAAAAGCATCTTTCACAATATGGAAAAAGGAGCCAAATGATAACTGGAAGCAACATAAACACTGGCAAGTTAGATGCAAGGCATTGATAAGGCAGGCAAAGAGAGAATTTGAAAAGAAGCTCACTGTGGAAGCAAAAATGCATAATAGACTTTCTCACAGCTTTTTTGCTACGAATGTACTTGAGTCAGATGGACCATTAGATGATAGAGGGGTAAAAGGGAACAAGGCCATAGCAGAGGGACTGAATGAATTCTTTGCTAGATGTAAGGATGTTACCCATGACTAAAATGGTATTTAAATGTGATGCTGCAGAAAAATTGAAAGAAATATCGATACACCAGAAAGATGCATTACAACTATTTGATAAACTGAAGAATAGCAAATCGCCTAGACTGGATGGTATACAACCAAGGGCGTTGAAAGAACTGAAAGTTGAGATGAGATTGCAGACCTACTAATCTGTAATACCTGAAGATTGGAGGGTGGCCACAAATTTTTAAAAAGGGTTCTAGGTGTGATCCGGGAAACTATAGATGTCAGTTCTGGACAAAATGGTAAACCATTATAAAGAACAAAATTACTGAACATGTAGATAGTCATGGCTTAAAGAGAGACAGCCAACACGGCTTTAGCCAAGGAAGGTCTTGTCTTACTAATCTGTTAGTTTTTTTTGAAGGTGTGAATAAACAGGTAGACAAAGGTGAGTCGGTTTATTATAATGTATCTGGATTTTCAGAAAGCTTTTGACAAGGTCCCTCATGAGAGACTCTCGGTGACATTTAAAAAGTCATGGGATAGGAGGCAGTGTACTATTGTGGATCAGGAACTGGTTAAAAGAAGAAAGCAGAGGGTAGGGCTAAATGGCCAATTTTCCCAATGGAGAAAGGTGAATAGTGGAGTACCCCATGGATCTGGGCTGGGTCCGCTGCTTTGTAACATATTCGTAAATGACCTAGAAATGGGAACAACAAGTGAGGTAATCACATTTGCAGATAACAAAATTATTCAAAGTTGTTAAAACCCAAGAGGATTGTGAAAAATTGCAGGAGGATGTTGAAAAATTGGGAGACTGGACATTCAAATGGCAGATGACATTTAATGTGAACAAGTGCAAAATTATGCATCTAGGAAAGAACAAGTCAAACTATGGTTACACGATGCAAGGTTTCATATTAGGAACCACCATCCAGGAAAAAGATTTAGTCGTCATCGTGGATAACATGTTGAAACCCTCCACTTAGTGTGCAACGGCGGCCAAGAAAGCAAATAGAATGTTAGGAATCATAAGGAAAGGCATGGAGAATAAAACAAAGTATATTATAATGTCTCTATATCGTTCCCTGGGGTACTCAACTATTCACCTTTCTCCACTGAGAAAAATGGCCATTTAGCCTACTGTTGCTTTCTATCTTTTAACCAGTTCTTGATTCAAAATAGGACACTGCCTCCTATCCCATGACTATTTAATTTTGCCATGAGGGTCCTCGTCAAATGCTTTCTGAAAATCCAGATACACTGCTTTACCTTTGTCTACCTATTTATTCACACCTTCTAAAAAATATAACAGATTAGTAAGACAAGACTTTCCTTGGCTAAAATCCATGTTGTCTTTCTCCCAACCATGACTAATCTTCATGTTCTGTAATTATATTCTTTATAAAGGTTTCTACCATTTTGCCCAGTACTGACATCAGGCTTACCAGTCTGTAATTTCCCAGATCTTCCCTGGAACCCTTTTTAATAATTAATGTTACATTGGCCATTCTCCAATATTCAGGTACTACAGATGATTTTAATGATTAGTTCACAGATTACTAAGAGTAGGTCTACAATCTCTCATACCTGTTCACCCTCGGATGTATACCATCTGGTGCAGGTGATTTGCTACGCTTCATTTTATGAAATAGTTGCAATACATCTTCCCGATTTTTTAAATACAGTATGTCTTTCAATTTTTCCAATATATTACCTTTAAATACCATTTCAGGCATGGATAACATCCCTGCGACTTTTTCAATAAAGATTGAAGCAAAAAATGAATTCCATTTCTCCACTATATCCTTGTTTTCCTTTAGGGCTTTTTTTCCCTTCTATCATCTAATTATCCAACTGACTTCCTCACAGGTTTTTGGTTATGAATGTACTTGAAAAAGTTTTTACTAGGCATTTTTCCTTCCATGGCAAGTTTCATTTCAAATTCTCTTTGCCTGCCTTATCAATGCCTTGTATCTAACTTGCTGGTGCTTATGATGTTTCCAGTTTTCATCATTTGGCTCCTTTTTCCATTTCCTGAAAGGTGCTCTCTGACCTCGCCTTTAAACTATGCTGGCAGTGTTTTGGACATCCTTCCACTTTTCTTAAAGGGTGGCATGCATCTGGTCTAGGCTTCCAAGATAGTAGTTTTAAACAATGCCCATGCTTGAGGTAAGCCTTTGACCTTTGCAGGTGCTCCTTTTAGTTTTTTCTTAACTATTTTCCTCATTTTATGATAGTCTCCCTTTTGGAAGTTAAAAGGTAGTACTGTGGATTTTCTTGCCATCCTGCCTCCATTTATTAAATCAAATATGATCATGCTATGATCATTATTGACAGCAGGCCCTAGCACTGTTATCCCTTGCACCAGATACTGTGTTCCACTAAGGACTAGGTCTAAATTAGCTTCCCCTTTTCTCGGTTCATGAATCAGCTGCTCCAAAAAGCAGTCATTTATTTCATCTATAAACTTTATCTCCTTAGCGTGTCTTGCTGTGGCATTGATCCAGTCGATACTAGGGTAATTGAAATTACCCATTACTGTATTGTAATTTGTTAGCTTCCCTGATTTCTTTTAGTATTTCATCATCCATCTGTTCATTCAGGCCAAGCGGGCAGTAGTACACCCCCACTGCTGTCACCTTCCCCTTTTTTTACATGGAATTTCTATCCATAGAGATTCTACACTTTGCTTTTGTTTCCTGCAAAACATTTATCCTGTGTGATTCAATGCCCTCTCTAGCATAGAGCGTAATCCCTCAACCAATTTGATCTACCCTATCATTGCAATATAGTTTGTACCCAATTATGATGGTATCCCATGTGTTGTCCTCCTTCCACCAGATTTCGGAGATGCAAATTATATTTAACCTTTCATTTAGTGCTATATATTCTAGTTCTCCCATCTTATTTTTTAGACTCCTAGCATTTACATAAGGCATTTTTGAGGTTGTATTTTATGCATATCAACAAACTGGTTATCAGTTGAGAAGGGTAATTTTAGAATTTTTCAGCCCTGTCTGCTCTTTACTTAAAGGCATCTGGGTCCTTTTATTTTTATTGGACCCTGTTTAACTTCCCTCTTTTGCTAGTATCCTTCAAGGATACATCCTTCCAAACCATGAGCTCTAGGGTGACTGACTGTCGGCTTTTCTTTATTATCTAGTTTAATAAATGAAAACGCAGAAGTTATTGGTTCATTCTTGACTTCTTAATGGTAAATGTTGAATTAGCATAAAGAATTACTTTAATACTTTAGAGGTCACAGACCTTACAAATCTATTCAATTATGGTAGAAAGCTTCATGCCAATAGCTGGCTTATGGATGCCCTCCGTGACCTCTGTGCTCGTTAGCTGCATACAGGAAAAGCATTCCTCTTGAACAGAGACATTTTAAATGGGCTCTTGATGGCTGAAGTGGGCTGGAGCAGAGAGACGCAAGATTTGTTTTTATTTGGTATTTTAGACACTCGGCAGTCTAGATCCAAGATTAAGGAGGTTAACTTATGACAGGTTAGTGCGTCAATGATAAGGAGAAGGTTTATGCAGTATAATCAGTTTGAAAGCATATTTAAACTGTTTTCTGTGCACTTGTGATGAAGGAAAAATACATTTGAGCAGATCAACTGTTGATTTAATAAATCTTAACAGTGTGGCTTGAAACCAGCGCCACCAATGCAGCTTTTTACTACACCATTTAATTGGGAGCAAATTCTGTTCTTTTAGTTTATCCATTGTTAATCTTTAAGCGCCATGGAAGGCAATGGGCCTGATTCCAGGAATCAGTTGGGCTTCTTTATGTCTACGGGACTAACCACAAATCCAATCATTAAGACAAGTCAACATATAATGACGCTGCTTTCACTCACTGGAGCAAATGTATTGATACAGGAAAATAATCCTATTAAAACCGAACCTTGGGTGGGAATTAGCTAAAGGAGCTGCCTGATATCACTCTTCCAGCCTCCTTAGAGAATTGGAGTAAGAACTCATATGGTCTCAACTACTGATAACATTTTGTGTAGTATGAACACGCTAAAAGATCTACTGATCCAATTCAGATTTTCTACCTTGCAGAGCTTTTTCCGAGGGTAATTTTCAGAGCCATTTTCATAGAGGATGTGGGGACCTATTTACTGACCTGCATTAGCCCGCAGTCACAGTTTATATGGTAATTTTCCCTGTTAAACAGCTAGGGGCGGATTTTATTAGGGATGCATGGAAAGTGGCATTTGCATGCATAACTAACATGCAAATTTTAAAAGGAATTAGGGCACTTACATGTACAATGTAGTTGGCTTCCATTCTATAAGCACGTGCAAAAGTTCTATCATGCGTTCTTTCACTTTGAGTGTGCGCAGGGGCGGGGCTTGGGCAGAGCATAGGTGGAGCTTAAATTTATATGCATAAGTTATAGAATTTGTGGGCATCTACTCCTGCCGTAGAGCAGGGCTAACTGCCGCAGCTAGACTGAGACGCATCCTTACACCCCTATTTTATAAAGTATATATGTACGCCTTTTTATAAAATAGGTCACAAATATGTGCACTGCAGTTTGTGTTAACTGCATGAGAGTTGATCAAATTCCTCTCCTAATGAGGAAGGGGTGGGACAAGGGTTGGGAATGTGTTTTGCAGTTCACATGGAGATTGTTACTGCACATTAACTAGTAACGCATCAGAATGTCAACTCAAGAGGCATAGCTAACTACATTGTGTTATCTGCCATTCATTTAACGTGCCATAAGGAACATTTTGCAGAATGAACTTAATAGAAAAATGTTGAACTGCACCATCCCATCAGGTGGAGGCAGGGCCGTACCAAGCATGGATCGCACCCTGTGCGACTTGCATATTGGGTGCATTTCCCCCCCCCCCCCCACTCCCAATCCTCCATCCAGCCACTTCTGGACAGCTGCGGGAGAGAAGAGGTACGCCCAATGTGCAGTCGATGGCATTCTAAGCAGATCTGTCCTTCCTTGCTCTGACATCATGTCAGAGGAGGGAGCGCTCAGACCTGCTTAGAGTGCCACGAGAAGACTTAAGTGGCACCTTTCAGCTGTCTGCCATTGCCTGCTGCCGCTGAGTGAAGAAAAAGTGGTGGTGGCAGGCAACGGCTGACAGTTGAAATGTGCCCCTTAAGCCTTTGCTCCCTGTGTGGCCGCACCGCTCGCACAAGGCTAGGTACGGTCTTCGGTGGCAGATAACTTTAACTGGGTGCCTAGTTTAAGGCAGCCAACGTATCTATTTTCAGCATATTTTATAAAGAAAAGTAAGCACCTACTTTTCATCATCAAATACTAGCATAAGTGGCTGAGAGTGCAGCTAAATTAATGTGCCTGGGCTGGTGTAAATGTCCACACATATAATTTTTAGGTCTGTTCATAAATTATAATAATTATTTCTGCCCTCAACCCATGTGTACACTTGTCGGCAAACTGCAAACCATTATGTCAAAGCATGTGCTTACCGTTTATTTATACATCTGGTGTCCACATACGTGTGGAAATGACTTAATAAAATTATTTCCTATGGTCCATACATTGACCTGCCATATCCAGGTTCAAGATTGGGGAGCGGAATCCCCAGAAATGAGTCTAATTCTGGCAGAACTCTAGATCACTTTAGTCTAAAATTTGGAGTTTAAGGATCATCATTGGTGTGCAAGGACTCGGTGAGGCAAATTTGCTCTTCTTTATCTGACTAAGTATTAAGAGAGGGAGCCGAGACACGTCGTCAACTACAATCTAAAATATTTGGCTCCTTCTCAAAGGATACAGACCTGTTTGCATTTAATCCAAAATATTGCTGTTAAGATGATCTTGGGAGGGAAAAATAAGAGAGCAACACCTTTTCTCACTCTACTCCTCTGGATTCCTGTTTTTGATGCTTCTATTTCAATTGTGAGCCATGACCTTTAAGATTGTGGAGGCTGAGTCCACTATATTTCGGAAGTCATGTCTCATTTCATTTGCCAAGATGCTTCCTGCAGTCAAAACAGATTCTTATTTGTCATTTCCTTCTGGACATCACTGCAGGTTAGTTTGCATTTCAGAACATACAATTCAGGGAAAGGCTCCTTCGGTTTGGAATTCCTTACCACCCCCAGTTAGGCTAGAATCAAATTATTTGAGTTTCCAAGAAAATCTTAAAACATGCCTTTTCCAGAAGCTCACAGCTTCCAAAGGGTTTCTCTGTTAAAATTTAGCTAGCATCTGTCTTAGTTTTCTGTATGCTATCCTTTTTAATGGCTATTTAATAAATTATAAATGGACATGGAATGTCAAATTCCATTTTAAATTCTATTTAAATTAAGAGCATATTTTTGCAAATGGAAATGTATGTATGTATTTTCATGGCAAAACTATGCACACCAAATAGCCAGTGTAAATGTGTTAGCTTTCCTGGGATAATTTTCATGGTGGAAACATTTGTGTGTGTGTTTTCACTTTGAATACTGGACAAAGTTCTTATAGCAAAAAGTATGTGTGTATATTTTGCTAATGTGAGCAGTTTTAAAATACCCTGTAAGTTGCCTCAAAACTTGTGATTAGATTTTTTGAAGACCAGGCATGAAATATATATGTGCAATTAAACAATCCAATTCTTTGACGTCTTTGTTTCATTTCAGTACCAAGGACAGCCACTTCTTGCCAAATGACCAAATAAGTAGAGATAGCATGCATGCCAAGGTCGTTATTACATTTCCTGAGTCGTCTTCTAATGGGAAAAACCTTTCCCACTAGGGTAAATGCAGTCAATAAGAATGTGAAACCAAAGTGTAGTGAAGTCTTCATAATGTCCCCTCAATTGTAAGGAAGGATTAAATGTGAATTATTCTGGAAATACTCAGCCCGATATGCAGCCCACGGTGGTCTGGACTTGTAAAGCACATGGCCACCATAGGCAAAAGTGAAATGGAATATTCGGACCTGGATGCCAGATATTCTCTGGGGCTGAATATCTGGTTTCACCACTAACATCTGTTGCTATCTGGTCAGTGGCAATATTCGGCCGCTAGCCAGAAGCAAAGCTACATAAAGGTAGGACAGCCATTAACCTAGCCTAACTTTGTGGTTACCAATGCAGTTGCCACTGACTGGGTAAGTGCCGGGACCAGCCCAGTCCCATCTATGGGCCGCCCTGCATTAGCTGGATTGTGTCAAGCCGGTTTGTGGGGATATGCAGTGCACTGGCGAGTTAGTGGCACTGAATTTTTGGCTCTGTGGTGTTTGTGGTTATCGGATCCTGCTAACCATATAAACGTTTTTCCATACTGGGCCCATTAGCATTCGAGATTCTAGTGACAAGTCTAGGTCAACAATCTCATATTTTTCCTGCATCATCAGAACTCACATGGTATCAAATGGTTTCAATTACGTCAATTTTCAAAATGGCCTGTGCCTCTCAGCCATTTTAATTGCCCCTGCTTTTTTTTTCCAGATATTCGAATGGCTCACTGTCTTAAAAAGAACATCAGTGTTCCTCTCAGTGTTTTGCTAAAAGAAGGGTCACCCTTGTGATGCAAAATCTTATATCTCAATGACTCGGTTAAACTATAAGATGCCACCAACCCTCTGAGTTGGTTTACTTTCAACTTGAAACAAGAGGCACTAATGTTAAAAATTCTAATACCCTTTCTCTTGAAAAGAACACGTTTATGATACTAGCAGTCTCTCAGCATTAGCATTTTCCAATTAAATTGTCTAATCCTGCAATAAAATATTTTAGTGGCATCAAAGGCGAGAACACTTTTGAAATTAAAGATCTGGCAAGAGACAAAAACATTGGAGAAATGTCAATAGCGCAAAAAAAAAAAAAGTCTGCTAGTCGTAGATCAATCTGCAGAATTTTAGCTGGTGAGATTTTTTGGGCTGTTTACTGCTAGATCCTATGTAAAACAAGAAATTGTTAAGCTAAATTAAGAGGAAAAACATTTCAGTGGGTGACTAATAAAAGCTTTCTTCACTTGCACATTTTATGCTTCCCACAATTTAAAACAAAAGGAACTGCATGAGGAGGGTAATAGCCTATATTTACCTATACATGATTTTGAAAGATGAAGAGACTGGGGATGACTCCTCCCTGTCACTAGCTCATTTTCCATATGTTCTCCGTCTAAGAACTCTTCTCTTCTGGCTGGAGCTGCTTTCTAGCTCGGCAATAACGTGTCATCCAAGGTTATGTAACACCAGTGAAACAAAAGGTTATCAGTGAAGTTGACTCAATTAAGTTGAGAACTTAATTTCAGTGTGGAATAGGTCAGAACACAAACAGTTTAGAACAAATATCCAAAAATAAATGTGAAGCAGTCCCAGGTGGCAGTGAAATTTTAGTTTATGCATTCCACGTTATCTCATCTTATCTGAAGGATCACATGGATGTATATGAAACTTAAAGATCATCCTGGAAAAGACAGAATAAGTATGTTCAATCAACTTACCCATGGAAAGTTTTAATATTTCTGTTAGAATTCAAAATATTTGAAGGGAGAAGAGAGAAAACCCTACTTCTGTCTGCACATAGGCCAGACTATGTTGGGTTTGCAATTCATCCCACCATATGTAATTACTGACCTCTCTTGAGATGTTAGGCTAAGAGTGGACTCCTACCCAGATATCTGTTTTCTTTGTAAGTACCAGGTCCAGGATCATCTGTTCCCTCATGGGCTCTATCACTGTTTGAGCAGAGCCTATTGAAGGACATCCACAATCTCTCTATTGCAGATGGGATGTACTGGTCCAAGCCTGGCAGGTTAGAGTCTCTAACAACATGTTCTCCTTCCTTTCCACCTTTTGGGTTTCGTTGTCCACACTTTTATGCACTTCTTCTCTAAACTGGAAATCTGTAGGACCCCTCTGATGGTGATGAACATACCATTGCCTTTTTCCAAAATGGTCCACGATATTCCCGAATGCAGAGGGAATGGGGATATGAGGAGATGTCCTGACTGGTGGGTTTTATATGAGATTTTCTGTGCACATTTACTGAAAGTAGACAAATAACTGCTGGGAAGGCCATTGTGTTCTTTTATCTGCTGTCATTTACTAGGTTACTATTTTAGTAAGAGAAGACGACTAGACATTGGGGAAAAAACAGCCACATGTGAGCATCAACTAGAAGCCAAGTTTTCCTCCTTACTTTGAAATTGGAGTGTTTTTGTATAAGTTTAATGCCAGTGAATTTTGAGAAATAGGATACTAAAGGTGCTGGAAGAAGGCTGCTTTTAGATCTTGATCCGTTTAGTCTTCTGTTCAACTCCTATGTACTTTCTCCCTATTCCCCTAGATATATCCTAATCCCCAGTTGTGTTGTCTGTCTTGACTAGACTTTGAGCTCTGATGAGCAGGGACCATCTTGTACAAGTTTCTGAACAGCACTGTTGTAGTGCTATACAAATGATTAATAGTAGTAGTAATAGTCTGTTCCATAAATTTTATTCTAACATATAGACTGAGAAAAAATAAAAATGTAATATGAATTCAAGATACTTACTTTCAGGTGATTTTTGTCTGTAAACTGTTGAATGTTCAGTTTCTTAAATACCAGATCTGGATGATAAATTGTTTTTTGGGGTATATCCTAGCAGGTTATAAGATCACAAATGTCTTATCCGCTTAAGTGTTGTTGAAGATTTCAGACTTTAACACGTTTAGGACCCAGTATTCAGCAACAGCAGCAGCTAGCGTTACTAAAGCAGCTAGTCATTGCTGTTGAACTAAAGACCTGAATATTCAATCCTGGGACCATATCTGGCCATGGGCATTGAACATCCAGGTCAGCCGGAGAGCAGAGAAGCTAATCGGGCAGCAACGATATTCAGCCACTAACCGGCTAACCTAAACTGGCTAACATTAGGCAGAAAGGCTGGTCCTTACTTTAGCTGGTTTAGCTGAATATCGCTACTGACCTGTTAGCTAACATGCTAATGGAGCAACCCAGATATTAAATTCCAGTGGCTGGATATGGACCCAGCAATGAATATCTGTATATAATTTAAAGCAGCGATGGCCAGCTGCTTTAATAGCGCTGGTTGCCTCTGTTAATATGTCTCTATTTTGCCTCTAGCAAGATCAGAACAATTTTAGTGTATCAGGGATTTCCTATAACATATACTACAGCACAACCCTGCAAACTCTTTCTAGCCAGAGGTAATGGCAAAGTTACCCGAATAATCTGCTATGCAGTGTGCTAGGGAACCTGCCAGAGCTATTTCATGCCACTTATAAGTGGAAAAGTAAAAGGCTCATCAATATATTTCTGAGGAGGACAATGGGTCTAATATTGAGTGGGTCTTGCAACCTGCATTTTGGCAAATCTATTCTGTTTGTGCAAACCACTTTGATGCTGTAATGGTGGTTAAAAGTAGTATATAAAATGAAATAAATTAAATACACGTGGAGGCCAATTCCATTCAGACTGTGCAGCCCCTGTGTGGCTGATCAGAAAGCGGGGTGTATAGAGGTAGACCGGAATCTGATACCGCAGGAGCTAGACATGCCTGCGGGATCAGAATCAGTTCTACAGCCTGGACGTGCAGACCGGGCACCAATTCTGATCAGCCTGCAGACCCAACCATATACCCAGCTACCTCAGCCAGGGTCCTGAATGGAGCCACAATGCCATGGCATCCTGTCGTCATGGCTCCATTCAGGAGTCGCGATCCCTGGCCACTGACCAAGCTCTTTTTGTTCCCTGCAGCTCAACCCCTGATCTGGCCTTCCAAGGCCTGAGTCTAGCTGTGGGGAACCCCCTGTGCCCCCTTACCTGCGTCCATGGGTCCACACCGCGACCACCCTCTGTCCAAGGGGACATATTCCACCTTTTGAGGTGGAATATGTCCCCCATCTAGATTCAAGGCCCTGGACGTACAGGGCCAACCTCTAAATCGGCCGTGTACGCCCGGGGTCATGGCCCACCCATGCCCCACCCTCACTACACCTCCAGAATGCTCCCTCCCATCCCCGTCTAGGCCTCCCCACACAAACCTGCTGTTCATATGGGGAGGATATTGCCGGGACCTGCAGGGAGACTCCCAGGGACAGAATGACCCCCCATAGCCTCAGTATGCTACTATTATTGCATTCTGGATACAGTTGGGTAGAATGGCCTGAGCTCCACTTCTCCTGCCCAATGATCCATAGCGGGGATACCTTCAAAGGAAAAAGAGAGGGTCAAGTATCAAAACAGAAAGAAAGAAGCAGCACTAAAAATAGAGAATCAATGGGAAGATAACCTTCAGAAGGTAGAACAAAGACTCTTGGCGTGCTTGTTCCTCCGGCTTTAGAGAACAAGCCTCCACAGCTGACTCATCTCTTCTCTTGTATTTTCATCTTATTTTCCAAGAACAATAATACTACCAAATTGGCTTGAGTCATTGAACCCCATGGCAGAACAGCCAAGGAGAGTCAAGATCCACTGCAGAAGTCCTGTTTCCTCTGATAAGAACCCTTCTTGCCTTGTTCTGTAGAGTTTGAATTTCTGATAGGGACCATGTGACTTTCTGGATAGTTTCTCCAAATGGGTGAGTTTTGCGCATACCATGATAGTCATGAATCTTACTTCTAAGCCAGAGTATGTGAAGTATGATCTCAGTATCTCAAATTTACTGGTAATACTCTGCGTAGTACTTGCATCATGCCAAAGAGAGCCTCCCTCTGGAGTTCGTAAGATATTACGCATAAGTAATTTATCAAGGTGTGCTTGGAAATTCCTCTTAATTAGGCTTCTATTAGACCACTGTTGAAAAATTGCAAACTCGACCCCCTAAAGGTTGAGTCCTATAGACCTATCTCTAGTATTCCTCTACTTGCTAAGATCATCGAAAAAGAGGTCCAACGACAGTTACAGGACCATATTGACACTGCTGCTCCATTAGACCCCTGCCAACATGGCTTCAGGGAATATCATGGAGTCGAAACTCTCCTCACAATTCTCTTCAGCAAGATAATCACTGGCATAGATAACATCCGTCAAGGATTTGCCCTCATCTTTCTGGACATCGCAGCAGCGTTTGATTCAGTGAATCACGATATCCTTTTAATGAGGCTAACAGAGAAGGGCATCACTGGAACAGCGCTTGAATGGTGCAGGTCCTACTTATCCGGAAGATGGCAGCATGTCCGCTCAGGGGGCAGAACTTCAGAACCCTTCCACCTAGATCAGGGAGTCCCTCAAGGTTCTTCACTCTCTGCACTTTTATTCAACGTATACATGCAACCGATATGTAAGATCATACGGTCATTTAATGTCGACTGCATGCTTTATGCAGATGATGTCCTACTTTATACCCCCATCTCAACTGACCATCTGGATCTTTCCCCTCTAATAAACTGTTTCAATGCAGTTTCTGACTGGTTGCTCTCCCAAAACCTCCGTATACAACATAAGAAAACAGAAGTCCTCTTTATCTCACGGAATCACAATTCATCCCACCTCAATCTATAAGAACTAATGATGCTGAACTGCAAACCAAACCCTCAATACGCTACTTAGGAGTCACTCTGGATCAACATCTGGATATGAAGTCCCACATTGGAAACACAGTCAGAACAATATATTACAAGATCCGATCCCTGAGACACCTACGCTCCATTCTAGAACCAAAAGATTTCAGGACTATCTACCAGGCACTTATAATACCCCACTTCGATTACGCCAATTGTCATTCTTCAAGGTCTCCCTCAATCTACCTTAAACCCTTTACAGCTGGCTATGAATGCTGCAGCAAGGGTACTCCAGGGGCCACCAGGACTGACCATGTTACTCCTTTGCTGATTAAATTACATTGGCTACCCATTCATGCCAGAATTATCTTCAAAACTCTACTCCTTACGTTCAAAGCTCTCAACAAGCTTTCCGCTCCTTCCTTATCTGACCTTATTAATACTACCACACCAAACAGAGCAAGAAGATCCTCAGCCATCAACTCCTTAAAACTCCCAAAGGCCCTTACAAGCTGCTCTTCTTCCACAGCCAAGAGAGCCTTTATCCTCTGTGCCCCTAGGTGTTGGAATACACTACCTCCTGGCATTCGGGCTATCACTAGTTTATCACAATTCAGGAAAGCTCTCAAATTCCATCTCTTTAATAAACATCTTATTGAGACATCGATACTCATTGACATTAGTGATCCCACCAGATACCCAGCTTCGTGGTTTCTCAACAACAGACATGTGATGAATCGCTTTGATTATTGAATATTTTCTTAGCACCTGTTCCTATTAACCTGTATTCATTCAGTAGTATTACATCTGTAAATAGACTGTAAATAGTTTCCCTTGTTATCCAAGTTCCTTCCCTTGTTATCTGTAAACTCATGCTTGTTATTGTACTGAGACCTTTGTTCTGTGTAAACCGCGCTGATGCTGAATAGTGCGGTATATAAGAGAATGTAAATAAATAAAATAAATAAATAAATTGTGTGAAATAATTCTATCTTTCTGCCACATTTTCTTGGTCTCTGACTGAATTTCTTGATACTTAAATATCTTCTCCCTCTGTAAATCATTAGAGTAGTCACTTAGAACTGACATCTCTATCAATGCTGTTCTGCCATCTTTACCATTATATCCAGCTTACTCGCATCCAGCTTTTTATTGGTTGGAATGGGAGTATCCCAGGTGATCATAACCTCTTCATTATCTGTAATTCTTTTAGGGTCATGATCCCAGTGCTTTTCAGGCACAGTGATGTTATAGTGCTTACAGTTTCTAATGGATAAGACGTGCTACTTTATTGTGCCTTTCTGTATAGAAATTTTTCAGCCTTCAGAACTTCACAGCCAGCTATGTGAGTCACCATTTCCAGCTCTTTCCCACAGAATCGGCATATGTCTGTGTTGCCAGGTTTTTTTAATGCTCACTGTAAACTATCTCATCCATAAGCCGCTGTCCTGGGCTGCAACTATCAACATCTCATCCTTCGATTTCAGTTCGCATCTCCTTAGCCATTCATGTGTCCGTTCTTGATCCACAAAGAGTTCCTGGAGTAGCACTCTGTATTTGTGCATTTGCCACTTGTTTTTCCTTCTTTGTTGATCTCTAATTCTTTGAAGAGTTGTTTGTTTTGCAAATTCTGTTACTTCCTTCCTTTGTGTATGCTTCTGGATTCTCACTCATGCCTTCTAGTCATTGGAGCGCCTGTCCAAGTTTGATGATGGAGACAGATTCTGGACATTTTATTTTCATATTTCAGCACTTTTGCATGTTTGGATCCGATGATGCAGTTAGGTAGGCCTGGAGGCCTATGATAGTAGCTTTGTATGTATAATCAATCTCTGAGGCTTAGCCCTCCTTCAGCTCTAAGAATGTTCAGTCTTGGCATACACTGATTCTTTAAATGACCTCATGGGCATGGAGGAGTTTTCTAGTTCGCACATCTAGTTTTTCAAGATCTTTAAGAGGCCAATCCACAACTGCAAAGCTGTATCAGAGTACAGGCATTACCAGCTGATTAATGGTTTGTATCTTATTCCGTGATGTCAAAGCACTTTTCAATCATAAATCTCCTGTAGTATTTTTAACTGATCTTTTCTTTCAGTAATTTCTGCTGGAGTTTTGTTCCTTCATCTACTCCGAGATATTGATATACACCTTCCTATTCAAGGTCCTTGATGTCACAGCCTTCAGCCAGGAAGATGTTTTCCATTTTGCTCAATTTTCCTCTTAAAAAAAAAAGTTGCCTTGGCACATTTGTCAAGGCCAAAGTCATCCTGATGTTATCAGAAAGGGTTTTTCACCACACGGAGTTGCTGGAACTGTAGAGCTTCAGATCTACAAATAATATATGGGATGTTTCTGGATTGTTACTTTCTTTAGGACTCAGACTAATTCCGTATCCCAAAGGGTTGATGAGAGTACTCATTGGATTAAGCGCCATACAAAACAGAAGGGGTGACAGAACCCCCCTGAAATATTCTTTGCTGAATTTTAATGTTAGGAATAATGTATTGATCATCTCCAAATTTCAAAAAAAGTCTGGTTTGCCACATTGTCATGATGAACTTAATGTACCGTATCAAATCAGGATTTATTTTATACATTTCAAGGCAATCTATTATCCAAGCATGCGGGATGTTGTCAAATGCTTTCTTATAATCAATCCATGCTATACTGAGATTTCAATTTTTCTTAGCACTGGCCACAATGGCCTTATTCAACATTAACTGGTCTTTGGTTCCATATGCACCTCTCTTGTTGCTCTATTGCCATGATATTATTGGACTCGATATGACCATATATTATGTCTGCATCTATTGCAGTGAACAGCTTGTAGATTGGTAGACAAGTTATTATGTACTATTGTGGATCAGGAACTGGTTAAAAGATAGAAAGCAGAGGATAGAGCTTAATGGCCAATTTTCCCAATGAAGAAAGATGAATAGTGAAGTATGCCAAAGATCTGTGTGGGGTCTGCTGTTTTTTTAACATATTCATAAATGACCTGGAAATGGGAATATCGAGTGAGGTAATCAAATATGCAGATGACACAAAATTATTCAAAGTTGTTAAAACCCAAGAAGATTGTGAAAAATTGCAAGAGGACCTTAACTTGGAAGACTCGACATTCAAATGGCAGATAAAATTTAATGTAGACAAGTGCAAAGTTATGCATCTAGAAAAGAACAACCCAAACTATAGTTACACAATGCAAGGTTCCACATTAGGAACCACCACCCAGGAAAAAGATTTAGGCGTCCTCGTGGATAACATAGTAAAATCCTCCACTCGGTGTACAGCGGCGGCCAAGAGAGCAAATAGAATGCTAGGTATCATAAGGAAAGGAATGGAATATAAAACAAAGGATATTATGCCTCTCTATCATTCCATGGAGCGACCGTACCTTGAATATTGTGTGCAATTCTGGTCACCATATCTTAAAAAGGATATAGCATTATTAGAAAAGGTACAGAGAAGAGCCACCAAAATGGTAAAGGGGATGGAAGGATACCCCTATGAAGAGAGGCTAAAAAGGTTAGGGCTCTTCAACCTGGAAAAGAGACGGCTGAGGGGGGAGGTATGATAGAAGTCTATAAATTAATGAATGGAGTGAAACGGGTAAACATAAATTGTTTATGTCATCAGAATATAGAAAGACTAGGGGACATGCAATGAAGCTACAGGGTAACCTATTTAAGACAAATAAGAGAACATATTTTTTCACTGGACGCATAATTAAACTCTGGAATTTGTTACTGGAGGATGTAGTAAAAGCTGTTAATATAGCTGGGTTTAAAAAAAAAGGTTTGGATGTTCTTGGAGAAAAGGTCGATAAACCATTATTAAAAGGGACCCAGGAAATTCACTGTTTGTCCTAATACAAGCATTGTGGAACCTGTGCGTCTTCTGGGGAAACTGATAGGTACTTGTGACCTAGATTGGCCACTGTTGGAAACAGGATACTGGGCTTGATGGGCTTTGGTCTGACCCAGTATGGCATATCTTATGTTATAATTTTTGGGAATGCTACTTGGGTCCCCCTTTTGGAAGGAGAAATGTTCTTCCTGTAGTAAGCCATTGTGGGTTAAGCCTGTCTGCTTGAACAATAGAGTTTTGCAGTTCACCAGGTCTTGGTAGAGTGATGTGAACTGTTTGAGCCAAAAGTTGGTCGCCCCATCTGGGCCAGGGCTCTTCCATTTTGGGGCTTATTTTAGCCTGCTTTCCAGCTCTTTCATTGTTATTGCAGGCCATTCCATAGGTTTGATGTTTGCTTTTTTAAATGCTCCTGAATGCAGGGTAACCTTTCTACTTCTTGATTGTGCTATATAGGATCCTCATATAGTTTTCTCCAGCTTTCTGTTTCGACTTTGGTTGGTGGTGCTTTTATTCTGTTAATGCTCTTTCCCAATTCACTGTAGAATTGTTTTGGATTCTCTTTAAATAGCTTATTTTGATTTTTCTTTTCTGTTTTTTTTTTTATTGTTGAAATATATAAATTTCAGGTTGTCTTCTGTTACTGCAGTCTGCTTCAGCATAATGTCTTGGATCTTCCTTACTATCTTTGTTCTTAATCCTTTTAGATGCCTGTCTATATCTGCACACACAGTAATTGTATTTTTCCCTCGCTCTGCTTTTTCCAAGGAGGAGCTGCTATTGTTTTCTTTTTCTTCTGACCCTGCAGTTTAGCTGTTAGTATTCTTGCAATAATAGTTTTAGTTGCATAATATTGTGTTTGATTAATTTTGGTGATGTCATTAAATGGTCCCTTTATACTGGATATGACCTTGTTCATCTTTAATCATACTTTTAACCTTAAGTGTTAAATTTAACTTAGGTAATCTTTCCCTTGCCTGAAACCCGGCAAATTCATCTTTTTTGATGTGGACCAGGAGCTCGATCTTAAATTCCTCCACCTCTGGGTCTTTCTCCTTCTTTTCTTCCTGCTCTTCAGTTGATTGGTTGACCTGTCCTATAGTTACCTCACTCTCCTGCAGTTCCCGATCTCCTAGTTCTATCTCCCCCTCAACTGCTCTTTCTGTTTCTGTATATTCCTTTCTCTGGTACTCACTTAGGTCTCCTTGTCTTCCCTGTATTTCTTTTTCCACAGAAACCCTTAGTTGCTTCAAGATGTTATCATTCACATACTACTTTGCTTTGATCTATGAAACTAAAGATCTTAAATTTGCATCTGTTTTTTGAAGTTTTTCTTGTGGCAATTTCCCTCTTTCTTCCAATGTTTTGGCGGATTCTCTTGGTATACCCTCTTAACTTAAATATAGGGTTTGTAGGTGGTGGTAAACGGAACTCATTCGGATGAAAGGAGGGTGATTAGTGGGATGCCCCAGGGTTTGGTCCTGGGACCGGTACTCTTCAATGTATTTGTGAGTGATCTTGCTGAAGGACTGAATGGAAAAGTCTGTCTCTTTGCAGATGACACAAAAATTTGCAACAGAGTGGACTCCCCTGAGGGAGTGGATAACATGAGAAAAGATCTACAAAAGCTGGAAGAATGGTCTAATACTTGGCAGTTAAGATTTAATGTGAAGAAGTGCAGTGTCATGCACTTGGGAAGCAGAAATCCAAGGGAAATGCATGCAATAGGGGGTGAGAAGTTGGTGTGCACGGACCAGGAGAAAGACCTTGGTGTGGTGATTTCTGAGGATCTCAAGATGGTGAAACAGTGCAACAAGGCTGTGGCAAAAGCCAGGGGGATGCTGGGTTGCATACAAAGAGGAATTACCAGCAGAAAGGAAGAGGTACCAATGCTACTGTAGAAGTCACTGGTGAGGCCTCACTTGGACTATTGTGTTCCGTTTTGGAAATCATATCTCGCAAAGGATATAAAAAGACTGGAAACGGTTCAGAGGAAGGCGACCAAAATGATTTGGAGCCTCCGTCAGGAGACCTATGAGAAGAGACTTGAAGACATAAATATGTACACTTTGGAGGAGAGGAGAGACAGGGGAAATATGATTCAGACCTTTAAATACTTAAGAGTATTAATGAACAAACAAACCTCTTCTAAAGATGGGGAAGCTGTAAAACTAGAGGGCATAACATGAAGCTGCAAGGGGGTAAACTGAGAGGCAATGTCAGGAAATACTTTTTCACTGAAAGGGTAGTGGATGCTTGGAATGCCCTCCCAATGGAAGTGGTGGGGGCAAATACAGTGACAGAATTCAAAATGGCATGGGACAGACACAGTGGATCCCTTTATAGCAACAGGATAAAATAAAAATAAACTTAACTATCTCTTATATCGCAACAATCAGGGGTGCCCTACACGGAGCGGTGGGTACACCCCTAAACAAGAGCATGGGAAGAGGTGACCTGCATGGGGCATCAGGTGCTCCTGCTCTTGCTGCCTTGCTGGTCCGTGTTGGGCAGACTGGATGGACCGTGCTGGTCTTGATCTGCCATTATATACTATGTTATCCAAGTTTGCACTCCTGTTCGATGTAAAACCAGACGACTTGTTGTTATGGTCATTGTGTTATGATGTAAACCGCGCTGATGCCGAATAGCGCGGTATATAAGAAATTGTAATAAATAATAAATAAAATGTTACTATATTATGTCCTTATCTGCAGAAGTCCACTTAATCATAATTAACCTCTTAACTTTTCCATTAATTTCTGTGGTTTATCTCCTGCCACACTGGGTCCATGAACATGCTCACCATGGCCTTTATCTGTGACAGGGATGTTATCTACATCTGCAGCGCTTGCACTATTGCAACCACCTTCATTAGCACTAGTGCGTAAGCTACTGGTGGGTACCTTTTGTATCCTGAGCACAGAGTGGCCAGTATGGATTTTTCTTTTTCGTTCCTACCATACTTCAATTGCAGTGTTGCCCTGCTGGGATTTAGTATAGATTTTGTACAACAGGGCCATCATGTGAAGGTACCCAGCAAGACTTGGGGAGAGAACTACGAGTTATTCTCACCCCCTAAGAGAAGCATAGCAATTCATCAGCCACAGCTAGTGAATTTTATAGTGCACTTCCTCTTAACCCCACACACTTTCTGCAGTGTGTGAACAGTCTTTTGAATGCTTTTTGCCACCATCCTTCACTGGGAAGGATCAAGAACTGTAATAGTGTGACTAGATCATTATAATGAGTTTCCTGGAGGAAAGTCCACAAATTGCTATTTTGGCGAACTTGGAGAGCCACTGTATTTTTCCAGGTGTTAGCACCATGGAATCAAACAACATTTTGGGATCCTGCAAGGTACTTGTGGCCTGGATTAACCACTGTTGGAAACAGGATACTGAGCTTAATGCACCATTGGTCTGCCCCAGTATTGGAAGTTCTTAAATTATTGTGGTAACTTAGTAAAATGTCCACATTCTATATGCTTGGGCAGCCTAATTTTTTAGCCTGAGTTATTGGCATCTGAGCTTTGCACTCTCTCTAGCTCCAAACCAAGTGCTCTTCCTCTCTGCTACAGCCGTAACTTCCTTGGCTCCTTGTAGCAGATGGCAACTCCGTTGTTGCTCCTTAATCTCCCGAGCATCTTCACCCAATGCACACCCTTCTACCATTGTTGAATTCTCTGCCTATTTTAGCCTTCAGTGGGGCAGAAAGAATTGGCCTGGTGAGGGTGATTTTATAAACGTGCATTTATTTTATAAAGTCAAGAACCCACATATTTGACTTTAGAAAATAGGGTGTAAGTGCAAAGGTCTCCACATATGTTACACCCTGATCATGTTCATTAGCCCTAAGGTTAGTGTGAGTGACCATGTCTACTTTTTGCAATTATTCGGTTTATAATCTAGGCACATAATTTCTGGTATTGCCCACATTCTGCCCAAACCTACCTATGTGCACACCCACCATGAAAGGGCAAGTGATGCAAACAATGTGTGCACGTTCATGCCAGTTGCTATCTTATAAGAGCGTCATTTATTCATGCGTCACCTCTTGTAAATGACTAAAATACTGGAATTCATCTGCATTATTCGCAAGTAAATCCAGGTGGCCCTTTATAAACATACTGGGGGACATATCTGAGAGGATTAAAGCGGTCAGCAGAGGTGCTGTGTTAATCCCTTTGAGTGGGCTATTCAGCGGCACATATCCGGTTTGTGCCCCCAAATATCCCCTTTTAGCTCAGCTCAGGCTGGCAGCAAGGGTTAGTCAGTCAGCAGTGATAATCAATTAACCCAAACTGGCTAAAGTTAGGCCAAAAAGAGCAGGTCTGAGTTTAGCCAGTTTAGCTATGTGGCTAGTGACTGAAAATTGCGGAGACCGGATAGCTAAATCACTAGCTGAGAATACTAGATATTCAGTGCGGCTGGCTGGATATAGTGTGGTCACAGCACTGAATATCCAGGCATAATTTAAAGTGGCAAGGGCCGGCCGCTTTAATCATGCTGGCCACTGCCGCTGAATATGATCCACCCCCCTCCCCCCTCTATAGGTGCTATTAACTGGACAATGATTGAATTTGAGTGCTTTTGGATCCTGACCCCTTATTCCCCTGTTATCTCCAGGAACAAGCAGGAATGAGTCTTCACATATGGGCACGTCGGTACCGACGGAGCCTGCGCGGGAACGCTCCCCAGCTTCCCAAAAAAGGAAAGCTTTTGGGAGCATCCCACAGCGCCTGCGCGCTTCCTTCCCGCCTTTCCTAACCGCCTCTCCTCAGTTCTTCTTTTCCGCGGAGCCAGCAGGTCGTGTTCCTGTCACCACTGAAGAAGTTCTTTATTTTATTTTATTTCTTTGGCCTTCCTTGATGTCGGACCGGTACCGCCGGTCTTTCTTTCTTTTCTTTAAAAAAAAATACATAAATAACAACACTTTTTCCCTCACTTAGTGTGTTTTTTCTCTTGGGCCTTAGGCCTCACGAGAAAATTTCCTCATGGAAAAACCAGCCTCTGGTTTTAAAAAATGCACTAAGTGCAGCGGTACTATTTCTGTCACCGACACCCATGAATGGTGTCTTAAATATTTGGGTCCTGACCACTCCATTTTGGATTGTCCGTCCTGCTCCTTGATGTCTAAACGAGGTTTACAGAACCGAGCAGCTAAGCTCCATGTGCTGTTTCCCTCTGATGCAGCTTCAGTGGCATCGACGTCTTCCAGGGCCTCTACTTCCTCCCATGGATCTCAGGTAACCAAACATAAATCCAGCCGGTCCTCGAAGGGCAAATCTCCTTCCAAGCATCGAGATGCCTCCGGGCTTGCCCTCGAGGATTCTGCACCAGCAAAACAACCCGGGCGGGAAGCTCCGGCTTCCAAAACTCCTCCTATGGGGTTACAGGTTGACATCGATGGCACGGCCTCGACCGATCACCTGTTAGAATGCTCTGGGGTACCGGCGCAACCTTCCGATACCGAATTCCAGACATTCTTGGCGTCGATGGATCACAATGTTCTATCCATGCAGCAGGCTATCGCGGCTTTCATTCAAGCTGCGACGCCACTGATACCACAACAAAACCCGTTGTCGGTATCGGCTCCGGTACTGGCACCAGCGCCGGTACCGGTACCGACTGCATCGACATCAACCAGGATGCCGACTGCGGCGGTTCCCTGTCCAGGGATGCTCATCGGTACTGAACCGGTACCGATGACGCCCGATGTCGATACCGCTCGATACGCGTATCGAGCTTTAGAAGAACACCCTGACAGGCGATTCTTTGATTCCTCTGAAGATTCTGATACATCAGAGGAGTCTCCTGAAGTATCTATACCCCTTCCTGAGGAACCTTCTTCTCCAAAAAGAAGGATGTCTCCTCCAGAGGACTTGTCCTTTCAAGACTTCATAAGAGAAGTAGCTAAAGGACTCTCTATTTCAGTGACCTCTAAGTCAGAGCCTAGAGCTAAAAATATGGACATTTTAGGTTATTCTAAGGCTCCTAAGGAGGCAGTCACCTTGCCAATTCATGAGATTCTTTATGAGCACATGATTGACTTATGGGAGACTCCTCTCACTATCTCTCCTCATTCTCGAAGATTGGACACTATATATCGTGTCCCTCCCTCCTTGTCCTGGTTTTCATAAAACACAGCTTCCACACCATTCTATTGTGGTGCAGTCAGCTATGAAGAGGATAAAGAGTGCAAAAAGACACTCCTCTGCCCCTCCAGGAAGAGAATGTAGGACTTTGGATGCATTTGGTAGGAAAATCTTCCAAGCCAGTATGCTTATTGCCAGAATCAACTCCTATAGTCTTTACATGGGTATGTTTCTAAAAGAGATTGCAGATAAACTGCACACTTTCCTCCCTTTTCTTCCAGAGGATAAAAGGGAAGAATTCCTTACTTGCCTTAAGCATACTCAAGACATTTCAAAGTTCTCCAACCGTGCAGCCTTTGACTCCTTTGAAGGTGCCAGCAGAGCTTCGGCCATTGCCATAGCTGCTCGCAGAATTGCTTGGCTCCAAGCTTCTGATTTAGAACCTTGGGTCCAAGATGGCTTAGGAAATCTTCCATGTACAGGTGAAAACCTGTTTGGCAAAGAATGGCAAATAAAAGCCACTCAAATGGATGCAGAAAATTCTGCTTTGGATAGACTTTCAAAGTCAACCTCCATTCCTGCCAAGAAAAAACCTTTCAAGAAGTCTTTTTTCAAAAAGGGCAGATTCACTTCTACTACTGGCCAACAATCATCTTCAGGTCACTTTGCTACTAAGCATCAGCAACCTAAGCAGGCCAGACCTAAGTCTACAGGGGCTGCTGCAACTCAGCAGACTCAACCTCCTATGGGTTTTTGACTTGATGCTAGAGGACTTAGCCTTTCTGGCTCTAAAGCAGCCAGAACTTCTCACCATTCCAGGAAGGTTAGCTCATTTTGCTCCCAGATGGGAGCAAATTACATCAGAGCAGTGGACCCTCTCCATCATAAGGGAGGGCTACAAACTTCATTTCTCAAGCCTTCCTCCTTACACCATGGTGAGACACTTCAATTCTCCAAAATCTCTTCTCGACCTTTTAGGTCAAGAGGTAGCTACCCTTCTTGCCCAAGGGGCAATAGAAGAAGTACCCCTTCTTCAACAAGGATCAGGGTTTTACTCCCCCTATTTTCTGATTCCAAAGAAAACAGGGGGATACAGACCCATATTAGATCTCAGGGAATTGAACAAATTTCTATGCAAGGAGAAATTCAAAATGCTTTCTCTGGGCACTCTCCTTCCATACCTTCAGAGTCAGGATTGGCTTTGTTCTCTAGATCTCAAGGATGCATACACACATGTCCTCATCCATCCATCTCACAGAAGGTTCCTCCATTTTGTTTTTCAAGGAAAACATTACCAGTACAGAGTGCTTCCTTTCAGTCTGGCCTCTGCTCCAAGAGTGTTCACCAAATGCATGGCAATAGTAGCTGCATTTCTACACACTCTGGGAATATTTGTATTCCCATACCTGGACGACTGGCTCATCCGAGCTCCATCTCAGTGAGAAGCCCAGACTTCCCTGGACCGCACAAGGAGCATTCTGCAATATCTGGAACTTGTGGTAAACCTCCCAAAGTCCCAGCTTACCCCTACTCAGTCCCTAGAATTCATAGGGGCCTGGTTGGATACTACCACTGCAAGGGCCTACCTTCCCCAGGCCCGTTGCCAACGTCTGGTGCAGTTAGCCTCCCAAATTCAGTCAAGAAATCACTTAACTGCCCGGGAGATGCTACAACGGCTAGGCCACATGGCATCCACAGTGCATGTGGTACCTTATGCTCGCCTTCACATGAGAGCAGCTCAATGGACTTTGTCCACCCAGTGGACTCAAGCATCAGGAGCTCTCTCAGACCAAATAGCAACCTCCAAATGTCTCTATTGGTCTCTCCAGTGGTGGATGTCCACCAAAAATCTATTGCTGGGGTCTCCCTTCCAACAGTTGTTGCCCCAGGCAACTCTCACAACAGATGCTTCCCAAACACGTTTGGGAGCTCATCTACAAGACCTCTCCACTCAGGGCATTTGGTCTCCACAGGAGGCCTCTCTTCATATCAATCACTTGGAGCTTCGAGCAGTGTTTCTGGCTCTCAAGGTCTTCCACACCCTCCTAAGCTACAAGACAGTCCTTATTCATACGGACAATCAAGTAGCCATGTTCTACATAAACAAACAAGGAGGAACTGGCTCTCTGTCGCTTTGCAACAAAGCTCTAAGATTGTGGGCCTTCGCCAGAGAGCATCACATACATCTCCTGGCTGTTTACCTCCCAGGAATCCAAAACTCTTGGGCAGTCATAAGACTACATCCTCAGATTCCAGAGTTCTGCTTCCACACGAATGGTGCCTGCACATGGACCAGGTACTCAGAATCTTCCAGGAATGGGGAACCCCAGATATAGACCTCTTTGCAAGTCCGTGGAATGCCAAACTTCCACGATTCTGTTCCAGAATTCCGTGTCAGGGAGTTCAGGCCAGGGATGCCTTCCTCCTTCACTGGGGTCAAGGCTTTCTATATGCCTTTCCACCCATTCCCTTGATTTCCAGGACTCTGTTCAAACTCCAGAGGGATCAAGGATCTATGATCCTCATAGCTCCACGCTGGCCACGCCAAGTGTGGTACCCTCTACTTCTGCATCTCTCCCAGGCCCCCTCCCTGGACGGGGGCTGCTCCAGATCTTTTGTCCCAGGAGGAGGGGACTCTGTGGCACCCAAACCCCAAGTCCCTTCACCTCAGAGCCTGGTTACTGAAGGCCTAGACCTTCAGGTTGGAATCTCTCTCACCAAGTGAGGGATATCCTCCATGCTTCCAGAAAACCACCTACTAGACGTTCCTATGCTTTTAAATGGAAAAGGTTTTCCATTTGGTGTACTGAGAAGGGTCTTGACCCTCTATCACTACCCTTGAATTCTCTTTTGGAATATCTCCTGCATCTTTCTAATGCAGGTCTTAAGACAAATTCAGTAAGAGTCCATTTGAGTGCTATTGCAGCATCTCTTAAGCCTATCAATGGACAACCTATTTCCTCTCATCCTCTTATTGCTAGATTCATGAGAGGCCTCACTTTAACTAAACCTCCCATTAGGCCCTCTCCAGTGGCATGGGACTTAAATCTGGCTCTTGGTCAGCTTATGAAGCTACCTTTTGAACCTTTAGCCACCACCTCCTTGAAATTTCTTTCCTGGAAGGTTATTTTCCTCATTGCAGTCACCTCAGCTCGCCGCATCAGTGAACTGCAGGCCTTAGTGGCTAATCCACCTTATACAAGGTTCCATCATAAGGTAGTCCTTAGGACCAATCCTCACTTTATTCCTAAAGTGGTCTCACCTTTTCATCTTAATCAAGAGGTATATTTACCTGTCTTTTTTCCAGCTCCTCATGAATCAAGTGCAGAAAGGTATCTTCATACTCTGGATTGTAAAAAAGCTCTTGCTTTTTACTTACAAAGGACACAGCAACATAGAAAGTCTTCTCAACTCTTTGTTGCTTTTGATCCCTCTCATTTGTGACTTCCAGTCTCTAAGAGGACACTGTTCAATTGGATTGCTCAGTGTATTTCTTACGCCTACCAGAGTAAAAACCTTTCTCTGGAGAGCCATGTCACCGCTCATAATGTGAGGGCCATGGCCACCTCTATGGCTCATCTAAATTCTGTGTCCATCGACCAGATCTGTCGAGCGGCCACCTGGGCCTCGGTTCATACCTTCACAGCCCATTACTGCTTGGACAAGGACTCCCGCCGGGATGCCTTGTTTGGTCAGGCTGTTCTCAAACACCTGTTCCATTCTTGATCAACTCCTGCTCTCCTTCCCATAATGGATGCCTGAGTTCCATAGGAGGTGGTAGAGCCCTTCCCGGGCTCTCATAACCTGAGGGATCTCCCAGGCATCTCTAGCTAGGGAGTCCCCATATGTGAAGACTCATTCCTGCTTGTTCCTGGAGATAGCACAGTTACTTACCTGTAACAGGTGATCTCTGGGAACAGCAGGAATAAGTCTTCACAACCCACCCACCTCCCCTAGGAGTTGTATCTCTCTATCTTTCTTTCCTTTCCTCTCTCTCTCTTTGTCTCAGCTAAAAACTTGAACTGAGGAGAGGCGGTTAGGAAAGGCGGGAAGGCAGCACGCAGGCGCTGTGGGATGCTCCCAAAAGCTTTCCTTTTTTGGGAAGCTGGGGAGCGTTCCCACGCAGGCTCTGTCGGTACCGACGTACCCATATGTGAAGACTTATTCCTGCTGTTCCCAGAGATCACCTGTTACAGGTAAGTAACTGTGCTTTACTATACATGTGTATTATTACACACTAGATTTACCCTAGCCCCTGTCTGTCTTGCCTAGATTGTAAGCTCTATGAAGTAGGGACTGTCTCTCACATGCCTGTGCTTTTGTAGTGCTATACAATTGATAAGGAGTTGTAGGATTCTGTGGTGCAGAGGCTTCCTGCTTGAAACAAGCATTAGGGAACAACATTGGCTCCACAGAGGCTTTCATAGGTGCCAGAGAACATTCCAGCATGAGTCTGGCCACCTAGAGAACTCTATAGCCATGAAGTCTCCTTGTCTATGGCATGGTCCATGTGCAACGGACATGTCTCGGCCCAGGACAGTCAGGTCTTACACATTCTGAAGGAGCCAAAGCTCCAGCTCTGTTTACTAATAAGTCGGAAGGAATTTTAAAAATGTGACTAAGTTTCTAAGAATTTGTTGTAAAATGACTATAAAAATAAAGTGTGGGGGGAAAAAAACCAAGGGGCGTTTCTTTCTAATAACAGAATGCACGCAAATATTGTTGTTCTTAATACTAAAGTCCCTGAACCTATCATATAAAACTAAAGAAGCAAGTTAAAGCCGAGGCCATAAACTGTCAGGCTGTAGGAATTCATCACATAACCAGCAGCATTTCACTTTTTCATTGCTTCATATATTTAAACAACTTGTGGTTGCATCAATTTTGTGGTACTGTTTTCTTTTCTTTATGTTGGGTACCATCTGTTTTGACGTTATTTGCAAATTTATATCCAGTTTCATGACAGCCTAGGAGAGTAAATGCTGAGAAATATATTTCAAGGCAGGTTTACGAGCTAACCTCATAGGTCTTCCATAGGAGTTTGTATCTTTCTTAAACATCAGCACTGCCCCTTTGAAGGCAATGAGGTTTATGGGTAATTTTTTATAAGCATTTTTTGCACCTAAAACTATGCTTTACATGCTCAGGGGGGTTATAGATGCCTACAATTATGTACTCCCAATGTATATCACATACCTTTACGTGACATATATGTAAGAACTCATAGTATGAAGGTTGGGCAGAGTTAGGACAGTGTTGCAAATATGTATGCACAAATTTAGGCAGACCATTTGCCCCAGCCTCAGAGCACGTGTAGGGGACCAGTCGTTTCATAAAGGAACATGTGTTGCATCCCAAGAAATTATTGAGAGGTTTAGATGCGTATTCTGAAGAAGGTCTTACAGTATGGTTTTATTTTAGCTTTTTAGGGGTGTGCATAGGAAATATTTTTTGTTAATTTTCAAAACATTTTCAGATCTTTGGTATGATTTTAGACATTTTTTTGTTCATTTTAGAAATTTTTATGCATGCAACATTGATTTATTTTGTGTTCTTTACATCCATAAGATTTTCGGAACCAAAACCACAAACCCAATGTTCATCCTTACAGCTTTTGATCTTGTAAGTGCTGATGTGTGTACTGCAAATCCCAGACATACCCAGCCATATCCAAAGGTCAGGCAAAGAGGAAAGTATACAGATATACAATCCTAAAAAAAGCTTCATTTATTAGAAGTCAGACTACCTGGGTTAACTGAATGCGCTGCGATGCAGAGGACATGGGTTTGATTCCTGGCTGAGATCTTCTGCTCCCTAACTGATGGTGACAGGACAGAAAATGCCCATACAAGGGGCAAAGAAGTCATGGTTGTTGTGCAATGGCGACACGTAGTGGCCAGATTTAGGGCACATGTTTGCTGAGCTCCAGGAGGTACCGTTCCCCTCCCAAGAACTCTTCTGGAAATGTCTGGATTAAGGGAAATTGGGAGGGGATATAAAATAAAGGGATTGTTTGCCTGATAATTTCATCCTGCTGCTTTTGACCGCCAGCTCTCTCTGGCACCATGCATCCTCATTTAAAGGGAAATATCTAAGAAGATATGTTTTAAATGTCTCCTGGTTCAGCTGCTGTTGAACATTCCCTACTCTTCAGTAGTCCTTTTTTCAGCATGATTGAGGATAAATCAGATAAAGGCTATTTACTAAGCTGCGTTAGCTCTTAATGCAGCAGTTAGTGTGCATGCAGGTTATGGACTAACAATTTTATGCAGCACATTAGCACTTCCTGTGTGATTTCCATGGTAACCACCTAACTCAAGAGGCCATGAAAATGGGTGGGAGCTGCCCTTATGGTGAACGAGGAGATAGTTACCCCGTATGAATAATGTGGCAGATAACAACAGTGCAATTAATGCCACCTCTCTAGGTGCATTTAACTACATGCACCAACCACTAGCAAATGTATTCGGTACTGGAGTTTAACTCCTGCAATACTTTGATCAACTTATCTCAAATCATTAGGGAGAGACTTACTCACACAAACATGAATCAAGGATACACTGACATATCAGTTTATGTATGTTGCCACACTGTAAAGTCAATTTGACATTGTCTTGTTGCTTTGCGCTCCTTTCAGTGGCATCCAGGAGCTCTGACTTTCGGCACACTCTGCTTAAAGGCAGCACTTTCACGTACAGTGAACTGTGAACTGATCGCATTTTCTTGCAATCAGATGGTTCCTGTATTCGGTTCTTGTATAGGCTGGTCTCAGATGTCTCTTATTTCGAACCTACACAGTTTATTACTATTGCAATAAATTAGAAAAGTATTTACATAATGTATCCAGTCCCAGGGCCAAAATACTCTACTCTAGATTGCTTGTGTAGATTGGAGTAGCCTAATGGTTAAAGCACAGACTGGAACTAGAGAAGCCGGGGCTTGAATCCCAACGCTGCTCCTTGTGAGCTTGGGCAATTCACTTAACCTTCCATTGCCTCGGGTACAGATTGTAAAGCCTTAGGGACAGGAAAATACTTATGCCCAGATGTAGCTCTCCTTGAACTTCTGAGAAAAGTCATAAGCTAAATCCATTTCCCTCTCCCCAGTTCAGCTGATTATGAAATGTTCTTAACTACCTTTTGTACCCTAGAACACCAGGGTGATTTGCAATAGGAATAAAACTAACTAACAAACACATACACACAGTACCATAAGCATAGTGTGATACCGCAAGCCCTCTGATGCAAGAAAGGAAACTTTTAAATCTTGAAAAAAACAGGATTTGCCTGCAATTACGAGAAGGGACACATAGAGGGAGCAGGAGAACAAACCTGAAAGTGGAAGAACCACACCTCTATGGGCAGGACTCAGAAGCAGCTGCTCTGGATTTAAGTAGGAACAGAGCACTGCAAGAGGAGGAGCCAAGAGAGAGAGAGCAAGAGAGGCAAAGGTGCCAGGAAGGCAGTCAAGAGAGCCAGAAAGGCAACAGAGAAACCCCGAAGGGAAGAACCCAGAGGAGAAGCACAGGAGGAGGCAAGGAGCTTGGCAGCGACCTTCATGTGGAGAACAGGAGGCAGTGCCAAGGGAAGCTCCAGAGGCCAGATTCAGAGACCGAGGTGAGGTCACTGACAAACCCAGCAGAGCTAAAGGAAAGGAAGCTACTGGGAGAGCAGGCCTAGAGAAAGGCCATACACAACTTCAAGGGGCAGTATCACGGACTGCAGCCAAGGAAGGAAGTGCTTATCCCTCGGTTGGAGAAGAAACCTTCAAGAGAAAAAAGGTATTTTTAAAAGCTTTTACAAAAGTAACTTGAAAGATAAAGGAAAAGTTCATAGCCTTGAGAGAAAGGATATACCTGGAGCACAAAACTCTCAGACTAGGCCTCAAGCCTTTTTCAAGAAGCCTAGAGAGGAACAAAGGGCTAGTTTTTATCTGGACAATAAGGACTGTTTTAAACCAGATATAACTGATACGTTTTTAAGGAAAAAGTTTAATGTTGCCAGAGAATGGAAGGAGCAAACTTTTAGTCCTGAAACAACAGCAAGCCCAGGGAGATATACTAGACCTAAAAGCCGACGCCCCAAACTACCAAGCCAGCACTGGGATACAGTATGGCAGGCTTTTAGGAAAACAGGTTTTAATATCCAAGAGATCTCAGAGAACTCAGTTTCAGATCCCATAGACATGGAATGGCTGCCAGGGGAATCTGAGAGCACTGAAGATATAGAATCAATGGAATGTGACTTTTGCACAAGAAGATATCATTGAGTAAAAGGCAAACAAATCTAATGTGTGAAAATTGTACTGGAAAGTTTATGCTTTAAGTTGGTGAAGGAACCATGTTATTTTGAGTGTTTTGCTGACTCACGTTTTGATGCAACTGAATTTATGTTCTGTTACTCATTACCTCATATTTTGAATTTCTTCATGCGAAAAGGGGAAATAAAAGCCTTTTTGTACCCTACACTTGCAAGAGTTACTTTTTAGGTTGTTGACCCTGAGGCTGACAATGTGACCTGCTATCCCATTGACCCTCACAACAGGTCAACCCTGAACCTTTTAATTCTTATGCGCTCCCCAGCCCTTGTGGAACCACTACGCCGCCACTAGAGGGGGCTGCGGGGGACAATAGTTCACATAGCAACAGTGGTAGACCAACTTTGTCTAGGTAATGTAAAGATTTTCCATCCAGCAATAGCCCATTTTGAATTTAGCTTTTATTTTTTTGCCCTGTTAATTTTGAAACCAGATTCAGATTGGTTTAACTCTGCTAATTGAATGTCTGACTGCATTTTTACGAAACCGCACTATGTGCTAGCATGGGGTTCAGAGTACCACACTAAAAGCGTGGGACCCTATGCTGAAATTCCTGCACTAGTAAGTTAGTGCGCAGATGGATGAAGACAGGGCAGGTTGACGGCAGAATGTGAGTGTTGATGGTCCATCATGTTTAGCAGGAGCCAGTGGAAAAGGTTTACAGTAGTTGCTAACTAGGGAAGAGATGATCCAGCTTTCCTAGTTCAGTCTTTCCCAATGGGTAGACAATGTGTCAGCATTCAGGGCCCAAGTCCCTTGTATGATGCTCAGTCTCTCAGGAGATGCATGACATTCTGGGCACTGTTCACAGACACCAGCAAGGCAGAGGGGGTGGGGGCTGGGGGTGGGGGTTAGGGCTGAGCAGAAGGGAAGGGATACAGAGAACAATTTCCAAGATGCCACTCTTAAATGGCAGTCTTTCAAAGTTATTACAAATGGGGGGAAGGAAATTTAGAGAAGATCTAACATCTTGACTATATTGTGGTTTTATTGCTAGAAAGAGGTGGATTCCAGACAGAGATATGATGTATTGCCTGTAGTTGTAGAAAATATTGTTTCAACTGGAAATTAATTCCCAAAAACACAGGACACTGCAATCGGTCCTTCACATAAAGGTGGGATGGCAAACCAGTTGACTGGCAGGGGAAGAAGGGGTAAGAATCTCTCATCTTTGAATATCATAAAAGACTTGTGATTCCATACATCACTACCTGATCCAAGAGAAAAAAGCCTTACATAACATAAGATATGCCATACTGGGTCAGACTAAGGTCCATCAAGTTCAGTATCCTGCTTTCAACAGTGGCCAATCCAGGTCACAAGAACCTAGCAGTTTCCCCAAAAGACAGACAGGTTCCACAATGCTTGTAGTGGGGCAAACGGTGTATTTCCCGGGTCCTCTTTAATAATGGTTTATGGACCTTTCCTTTAGGAACTTGTCCAAACCTTTTTAAACCCAGCTATATTAACAGCTTTTACTACGTCCTCCGGTAACGAATACCAGAGTTTGATTATGCGTTGAGTGATCAAAATATTTTATCTTATTAGTCTTATATGGGTAACACTGTAGCTTCAATGCATGTCCCCTAGTCTTTCTACTTTTTGATGGCATAAACAATCGATCTATGTTTACCCATTACACTCCATTCATTAATTTATAGACCTCTATTATATCTCCCCTCAGCCGTCTCTTTTCCAGGTTGAAGATCCCTAAACCTTTAAGCCTCTCCTCATAGGGGAATCCTTCTATCCCTTTTACCATTTTGGCAGCTCTTCTCTGTACTTTTTAAAATTCCACTACATCCTTTTTAAGATATGGCAACCAGAACTACACACAATATTCAAGGTGCGGTCGTACCATGGAACGATACAGAGGCATTATAATATCCTTTGTTTTATTTTCCATTCCTTTCCTTATGATACCTAGCATTCTATTGGCCTCTGCTGTACACTGGGCAGAGGGTTTCAAAATGTTATCCACAATGACGCTTAAATCCCTTTCTTGAGAGGTGGTTCCTAATGTGGAACCTTGCATTGCGTAACCATAGTTTGGGTTGTTCTTTCCTAGGTGCATAACTTTGCAATTGTCCACATTAAATTTCATCTGCCATTTGAATGTCCAGTCTTCCAATTTTTCAACATTCTCCTACAATTTTTCCCAATCCTCTTGGGTTTTAACAACTTTGAATAATTTTGTGTCATCTGTAAAATGTGATTACCTCGCTCGTTATTCCCATTTCCAGGTCATTTATGAATATGTTAAAAAGCAGTGGACCCTGCCTAAATCCCTGGGGTACTTCACTATTCACCTTTCTCCATTTTGAAAACTGGCCATTTTTAGCCCTATTCTCTGCTTTCTATCTTTTAACCAATTCGTGATCCATAATAGTACACTGCCTGCTGTCCCATGATTTTCTTTCAATTTCACCAAGAGTCTCTCATGAGGGACCTTGTCAAAGGTTAATCTTCCGCCCGCCTCTATATGCTCATATAACTCTCATTCTCAAGTTGCTCCACTGGCTGCCTATCTGTTTCCGTATCCAGTTCAGACGTCTCCTACTGACCTATAAGTGCACTGATTCTGCTGCACCTCACTACCTTTCCTCTCTAATCTCTCACTACACCCCTCAGGATCTCCACTCTTCTAGCAGATCCCTTCTATCTGTGCCCTTCTCTTCTACTGCCAACTCAAGACTCACCTTGCTGCTGCTTATGCCTTGAGCAAACTACCTGAGTCTGTGCGTCAGGCTTCATCTCTGGCTCTTTTCCAGTACAGGCTGCGAACTTGCATCTTCAAGTCTGCTTGGTCTCCTATGTGTTTCCTTGCCGCTCCCCTAGATGTGTCCTTGTCCTCAGCTGTTGTGTTGTCTGTCTTGACTAGATTGTCTCTGCTCATCGGAGCTTACAGTCTTTTACATGTCTGTAGTGCTGTGTATGCTTTGTAGCACTATACAAATGACAAGGAGTAGCAGTAGCGAGGCTTTCTGAAAGTCCAGATACGCTACATCAAGCGCTTCACCTTTGGTCCACCTGTTTATTGACACCTTCAAAAAACATTATAACAGATTAGTAAGACAGGACGACCTTTGACGAAAGCCATGTTGGCTTTCTCCCATTAAGCCATGACTCTCTACATAGAAACAAAGGCCATCATGTTTCTATCTAGTCTGCTCTTCCATATCAATTACAGCAGTCCCCGTTTTACCTTCAGAGACCCTCTGTGTTTGTCCCATGCTTTTCTGACTTCAGATACTGTCCTCGTCTTGACCACTTCCACTGGGAGACTATTCCACGCATCTACCACTCTTTCCATAAAGAAATATTTCCACATATTACTCCAGTCTATCCCCCTTCACTCTCATCCTATGTCCCCTCATAGCAGAGCCTGCCTTCAATTGAAAGGGACCCTCCTGTGCATTTAAATGTCTCTATCATATCACCCATATCCCGCCTTTCCTCTAAAGTATACATATTAAGATCTTTAAGTCTTCCTCATATGCTTCATAATGAAGACCACTAACCATTTTAGTAGCCACCCTCTGCACCGACTCCAACCTGCTTATATCCTTTAGATGGGCGGCCTCCAGAGTTGCACACAATACTCCAAATGAGGTCGCCCCAGAGACTTATACAGAGGCATTATTGCCTCCTTTTTTTTTTCTGCTGGTCATTCCTCTCCCTATACACCCAAGCATCCTTCAGGCTTTCACAGTTGCCTTTTCTACCTCTTTAGCTACTTTAAGATCATCAGACCCAATTATGCCCAGGTCCCACTCTTCTTTTGTGGACAGAAGTACCTCACCACCTACACTGTACCGCTCCTTTGGATTTTTGTAGCCCAAATGCATGACCCTGCATTTTTTAGCATTACATTTGAGCTGCCAAATTCTAGACAATTCTTCAAGCTTAGTTAAATCCCTCCTCATGTTATGTTCTCCTTCCTGGGTGTCTACTCTATTGCAAATTTTGGTATGTTCCGCAAACAATCAAACCTTACCCGACAGCCCTTCCGGCATATCACTAATAAAGATGTTAAAAAGAATTGGACTAAGCACAGAGCCCTGCGGCACACCACTGGTAACCTCCTTCTCCTCAGGGTGAGCTCCATTTACCTGTATCCTTTGTCGCCTCCCATTCAACCAATTTCTAACCCAATCAGTAACTTGAGGGTCCACCCCTAGGGTGTTCAGTTTCTCCAGGACCAAGCAGGAAGTCAGTCCTCACTTATGGGTGACGTCGGCGCCGACGGAGCCCTCGCGGAGCAATTTTCCCCAGCTTTCAAAGAAAGCCTTTGGGAATTGCAGCGCGCATGTGCGGTCCCCTTCCCGCCCAAGGGTGCCATCTTAGCCAGTCTTCTTTTTTCCGCGGAGCCCTACAGACGTACCTGTCGTGTCCCCGCGAAAAAGTTGATTTTCCTTCATAATTATTCTTTTTTCTTTCGGTTCGACGCCGGTCTTTTTCCCGCCCGGACTCGCGACGCCGGTCACGAGTCCTCTCCTTCTTTTTCGGTTTTTCTGACTTGGTCAGTTTTCGTTTCGGTTTTTCCCTGGCAGCCCGGTCCTTTGACCTCGCCGGGGCCCTTTTTCTCCCGATGGCTGCCAGTGGTTTCAAGCGGTGTGGTCAGTGTGACCGCAATATTTCACTAACTGACACACACGACAATTGCCTCCGCTGCCTGGGCCCGGATCATGAAGAAATGATCTGTGGGCCTTGTGGCAAACTTTCCTCCAAAGCGTTGAGAAGTCGGCGGCATCAGCGGGATAGAATCTTCGCTGACCCCAGCTGTACCCGGACCTCGTCGGAGGCCTCCGCGTCCAGGGGGTCCAGCTCGGACCGTCGCCGGAGTTCCTCCGACAGGGGTTCTCCCTCTGGGGACCATCGACGGAAGGTGAAACCCGCGAGGGCGGCGTCGGTGGACGCTCCTGGCTCCGCGAGGGCCAGGTCGCATAGCCCCGATAGCCGCCCCGGGTCCTTGGAGAAGGAGCACCTCACGAAGCGACCTCGCCTGGAGTCAGAGCTGCCTGCTCGGGTAAGTCCTGTGGTCCTTCTGGACTCGCCTCCGCGACAGCCGACGTCGGGCCCGACGCCGTCGGGGCCCGAGTCGGGGGCTGCTGGGTCACCTGAGCTCGGACTCAGGTTGACGGCCTTGGAGAGCAGACTGTCTGCCTTCATGGACCAGCAGCGGGCACTGTTCGCTGGCTTCGCTGGCGCCGCTGCCCCGACCGCCGGGACGTCGACGTCCAAGTCGACCCCGGAGACCGAGCCGATCCTCGAGTCGATGCGAACTCGAGTCGATCCTCGGTTGAGGTCACCCTCGGCCTCCCGTTCGGGACCAAGGTCGCCGACGCCGACTCTCGGCGTCGGGGCGGCGGTGCCGCGCCCTGCCCGGGCCGACCCCACCGAGTCCTCGTCGGAGTCGGTCTGGGAGTCTGAAGAGGAAGAGTCGCCTGATTCTTTTCGGACTCGGTGTGTCCCCCTCGGACTCACCTGAGTCCGAACCTCAGAAACAGTCCCCCCGGAGGATGCCCGGTTCTCGGACATCGTCAGGGATATGGCCAAGGCTTTGGCCTTCCCTGCGGACCCCGAGGAGGAGCCTCGAGCCGAAGAGCTCGACGCCCTCCAGTATGACTCTCCCGCCAGGGAACACTTTACTGTACCGGTTCCTCCCATGCTGGAACGACTACTCTTCCGCATGTGGGAAGCCACCTCGCCGGTCCTGAGCAAGTGGGTCAATTCTATCTATCGAGTCCGCAAGAGCCCTGTCTTCCAAAAAGCACAGCTACCACACCATTCCATGGTAGTGGAATCAGCCATGCATCGTCTTAAGAGCCAGAAGATGCACTCCTCGGTGCCTCCTGGCAGGGAGGCCCGTAACCTGGATGGCCTTGGTAAGAAGTGTTTCCAGGGCTCTATGCTCGCATGTCGTGTCCAGACCTACCAGCTATACATGGGCATGTATCTCCGAGACCTGGCTAAAGAGCTAGCCGGCTTCTCCGCTGGTTTGTCCGAGGAACCCTTGCGGAGGTTCCTGGCCTTGTCCTCTGGCATTCGGGAATGCTCAAAATTCATGTCCCGAGCAGCCTATGATGGCTTTGAAGCATCGGCTCGAGTGGCCGCAGCCGGCATCGGTGCCCGCCGACAGGCTTGGCTTCAGTCGTCTGACCTTGAGCCCTGGTGCAGGACAAGTTGGTCGATGTCCCCTGCCGAGGCGAAAACCTCTTTGGCAAGCCCATGGCTGATAAGGCTGCACAAATTGAGACGGAGACTCTCACCAGGACTAGGCTTTCTAGGAAGACCTCCGCCCCTTCCCAGAAAAAGAAGGGCTCGGGAAAGAAGTCCTTTTACCCGAGGAAGGCGGCTGCCTACAAACAGTACCCCCACTATCAGGCCCCTCCAGCTCCCCAACAGGGCCAGCAGGCCAAGGGACGGGGTAACGGGTCCCGTAGGCAGCAAGCCCCCAAGCCTGCACCACCAGCCCCTGCTCTGCAGGGTGGGGGTTTTTGACTCCTTAAGCATAGCCTCTCCCCCCCCGCTGGTTTCCTCCCAGCACCGGAGGCCGGCTGGTTCACTTCGCCCACAGGTGGTCCAGCATCACCTCAGATGCCTGGGTGCTTCAAGTCGTGCGAGAAGGCTATCTTCTCCACTTTCACCAGGTCCCTCCCTCCTATTTTCCGGGAGAACCTCCACGACCCCCTCTGCACAGGGAACTACTCCTTCAGGAGTTAGCAGGTCTTCTACAGGAACAGGCGGTGGAACCGGTGCCCCACCACCTGAAAGGTCAAGGCTTTTATTCCCGGTATTTTCTAATACCACAAGAACAGGAGGCCTCAGACCCATCCTGGACTTGCGCAACCTCAACAAGTTCCCCGTGGGGGTGAAGTTCACCATGCTACCCTTGGAATCCTTCTGCCCTACCTCCAGCAGGGAGATTGGCTATGCTCCTTGGATCTAAAGGATGCCTACACGCACATCCTCATCCACCCAAGCCACCACCAATACCTACGGTTTGTGGTGGCAGGAAATCATTACCAGTACAGAGTACTGCCCTTTGGCCTGTCCTCCGCACCGCGAGTCTTCACAAAATGTCTCGCGGTGGTGGCGGCCCATCTCAGGCTTCATGGCCTCTATGTCTTTCCGTACCTCGACGACTGGCTCATCAGAGCAACGTCCGCCCTGGAGGTCACCAACGCCACACGCCGCACGGTGACTCTTCTGCAGTACTTGGGCTTTGTTATAAACTTCGCAAAGTCCACTTTGCTCCCCTCACAGGATCTCGAGTTCATCGGCGCAAGGCTGCACACTCCTCAGGCACGAGCGTACCTACCGCTCGACAGGGCTCAACGGCTCATGGACCTAGCCGACCGTTTTCGCAGCCAGCCCCTGGTTTCCGCCAGGCGCTTCCTGAGACTACTCGGCCATATGGCTTCCACCGTCCATGTGACCCCCAATGCCCGCCTGAACATGCGGCCTGCTCAATGGTGTCTCCGCCAGCAGTGGCGACAAGCCACAGGCGGTCTAGCAGACCTAGTGCGCGTCTCCGAGCCGCTGATCTCGTCTCTCCGGTGGTGGCTTCAGCGGCCGAACCTGATATTCGGCATGCCTTTCCAGTCACCTCAGCCGACCCGGGTGCTGACTACAGATGCATCCCTCCTGGGCTGGGGAGCGCATTGCCAAGGGGCTCGTACTCAGGGCCTCTGGACCACGTGGGAGTCTGCTCAGCAGATCAACTTCCTGGAGCTCAGGGCGATCCGCCTGGCTCTCAAGGCCTTCTCCCACCTGACTTCTCACCAGTCCGTCCTTGTCCAGACGGACAATCAAGTTGCCATGTTCTACGTGAACAAGCAGGGGGGCACGGGCTCCTTCCTCCTCTGCCGGGAGGCACAGAAGCTCTGCTCTTGGGCCGTCAGTCACGGCGTTCTCCTCAAGGCAGTTTATCTCCCAGGCCAAGAGAATTGCCTGGCGGACAAACTCAGCAGGATCCTTCAGCCGCACGAGTGGCGTCTGGATCCCTTGATAGTTCAGAAGCTCTTTCTAAAGTGGGGCCTCCCCACGGTGGACCTCTTTGCCAGTCCTCACAACCGGCAACTTCCTCGCTTCTGCTCTCGTCAGCCACACCCCCTTCGGGTTGCGGCGGACGCGTTTCTACTCTCATGGTCGGGGAGCCTTCTGTACGCTTTCCCTCCCATCCCGCTCGTCTCTCGGACTCTTTTCAAGGTTCTCCGAGACAAAGCCTTCAAGATCCTGGTGGCCCCTCGCTGGCCCAGACAGCCATGGTTTCCGCTCCTGCTGCAATTAGCGGTGGAGGATCCACTCCCCCTGGGGTTTCAACCGGATCTCCTCACTCAGGATCAGGGGTCTCTGCTACACCCCAACCTCAGGTCTCTCAAACTAATGGCCTGGCTGCTGAGAGGGTAGTCCTTGCTCCCCTTCTCCTGCCGGCAGAGGTGGAGGAGGTCGTCCTAGCTTTGCGACGCCCTTCTACCCGAAAATGCTACGCCCTTAAATGGCGTCGTTTTTCCGTTTGGTGTACCCGACAGTCTCAGGATCCCTTCTCCTGCCCGGTGTCTGTGGTCTTGCAGTACTTGCTTTACCTCTCTAATCTGGGACTTATGTCCAACTCCGTCAAAGTCCACCTCAGTGCTCTTTCAGCACATCATGTGCCGGTGGACGGCAGACCTCTCTCCAACGACCCTCTCGTAGCGAGGTTTCTCCGAGGTCTCCTTCTACTTAAACCACCTCTGCGCCCGCCAGCGCCTGACTGGGACCTGAATGTGGTTTTACAGCGGATCACCTGTCCGCCTTTTGAACCTATGGCTACCTGTTCTCTCCGTTTTCTTTCTTGGAAAACACTGTTCTTGGTAGCCCTCACTTCCGCTAGACGGGTAAGTGAATTGCAGGCCCTCGTGTCTGATCCCCCTTACACTCGGTTCTACAAAAATAGGGTAGTCCTACGGACTCACCCAAAATTTCTTCCAAAAGTGGTCTCCCCCTTTCACATCAATCAGGAGGTGGTACTTCCAACCTTCTTTCCCAGACCACACTCCAGCCGAGCTGAAACGGTCCTCCATACCCTGGACTGTAGAAGGGCTTTGAAATTCTACCTTGACCGTACGCGGGAGCACCGTAAGGCTTCTCAGCTTTTTGTGTCTTTTGACCCCAATAAATTGGGGCTCCCGGTCTCCAAGCGTACTCTGTCCATCTGGGTTGCGGACTGTATCTCTTGGGCTTATGGGGCAGCCGGACTCTCCTTGGAAGGTCGAGTCACGGCTCATTGCGTTCGGGCAAAGGCTACGTCAGTGGCTTACCTCCGCTCTGTTCCGCTGGCAGACATCTGCCGGGCCGCTACTTGGTCTTCGAGCCAGACTTTTGCGGTCCATTACTGTCTCGAGAGGGAGTCCCGCAGGGACAGTGCTTTCGGACAGGCAGTCTTCCGTAATCTCTTTGAGGTCTGAGCAACTCCTACCCTCCATCCCGGATGTGGGCTACCGGTGGGTAATGATTCAGCGAAGATTCTTTCCTTCTGTGCTGCTGAGCTAGAGGGAGCTCATTTTTGTGCTTAGGGTCTCCGGTAGCCTTGAGCTTGGGAGTCCCATAAGTGAGGACTGACTTCCTGCTTGGTCCTGGAGAAAGCGTAGTTACTCACCTGTAACAGGTGTTCTCCAGGAGCAGCAGGAATCAGTCCTCACAACCCTCCCTCCTCCCCGTGGAGTTGCAATCATCTGCTTTAGTTTTTTTGCAAATTTTTATGCTGTCTTTTTTAGCTATGTCATCTGACTGGCTAAGATGGCACCCTTGGGCGGGAAGGGGACCGCGCATGCGCGCTGCAATTCCCAAAGGCTTTCTTTGAAAGCTGGGGAAAATTGCTCCGCGAGGGCTCCGTCGGCGCCGACGTCACCCATAAGTGAGGACTGATTCCTGCTGCTCCTGGAGAACACCTGTTACAGGTGAGTAACTACGCTTTATGTCACCTGTGTGGAACGGTGTCAAAGGCTTTACTGAAATCTAAATACATCACATCTAGGGCTCTCCCTCATTCCAACGCCCCCGGTCACCCAGTAAAAGAAATCAATCAGATTTGTCTGACAAGACCTGCCTCTGGTGAATCCATGCTGCCTCGGATCCTGAAATCCATTGGACTCCAGAAACCTCACTATTCTTTCTTTTTGTAGCCTTTCCAATAATTTACTAACCACAGAGGTTAGACTAACTGGCCTGCAGTTCTCAATGTCATCCTTATGTCACCACTCCCGATTTCAAAGGGGCATTGAAAAGGTCAGACAGTGGAGCTGCTAGAATGTCCCCTCTTTCCCTCCGTATTCTTGGATATATCGGATCCAGAACCATGACTTTGTCTACTTTTAGTTTAGCTAGTTCCTCACGAACTGAATCGTCTGAAAATTGTTTGAGATCCCCGTCGCTTCTTTTCTTATTTGTGGGTGTTTTCTGAGGTTCTGCTCCTGGCCCTTCATCTGTGAATACAGAAATATTTGTTAAGCAATTCTGCTTTATCCTCATCAGTTTCTGCATATTCCTCCCCTGCATCCTTGAGTCTGACAATACCACTTATGCCCTTCCTCCTCTTACTAACATATCTGAAAAAATGTCTTATCCCTGCATTTTATTGCATTGGCTATTTATTCTTCTTTTTGTACCTTTGCTTTCCTATTTTGCTAGCTTCTGTGGTTTTCAAATATAGATGCCTGTCTTCCTCTCTCTGTGACCTCTTGTATTTTATGAGGCCGACCTCTTTTTTTTTCTTCACCTTTTTCAGCTACTTCTTTTGAGAACCATAGCGGTCTCCTTTTCCTTTTACATTTATTTACCTTTCTCGCAAAAAGGTTTGCCCTTAAAATATCCCTTTTAAGTTTTGCTCATTGTTTTTGTTCATGTTCAGTAATTTTTTTTTATAATGGTTTTCTACCATTTTGCCTGGTACTGATGTCAGGCTTTCAGGTCTGTAGTTTTCCCGGATCACCTCTGGAACCCTTTATAAAAATTGGTGAATGGTCAATGTGACGCCAATCTTCAGATGATTTTAATGATAATTCACAATTACTAATAGCAGGTCTGCAATATCATATTTCAGTTCTTTCAACACCCTCAGATGTATATCATCCAGTCCAGGTGATTTGCTACTCTTCAGTTTATCAAATAGTTGTAATACATCTTCCCGGTTTATTGATATTTCTTCAGTTCTTCTGATGCATCACCTTTAAATATCATTTCAGTCATGGGTAATTTCCCTACATCTTCAGTAAAGATCGAAGCAAAGAATTCATTCAGTCTCTCTGCTATGGCCTTTACCCCTCTATCATCTAATGGTCCAACTGCCTCTCGCAGCTTTTTTGCTATGAATGTATTTGAAAAGTTTTTTTTTATTATGTGTTTTTGCTTCCACAGCAAGCTTTCCCCTCCCCCCCCTTCAAATTCTTTCTTTGCTTGCCTTATCCATGCCTTGCATCTAATTTGCCAGTGCTTATGTTTCAAGTTTTCGTCATTTGGCTCCTTTATCCATTTCCTGAAAGATGCTTTTTTTTTTTTTGGCTACAACAGCCTCTCTGACCTCACCTTTAAACCATGCTGGCAGTTTTTTAGACTTCCTTCCACTTAGAGCGTGGAATACAGCTGGTCTGGGCTTCCAAGATTAGTATTTCTAAATACCCAAGCTTGATGTAAATCTTTTAACCTTTGTAGCTGCTCCTTTCATTTTTTTTTTCTTAACTATTTTCCTCATTTTATCAGTCTTCTATTTTCAAGGCTTTTTTCTCTTGATACTTGAATCTGCTGTAACCCTGGGGACATTCATGAAGTTACCTTCTTGCAACAGCTCTGCCACCTTCAAAAGAAATAACCAGACCTAGAAACCTGCTGCTATCTACAACTGTTCAGACTAATTACATGAGAGCTCATTTGCACAGACAGCCCTTCCATTAAATTTAAAAACCCTCCAAAGTTCTGCATTAAGGCTAATCCTACCAAATCATTGTCGCGCAGGTGTTCCATTAAAGTTAGTGTGGAAATGTAATCACTTCAGCGACATCTTTACCCAGCAGTAATAAAAACTGTGTGATTCCATTACAAGGTAAAACAGAGAGGTAAGATGATGGATAACTTTCTGATGAGGGACTGGGGCAATAGGTAAAGGGCATGCTGGGTAGGGAAAGGAAAGAAGGAATGGATTTTGTTAATATCCACACCAGGGGAAACTCCAAGGATATTTAAACATCTCGCTCTTTATTTACGCTTCAGACCTAGCAGTCTTCATGAAGATGAGGCATGGATTAAAATTATTAAAATCAGGTCATTTGATCCACTTGCTGCATGCCTTGTGTAACTATTGCAAACCCCGTATGCAAATTTGTCTGGTTTCAAAATGGATGAGAGCAGGACGTAGCAGATATGATGCAAGAATCCTGGAAGAGGTTAGCAATTCAGCAGATCACATATTGAACCATTTTACAATGGACTTGTAGAGTATTTAGGGTTCTGTATGTTTTTAATAAGGCACACCAGAACATACACTCTGCTAACGCCATATGCAGACTCCAGCGAATGAAACTGTGATAGACCTATATCTGTTTGGCATGCTCAGATTCCCAAATAATCTCTGATATCATTAAGGATGTGCTTTCGTTGGGAATGAAACTGACTTTTATTCATTTGTGTTTCATTTTGTTTTACATATTTATTTATTTTATTTATTTATTTATTTATTTAGTAGACACTTATATACCGCTACTTCCAGCGATCAGAAGCGGTTCGATTCTAATTTTGGGATTTGTCACAAAATCAAGACAGAATATATGGGGCATAGATAGCAAGAAAAGGGGTATTACACAGCACACATAGTAGGGTCTACAGATCGACCTTAATGAACTATCATACATTACAAAACATATGAAATGAAATGAGAAATTTGATTGCAATTTCCTGTTTGTTTTTATTTAAAAATTTGTACAATCGTTGGCACAACTCTCATTAAAAATGCCTCCCAGGTTCTTCCCAGCTCACCCTGAACCCTCTTAACTCAACTCATCAGTAATGCTGGTAACTTCGTAGCACAAGATTGATCCCTGTTGGTCTTGCCCTGCCTGAGTAGCAACAGCAAATGGAGACAAAGGACTAAGGCTGGCGCTATTGTTAACGTCTCCTTTACAAAATGACAGCAGTTGACTTTGACAATGGTGCCGGCCTTCGTCCTCTGCCTCCCATTTGCATGCATCGTGCATTAGGTTCTTTTATGTGCCTTAATTTTAGTGTGCACAAAATCAAATGTGCACACAGAAACCTTTGCATTAATATAAATACAATTGATTTGCACACATTTTAAAATGTTCTAGCGAGCACACAAAAATAATTATGAAAATGAATGCATGAAATGAAACCCCCCCCCCCCCCAAATCAGGAAGAGTTCTGAAAACCCCCAAAACGAATCTAATTATTTAGGCCATGCCCCATCCCTAGTAAACAGAGAATTGGGCTGCTGCTGACACAAGTCATCAGGTGCCCGTTTAAGTGGTAAGCACAGAGTGTCAGGCTCCTTCTCTGGCCCTATTCAAATCCAGGTTAAACCCCCTCCTTTTTGAATCAGCTTTTGGATCCTGATGCCCCTCACTCTGTAGTTCACTACTTACATATATCTTACCATACTGTACTCTAGTCCTCGGTTTTCTTTTCATCTTGATTAGATTGTAAGCTCTGATGAGCAGGGATTGTGTCTTTATGTGCAGTGTTGTGTAGCGCCTGGTAGCGCTACACAAATGATTAGTAATAGTATAGTTGAATACTTATTACCGCAGTGCATCTAGCAGCACTATAAAATTAATAGATTTCCTTTGCTACCACATGAACAGACAGGCAAAGGATGACTCTCATGCCAGCGCACACAACAGAAATTTCAGAATCAAAATCCCACTGCCGGGAGCCGAGACTGAGGACAAACATTTGTCCTTGGTCTTGCCTCTCAACAGTTTGTGATTGCCATAAAGAAGGAATTGCTCTACCTGTGTGACCTTCAGCATAAGACGTTACTTTTCACTTCCGTTTGCACCTCTGTCTGTAGCTCGCCGTCCACATTGCTTTTGATCATTAGCTCATGGGAGTAGGGGCCTTGAAGCGAGTAATTTCATAAAAATGGGTTTATGTGGAAAGCCTTTTTTCCAGGGGGAAAAAGCCATTCATGAAATTCAAACCTATTGCCAAGTACTTACACGCATGGCACATGTGGGCATTCCCAGAGGCATCGTTTGGGTGGCGTGGAGGATGAGTTGCATTGTGTGCATGTGATTTATAAAACGCAGAGCTACACGCGTAGAGTCCACGCATATGTCTGTCAACTTTGGAGCAGGTGTAAATGTGTGCGCTGGCGTTTCTGCGTTATCGGAGCCTGTTCTGTAAATGCTTGCAGGTGCTTATGTCACTTTTATAAAATAGATGGGGGGGGGGGATTTTCAGTGGCAGCAGTCAGTCCAAGTAAAACGGCTGGCCATTGCCCAGATAGTCGGTGATGGGGTCATATCGGCAGCATTGAATATGTGGTACGCCAGATGGCGTGTTAACTAACCAGGCTGCAGTGATATTCAACTGCTGCCCAGCTAGCTAAAGTTAAGCCAGCCTTTAAAGTGTTTAACTTTAGCTGGTTTGAGATAGAAACTGGCTAGTGTGACTATTACCACTAACTGGTTATCTTGAGTTCCTCCCACGTAATGCCCCAGTGCTAAGCAGGGAGCCTCAGGCCCTACAACAGCATTAGCGGGGCACATTAAGTAGCACAAAACGGCTATGTGCCGCTGAATAGCCCACTCCCCAGGATTAACAGCAGCTCTGCTAACCACATTAATCACTTTGAGTGTGCCCTCCGAGGCTCCGACGTCTTTATGGACTCCTCACATAAGCATCCTGTTCTAATATCAGACCCTTAACGTTCATCTATGCTTTGCTAAATAGTCCTTGGGAACTGTTAAAAAAAATGGGAATGGATGAGATGAGTGAATACTGGGCCTGATTTTCAAAGGCATTTACATGGTTAACAGCCCATGTTAACCGTGTAAATGCCTTAACCAGGGATTTTCAAAGGGACCTACATGGCTAGTGCTTTGGAAATCTCCAATTCAGTCTTCTATGTGCTCTGGTGCTATCCGGTTAGCATTGGGATGTGTTGGAAGTGTTCTGGGGAAAAGCAGAGGCAGGGAATGGCGCTAACCAGGTAACAGCGATTTTGGATGCTGCCTGTTTGCGCTCTGCGCCTTAGACAAGGAAAACCCTCGTACATCTTTAAGGCGCTGGGGCTAACTGGACAGCATCCAAAATCGCTGTTGCTCGGTGGCTTTCTGGCTGTGCAGCGAACCCCGGATTTTCACTTCTGTCACTGTGGAAGTGAAAATCCAGGGTTAAGGGGTTGGCGGGCAGGTCTACGCGGCTACGGCACTTAGCCCTGCCTGATGCAATATCGGGCCCATTATTCATAAAATTATGACCACACTATCTTTTTCTTTTGTTTTCTTCTTTGTTTTGGGCTGCTTTCTGCTGCCCAGTTCTTTTGCTTGTGTATGTATTTATTATATATTATTTATTATTTATTTATGTATTTTATTTTGACCCTTATCTCACTCTACTTCAGAAATGCTCAGTCCTGCCGAGTGACTCATGGTGCTTAGTTGCATTGTAGCAGCAGAGCGCAGACAAACCAATAATACCAGGAGTCTGTTCAGAAGGTCCAAATCATTTATTTGTGCACAAGTCTCAAGCAGAATCAAATTCAAAATGGCTGAGCAAAGTTTTCTGGTAATACAACAACTTTTATAGACTTCTGTTCCATTCTAGGTATAGGAAAACATTTCATTGGTCCCGGTACTCTCCCGTACCTCCCGTACCCCTTCTATTGGTCCCGGTACTGATAAGACTATCCAATTATGTTCCCTCAGTGGGCTCAGCACCTGCTTACCCCCCTTCCAGTCCCAATTACAATGACTAGTTCATCAACTTGTTACTTTCATACTCTCAAGGCCATAAAGCCAATTTGTGCATGCAGGGGAGCAGGGCTCTGCAACTCATCTGTCAGCAATCCCAATTAAATCCCTTGCAGATGTACTTTCTTATCAGTAACTTTTAAACATATTTTTCTGTATTTTTCCATCTTCCAGTTCTGCTTATCTTAGTTAGTTTAATACTCTTGCTATGTCCTTGCTATGTCCCAGCTCTACAGGAGCAGATTGGGGGATGTGCAATTCCCATAGGCCTCTCCACTAGCTTCATTTACAGGTCAAGCTAGCTAGGCTTGCTTGCTTATATCAGACAAAATGGATCACAGGCCTACACCTGCCACAGCATGAGGGTTGAAAGGGAAGCCTTTTTGATACTGGTTGACTCTTGTGGACTAAGCTCCTGGCCAGTAGTGTAGTAGTAGGTACCATGTCGGGGCTAGTGGCAGCCCCCACCTCCTGCTTCAGCTGCACTGGGAAAAAGGAAACGCATTCCCAGATATTCCAGGTCAGGATGAAACCACCCCGGCCTTGGTTCTCACAAGTACCTGCACCCTATATGGTTTGTATTCTGGTGTTTCAGAATTCATGGTGCAGAGGGTCCTTAAATGTACTGCCCTATATTTATTAATGTTAGTTTCTCCCTATCTTAGCATCAATATACATGCAGCCCATATTTGAAGGGACAGACTTTCTCTTTAACATCTCTGAAACATGCTTCTGAAAAGCACATTGAAATCAAAATCCTGATGAACATCTTCTGGTGCTAATGGATAATCAAAATCTAATTCTACGTCTTGGATCATTACTGAGAGAGACAATTTAGCATTTGAGAAGAACTACATTTCCATATTCTGAAATCAGCTCTGATCAGGCACATCTATTAAAATTCATCTACAGGCACTGGGAACTTTGATGCAGTCTTGGAACTTTTTCTCATACGTATGCTTCCCTTCCTGCGTTTTAGCCCGAAATTATCTTGGCATAACATCAGAGGTCAGCTCGTCAGTGAGAAGGTAAATACAAAAGATCTCTAAGCGAGAGGAAGGGATTGTAGAGCTTAATAGTTCTCGGGGATGGGGAGACTAGATAGGCCATATAGTCGTATCTGCCATCATTTTCTGTGTAAAGTGAAACAGATCTAGGTTTGCTTTTAACATTAGGGTCTCATTTACATTTTAACATGCACTAATGCAGATTAAATAATCGGTAGAATGAGAATTTAGACTGTAAAACAAGAAAGCACCTCATAGGCCATCAAAGATGCCTTTTTTTCAACCCAGAAGTCACTGCTTCAAGGCCTGCCTGTGAAGGAGGGTCAGGAGGAGGGCAGAAATAGAGCAACTATTGACAGAAGTGAGGAAAAAACTGCCTGAAACCTCTAGGAGCCTCTCTGCTATCTTTTTTGTTTGGGCAGCCACCTCTTTAAATAACAAAATTGCCCTGAAATGAAAATATATAAAACACTATGACACAAAATAAAAATGTATTAAAATAAATCTAACTTGCAAACACAGGAAACTAAACAAAATGAATGTTTTTGGACTGTGCAGTCCTAACACCTATGTGCCCTTATGAAATACTAGGACTAAACCAGCAGAAATAGCAGCTAGATTAGGGTTGCCAACTTTTTCACCGAGAAAAACCCGACACCTGTGGCTCGCCATGCTCCACCCATTCTCCGCCCCTAGTCCCACCCCTGCCCCGCCCCCAGCCCCACCCACAAAAATTACCGAGGATACGTGTAGGCTAACTTCCTTGGTCAGATAATAATTAAACTGGGAACCCCAAAATCCAAACATGAAATGTACAACACTGGAGAAATAAAACTATAAAGTAATTTCCTCTTGCACTAAACAAAAACGCAAAGATGTTAGCAATACACACTTCCCAGACCAGACATATTCCAGTTAATAAATTCAAAATAAAAAGTATTTTTCTACCTTCTGTTTGGGCGTTTTTATTTTTCAGTTGCAATTGCTCCAGTCACTTTCTTCTGGTTTCTTCGTGTCTTCTTCTGCGAGCTATCCATTTGTCCTTTCTTCTCTTTCAGATGTTTTCCATTCTCCTCTCTATTTCTGCTTTAACATACTGATTGTTTCCCTTTTGCTCTTTCCCCCAATTCTTTCCTTATTCCTTTATCATCCGTTTAAATTTCACCCTTCCATTCTCAAGCCCCTCTTACTCTCCCAATACCGGCCCATCATAGACTTTTCTTCCACACAAAATATTTTTTCCCCTCTCTATTCTCATTCCCCATCCATTCTAGTCCTCCCCCCAAATCAGTTCCCTTATAGTTCTAGACCCACCCAGCATCCACTCCCTTCTAGTCCCATTTCCAGTCCTATTCCAGCTCTTCATCAGCCCATTTCCAGTGCTAGCCCTCACATCACAGGCCATTTCCAGTCCTTGCTCCCCCCCCCCCCCAATCACAGCCCATTTCCAGTCCAAGTCCCCCATCACAGCCTATTTCCAGTCCTAGGCCCCCCCACCATCACATCCCATTTGCAGTCCGAGTCCCCCCGCACCATCACAGCCCATTTGCAGTCCGAGTCCCCCCGCACCATCACAGCCCATTTGCAGTCCTAGCCCCCCTAATCACAGCCTATTTCCAGTCCAAGATCCCCCTTCCTCCACCATAGCCCATTTCCAGTCCAAGTTCCCCACCCCCCCATAGCCCTTTTGCTTTCCAGGTCGCCTCCACCACATTAACAGCCCATTTCCTTGCCATGTCCCCCCCCCCATATCCCTTGTACAGTCCCTGTCCCCCCCCCATCACAGCCTATTTCCAGTCCAAGTTTCCCCCCCCCCAATAGCCCTTTTCCAGTCCAGGTCCCCTCCACCCCCATCACAACCCATTTCCAGTCCATGTCCCCCCCCCCCATAACCCTTTTACAGTCCAGGTCCCCCCCCCATCACAGCCTATTTCCAGTCCAAGTTCCCCCCCCATAGCCCTTTTCTGGTCCAGGTCCCCTCCACCCCCATCACAACCCATTTCCAGTCCATGTCCCCCCCCCCTTAGCCCTTTTACAGTCCAGGTCCCCCCCTTTAGCCCTTTTCCAGTCCAAGTCCCCCCCCCCCTTAGCCCTTTTTCCAGTCCAAGTCCCCCCCTTTAGCCCTTTTCCAGTCCAAGTCCCCCCCCCTTAGCCCTTTTCCAGTCCAAGTCCCCCCTTTAGTGCCCTTTTCCAGTCCAAGTCCCCCCCCTTAGTCCTTTTCCAGTCCCACGCCCCCCCATTAGCCCTTTTCCAGTCCAAGTCCCCCCCTCTTAGCCCTTTTCCAGTCCAAGTCCCCCCCCTTAGCCCTTTTCCAGTCCAAGTCCCCCCCCCCCCTTAGCCCTTTTCCAGTCCAAGTCCCCCCCCCCCTTTCCCCAATTCCCCGACCCGGACCCCCAAAAACCGCCAATGATTACCTGGCCCCCCCCCCCCCGGACCAGCATCGCGGCTGTCTGAGGCTTCAGAGGGAGCCGGGGAAGCCCGCGCGAGGCCCCGGCTCCCTCTGAACAGCCACCAGCGTGAAGAGCCTTTACCTTCACGCTGGCGGCTGTTCCTGTGAAGCCGCGAATGCTGGGAAAGGTTAAAGGGCAACCTTTAACCTTTCCCAGCATTCGCGGCTTCACAGGAACAGCCACCAGCGTGAAGGTAAAGGCTCTTCACGCTGGTGGCTGTTCAGAGGGAGCCGGGGCCTCGCGCGGGCTTCCCCGGCTCCCTCTGAAGCGGAGGAAAAGCCGGTTGTTTTGCTCAGGCCGCTCCCGATCTTGCGGCCAGAGAAAAAAAACCGGCTTTTAAAGGGCCGGTTTTGCCTCTGCGCCGGCAGCCGGCCTGGCCGTGGAAAAACCGGCCAGGCCGGCTGAAAACCGGCCAGTTGGCAACCCTAAGCTAGATTGAAGCTGTGGACATTTCTTGCCTTCTCTGGAGCTAGTGGAAATTCATACACACGTAATGTGCATGCCAGTAATATATTATAAAGAACATGTGCACTTTGTGTCTTCATGCATGTTCCACCCACACGCCATCCCACAACACAGGTACACAAGGGTCTCGGAAAAGTACGCACCTTCTTATCGCTGCTTATACTGCATGTACACGTAACACCCTGTACATTTTTTAAAAGCCCTGTTATGTTTATAAAACTGGGTTTTAAGCACAGGAAAAGTTCATGAAATGATTCCTTGCAATGACTACATGTAAGAGCTGCAAGATGCCATGGTCTTGCAGGACTAATTGTTTACAATGCACTAGTCGAATGTTGTAGTACAGAGTGCATAAAAAAATGGTTACTGTTATCTGGGAAGAAAGGCAAAAGCATGTTTAAAGCATGAACCAAACCACCCTGACTTGACTGGCGCTTCGCCTTGTAAAAAGCAGATTAAATGATTAAATTTTTATACATGGAATAGAAATGGATCTCAACAGATGCCTACATTACCTAGCCAGTGGAAGTCCTATAGACACAATGAGTTCCTTCCCCAAAAAACTGTCAAGTTAAGTGAAGGAATAAAAAGGTCACGTTGGTGATATTGGTTTGAATGGAAATACAACAGGGCAACCTTTTAGAAGAACGGTAAGCTTTGGCGGAGCCTGATGTCCAGCGGGATGGTCGCATAACGCTGAGGCTCCCGAGAGGCCTACTCAGAATCCTGAATTAACACCTCATATACTTGGAACTTCTACTCTGATCTTGCCGGGGCACATTGGTGAGATGGCGGGGACCAAACCAACGCGCCTGGAATTTGGGTCTCCAGCGGCTTCTCACGGCAAACGTTCCAAAACTGAACCTCCGTCCCCGCAGAAGGGGCCGGCCTTGTGCGAGGGCCCCGAAATGCAGCAGGAAATCCTCGTAGAGATTAGAGGGGTCAAAAACCTTGTGCAGGCAAACGGGGAAGCACTCCGAGCGCTGCGGGACGATTTTGGTGTGCTGCAAAGCAAGCTAGAAGGGCTTTCTTCGCGTCAGGACAAAATGGAGAGCATATTGGACTCCCATGCGGCCCGGTTGTCCCAACTCGACAAAGTTGAACGACAGGTGCGGGCCTTGCAGAAAGAGGTGGAAGATGGCAATAATAGAGCGCGCCGCAACAACATACAACTCGTGGGCATACCGGAGGGAGCGGAATCGGGAGACATGAAAGAGTTTTTTATGCAAAATCCTCCCTTCCCTGCTCCAAATCACCTTTACCAAAGATTTGGAGATTGATCGCGCTCATCGTGTACCCACAAGCATAACGCTCAACAGGAAGACCCCGCGGCCTATCATTTTTCGACTATTGAGATATCAACACGTGGAGCAAATTCTAAGTGCCTCTCGGGCAAAGGGCCATATGGAGTTTGAGAGCCACAAGATCTCCTTCTATCCCGACTTGTCTAAACCCACAGTCGACCGCCGAAAGCGCTTTCTGGAATTCCGGCCGAGGCTTCAACAACTACAAGCACGCTATGGCCTGATGTACCCGGCCAAGCTCCGAGTCACGCTTCACAATCAGACAAGATCATTCGAGGACCCTGATCTACTAGCGGAGTTTTTGGATTCCAAAGAAGCCGACTTGATGCGCTGACTTCCAGAATATTCCTGCAAGTCTCCTCATATCCGCTGTATCTGCCATATTGGATCTGCCGCAGCCTAGCAAAGAGTCTGGCGTGGGCAGTCTGTTGCCTTACTCTTGATGGTATCTGTGACCCGACTCCATCTACCCACAGTAGCCTCGATGAGTATCAGAGACAGTGTTATTATGGACTCTGGTGTTTCTTTTCTTTTTTTTACATGTCTTCTATTTCCTCTCTAGGGCCTCCTCCCGCAGACACATGATCGCCATATTCTTTGGGGGTTTTGCTTATTCTCTAAGATACGTTGGTACATACTTTTCAATATGGGGTGTATTAGCCAGAATACTCGGTGATTATGACATTGTTGTACAGATCCTGCTTATGTTCTATGTTATCAAGCGCCCTTCCCTAAAATCTCTATTACCGATTGATGGCATCATGTAAGATTTTTTCATTGAACGTAAAAGGCATCAATAATCCGATAAAACGGAAGAAAATCCTAAGCTACCTCAGTCAGGAAGCAGCTGATCTGATTTTTCTCCAAGAAACGCATTTAAATTCGAAGGAAACTCTTAAACTCAATATTAAACCTTACATGGTGGCCGCTTATTCCCCAGCCGTTTCTAAGAAATGTGGGGTTGCCATACTGGTTAGGAAATCTTTGCATGCTACTGTTATTGCGACTAGCTCAGATACAGAAGGTAGATGGTCTAGAGTTCACCTCAAGATAGGTAGCCTAGAAGTTACATGTATATGCCTTTACGCTCCTAATGTTGATGACCCTGCCTTTTTTGCTACCATTGCTCAGGTTGCGCAGGCTTCTGCTAATACTTCATTGATCATTGGGGGGGATTTCAATCTAGTCCTTGATCCCCTGATTGATAAACAGCCGCCTAGGACGAGTGGTCCCCCCAAGAGTCACGCCACGCTTACCTCCCTGATCAAGGATCTTGCTTTAGTTGATCTATGGAGGTTACTACACCCCAATGAGCTTGACTTCACCTTCTTCTCCTCCCCTCATAAATCTCAGTCTCGCATAGACTTCTTTCTAATCTCAAACTGTTAGTTCCTCAGGTGGACACTGCAAAGATTCACTCCCAACATATTTCAGATCATGCTGCCATTTCCTTTCAATTACACACTACTGCACCCCAGGGAAACTCGGGAGCCTGGTTCTTTGATAGAGCCCTGTTAACTCAGCCAGAGTTCCAGTCAGAAATTCGAGTAGCCATACAGGATTATTTCCATTTTAATCTACCCCAAGATACTGCGAATTGGGCTTGGTGGGAGGGCTTCAAAGCGGCCATTCAGGCAACGATCACTAGCTATCAAATCCGCCTGCGGAAACAACGTAAACAGCAGCTGCTCATACTAGACCAACAAATAAAAGCAGGCGAACGAGTTCTAACTTCACGCACTGACCCATGTGTATTAATTCGATTACAGCGTCTCCGTTTTCAATATAATTCAATCCTCTCAACTGCAGCTTCTAAGAGTATTGAGCTTCAGCGAGGGACATATTATCGTGAAAATAACCGAGCCGGTCGACTCCTAGCCAATGCCTTGAAAGGTCAAAAAGAAGCCAAACGCGTTGCGGCCATCGAGCACCACAGGGAGGGGGCATAGTGACCACAGACTCCGACATTGTAGAGCTCTTTCGGGATTTCTATACTCGCCTATATCAATCTGAATGTGAGTTCTCGTCAGAGACATTCGAGCGATTGCTTTCTGGCATTCAGCGGCCGACCCTCTCTGAAGATGATAGAGATGCGATGGATGAACCCTTCTCTACTTCAGAGATCCAATCTGCCCTAAAACGAACAGCCTCGGGCCGTGCCGCAGGGCCCGATGGTCTCCCGACCGAATTCTACAGAACGTCAGTGCAGATTTAGTTCCCTATTTAAAACTCTATTTTACTGCCCTTGCGGTAGATACATCCTCTTTGGGATCCTTTTCTGCAGCTAATGTGGTTGTATTTGAGAAAGAAGGCAGAGACCCGCTACTGACCGCCAACTACCGTCCAATCTCCCTACTTAATGCCGATTATAAGATCTTCGCAACGGTCTTGGCCACCCGGCTATCTGACATGATGGCTACCCTAATTCACCCCGACCAATGCGGTTTTATACCCGGCAGATCAACTGCTGACAATGCTCGGGACCTTGTGCCATGTGTTATCTAGTGCTGCCAATCTCGATCATCCATGGGTGGGTCTTTCCCTGGATGCCGAAAAAGCCTTTGATCTTCTAGAATGGCCCTTCTTATTTGCAGTTCTCCGATGGTATGGCTTTGGAGAGGGCTTCCTCCGATATCTCCAAGTCATGTACACTCAACCCGTCACCAGTATTTGTGTAAACGCCATCAAATCTCAGCCATTTAACCTCCAAAGAGGCACGCGTCAAGGTTGCCCCCTATCACCAATGCTTTTTGATCTTGCTCTTGAACCCCTAGCCCTCCTTATTAGACAGTCTGCACGTATTCGGGGTGTCCCCTTTAGTCATAGGGAGATTAAACTCTCTGCATATGCAGATGACCTCATGCTCTTCGTTTCCCTCGATTCGGTTCCAGCTGTCTTGGATCTGATTGACGGATACTCACAATTATCGGGCTATAACATTAACTGGACCAAATCTGTAGCATTCCCACTGAACCGCTGGGTACATGAGGCTGACATGCAGGCCTTTCCCTTCCTTTGGCAATCCCGCATGGTGAAGTATCTCGGGGTCCATTACTGTTCTCCTTTAGAAGACACTATCAGTTTTAATGCCAAAGAGATAGTCTCCAAAGTCCGTGAACTCACAAATCGTTGGTCTCCCTTATCTCTCACATGGTGGGGCCGCTTAGAAACTGTGAAAATGATGATAGTCCCCAAAGTGAACTACATTTTAGAAATGCTGCCATGCTTACTTCCGTTACATACTTATAAAGATATTGAGGGCCTTCTCGTCCGTTATCTCTGGCAGGGCAACACACCAAGGATAGCTAAACATAAACTGCAGTCTGCAAAGGAATGAGGGGGTACCAGATTTCCTGATTTTCTTAGATATCATCAAGCCTTTCTACTTAAGCAAGGTGCCCGATGGCTAGATACCTCAACAGACCGCCGACCAGTTTGGCTTGACATAGAAGAGGAGCTTAGTAGCCCAATTCCGTTGATCCATCTCCCCGGTATGTCCTATCAAGTAGACACCCGCCATCCACCAATGATTGTCGATACTCTTGCGGCCTTTAACACTCTCATTCTATCACTGGACCCAAATGTATGTCCTCAGGACGGACTCCCGCTATGGAATAACCCCAGAATTCAAGTCCTAAATAGAACAATAGCCTGGAAACCCTGGTACTCCAGGGGGATCTGGACACCCCAACAGCTTTTCTCTGCAGCTCGTTGGAAAACCTTTTCTGACTTACAAAAGGAATTTGCATTACCAGCGAAACACTACTTTCAATTGATGCAGCTTCAACACTGCCTCAAAAGTGCTCGAATCATGCCGCCCTCTGCCCCTACTGAGGATGGGCTATTAGAGACAGTTCACTCCATTAGTAGTACACATGGGGTAGCCTCTAATTTTTATAAAATAATTTGTCAGGGTACAGATACGGACACTTTAGAGCTCAACAAGCCTGGGAGCGCGAACTGCAAACCACTATAACCCCTGTGCAATGGAGCGTTTTTTGGAGTAAAGTAGTGCGGGTTTCCCGGTCTGCCTCTGTTACCCAAACTCTCTTCTTCTTTGCACACAGATGCTTTTATACCCCAGAAAAATAGCCAAATGGAACCCAAATGCTAGGGACCTGTGTTGGTCTTGCCATACTGCTGTGGGAACCTTCGCTCATGTTATTTATGAATGTCCTCAACTGCAGGTCTATTGGGGGCGGGTCTGGGGTCGTATTCAATCTATCTTACACTTTCATGAACCTCTCTCTTGGAAGGTCGTGGGACTCCGCTCTGTGGCGGAGGTCCCCTCTCTTCCTAAGAAGGGTCGCTTTCTCCTTGATTTCATGCTGGGTATAGCCATATGCTTAATCACGAGGAATTGGAAGGATAGCTCTCGACTTACTGTCAATGAATGGTGGAACCTCGTCTGCTTATATAGTAAATATGAGCAGATACCTCGGAGAGCTATTCCCCATGTCCAAACTCACTCTTGCTTGTCTAAATGGCAGATGCTTAATGATTATGTACAATCTGCTCATTGCTCCAACATGCCTGTATAATGTGCACTCATCATGTTTTAGATCACCGTTAGGTTTTGTAATACAATAATGTAAGTACAACGCCCGCTTCGGGAATGCTTAGTTTTCTAGAGAAGAAGCAGGGGGAGGGGGGTGGTAGGGGTTTACTTTGGTGTATGTATCACACGTTATGTATTTGTCTTTTAGCTGTATGTCTTCCTTTCCTTTGTTGTTATAAAACGAAAATAAAGAATTTAAAAAAAATAAAAAAAAAGAAGAACGGTAAGCTCTCACCTCGCCTCAGTGATTTTAGCTAAGTGCAGTGCCTAACAGATAATAGGGGTTTGCAGCCAAAAAGCTTTCAGGGGGGATGTTCAGTAGCAATGGCATTGAGTATCTGTGAGGGTCAGATAGAGCCGCAGCTAACTGGACAGCCACTGATAATCAGGCTAGCATTTCAGGTAATTGGCTTTCACTGCTTTGGGATAGCTGGCTAGTGGCTCAGTTCTATTCAAGCATTTATATACCACCCATCTGTGAACGCATGCCAGGCAGTTTACCTGCAGGTACTGGGTACTTTCCCTCACCCCACAGGGCTCACAATCTATCTGCATCCCTGAGGCAACAGAGGGTTCCGTGGCTTGCCCAAGGCCACAAGGAGTGCCTATAGGACTAGAGACCTCTGGCCCGAGGTAATGCGTCCCAACTACTAGGCCACTCCTCCCACTAGCTGGACACCCTGATACTAGCCGGCTGGCACTGGGCATTTAGTGACAGCACATGGGAATATTCAGCTGTGCACTATTTAGTCAGTTTGCAAGTCTTCAAAATGCCTACGTGGCTTTGAATATCCTCCTTTGGTTCATTTGTGATTTTCATTTTTGTCATCTTCCTATCATTTTCATGAGCGTGCGTTATTAGTTAATAGGGTGCCCTATTCACAGTATGCACAAACAGTGCACCCTATGCTTATAGTGTGCACAAGAGAGCGCACTGTTGCCTCTTTTATTTTAAAACGAAAGTACATCCCTAGCAGATAAGGACAGCACTGCTAATAGAGGTGACTGGACCAAGTGACTACTTGATACTATGTGTGGAGAGAGAGAGAAGATCCTGAAGTACCAAGAAACGCAGTTGGAGACCTGGAAAATGTGACAGAAAGATACCGAGATGATCCCAGTAGTAGTGGACGCCACTGACCTGATTATAAAGAATTTCCAAGCATATCTTGTTAAATTGTCTGTACAAATGACCCATTATGAACTCCAGAAGAAGGCTCGCTTTGAAACAACGCAAATAGTGAGAAGAGCTTAGCAGTAAATCACAGATTGGGAGCATTTCCCACATACCCTGGCATAGGGCTAAGCTCCATTCCTGTCATGCTGTCCACAAAATTAACCCATTTGGAGATATTACTGAGGAAGATAAGTCTGTACAATTTCATTCCTGGTGGAGTCTGCAGGCCAAGCTGATGTGTGGCCTTCCCCTGTCCCAGGCTTCTTAAATTTCACTATCAAATTTTGCATCTTCTGCCACTTAGAGTCCCTTTTACGTATCCACCGCCCTTTCCGTGAAAAAGATATTTTACCTAGTACCTAAGGAATGGATGGGCATAGACCAGACTAGATGAGACCTATGGTGCCTGCCACTGCGATGTCTTTACCGCCCCCCCCCCCCCTGCAAACAGAAGCACAAAGAGCACCGGAGGTTTAAGGAAGCCCCGCGGAGCCATTTAAGGTGATTTCTGCCATTGCACGCTCCAGAGAAGGGCGGTAATGGGGGCAATGGGCTGCCCTCGGGGCACTGGTGCTCTAGGCCACTGCCTTGTTTATGTAATTGTTGTGCCGGTCCTGATGCTCATATTACTTTCTAGAATAAACCTGACATGCTTATATATATAACCCTCTAAGTGCCCTATTTTCCAAAGAGTTTTGTCATCTGCAGGAAGCTGGAGAAAACATTAAAAAGGAGGGCGGAGGGTGGAAACATCGAGAATCACCCCCATGAGAACGCACAAATTTATCACACATTTCACATTTCTTTGACTGTGTTGACTGCATTTCCTGTAAATGTTAGTGGACAACCAGAGACATCTGCAGAGTCGGACACCGACCGTCCTGATGTTTACCAAAAAACAAAGAAAGAAATGCATGGACTGCCGTGCACGGTGCTGATGTGAGCATACCATGTAAATGCTAGAATGTGTGCGATTTTCACCAGCTACCATGGAGAATGTGCATGTGCCGACTAACTTTCCAGTTTCTACAGATTAATACTTCAGAAATTCCTGGTAAATCCATTGCACATGCGTAGAATGTCCCACCCAATCTCTGAGCTTCTCTGTATACCATCACCGTGGTACAGCAGGGCTCTGGAAAGGACTTTACTTCCAAGAGAATCATCGTCCAAGTTACACTTATGAGAATTCCTGCTTATGTTCATGTCAGCAACATAAAAAAAGAGAGAAAGCGTTGCCCTAACATAAACCGTGTAAAACTGGAGCATTTTGTTTTATGCTCGAGTCACTTGGCCACATGACTAATAATAGAATAGAAGCTGAGGCTTCCTCTAGCTGAAAGATTACAGAACCCATTTTATCTTTCCTCATAAAGTGCTTTGGAGCCGGGATTCTGAAGTTCACTCTCTCTGTAGTTAGACAAATGGACTAAAAGAAACAAAAGGATGCTCTTTTTGGGATTCTTGCTGAGAATGTGGCTCTCCTAGGAATCTGAGCAAGCTTGCGGGAAAGGACAAACAGAACAGTAAATCAAAGACTTGAGCGTAGGGGTCGTACAGAGAAGTCTGCAATGTTTGGATTCTAGTTAAGGGCTTCCAAATATGCTAAATGAAACCAGAACAGTAGTAGATCACCCATGTAGAAATGCCAGGACATATTTTCATCCTGGTTTCTTAAACCACATCCCAGAGAGTTCTAGGATTTATAGTTCCTGTTTGCATGGGGGTGGAAGTGGCTGGAAGTCTGCATCGGAGGGGGCAGAAGCACGGATGGCATCGCAGTGCCAGAGATTTCACTACATGCTGACGTGCTGATTAAAGTAATTGACACAGGTTCTAGAGAGGGGTGGCAGCGGCGACAATGAGGGTGGGATCAGGGGGGAACCAGGAATGAGGTTTGCCTAGGGCACCTCATATCCTTATGCTGACCCTGGCAGCATAGGGGAATAGTGACGTACCTGAGCCTTTGCAGCAGTTACGCCTACTCTAGATTTGGAGAAAGCACATGTAAGTTATAATATTCTATAACTTATGTGCATATATTGAGGCCCCGCCTATGCTCTCTTCAAGCTCTGCCCCCTTTAGAATGAGGACTTATGCGTTTTTCTGGTGCATAACTTTCCATGTGCTTCTTAAAGAATTACCACCTTCATTCTTCTGTTGTTTTGTGGATCATTTGTCAAACTTGACTGACTGTGTGGTTCTTGAGCAGAAAACACTGGAATGGCAAGTTCTCTAGAAAGCCCTGTGTCCTCTACTAGAATCCTCTGGAATACCTGCTCAGTCGAGCAGAAGATTGTCCAAAAAATATGAGGCTATATGGAGAAGGGGTGTGCAGGTCAAAAATGTTCATTTTGCTTAAGTTCCCATATTTTTTATGGCATTTTACATTTTATTTCAGGGGGCAATGTCACCAGTATTACACACTGTTGTTCAAATAGCACACGATCTCCAGGAACAAGCTGGAAGTCAGTCTTCACATATGGATGATGTCCCCAGTATCTAATAGGAATTCTTTTGGGAGCATTGCTCCACACATGCATGTCTGCCTTCCCGCCTCCTCCCCCCCCCCCCCCCCCCCCCCCCCCCCGGTCTCTGGTCTCCTTAGTCATCTTTTTTTCTGCAGAGCCACTGGGGCTTTGTCCCTGTTTCACCGCGTCAAGAGACTTAAACTTTTTCTCTGGTACCACTGAGTACTTTATTTTTTGGCTTCCCATCAACCAACTCAACTCGCAGTCATCACTTCTTAAACAGAAGGTAATGCATTGCTCGGAGTCCCTAGTGTGTAAGACCAAGAAATGGAGACCCCAATACCATGTTCGGGAGTTGTAGCCCAAACTATTAAGTCTAGAGCCACATCTTCCCCTGCACCAATGCTCAATGATCAAGGCATTACCATCAAGAAAAGCATTGCAGAGATTCTAGCTACAGTGGCAGTGGTGTCTTTGCCTTTATGGCAACCGGCGTCGATACCCCCAATGCTGTCTGTGATCATCAATGCAGAACTATCCTCCGAGACACCCATCGCAGTTCCACAGATGCTGCCTGCTTTTCAGCATTCAACGGTGCAGTAGGTACCAAAGCCCTCGATACTACCTTCACTGGTGCCATCTACTTTGAAGCAGCCCAGATTCTCCAGCATCGTGGCCCTGACAGAGACTATTTTGATTTTCTGCTGGACTCCGCTTTGGGTTCTGAAGTCTCTGAACCAGATTCCATCGATTCTGATACACACAGAGATGTACCATCAGATCCATCACCTCCATATGAATGACACCAATCACCGCCAGAGGACATGTCCTTCCAGGACTTTATTAAAGATATGGCGGCTGCTCTAGAGGTCTCAGTGGCAACCGAGTCAGAACACATGACTGAAGATTTTGATATTCTTCCGTATCCTTCAGCACCGAAAGAGGTTGCAACCCTCCCCGGTGCACAGTATCCTTAAGAATTTAATGACTCAGATGGGGGAGGCTCTCATGTCAACTCCTGCTATCACCAAATGCCTGGATGCCCTTTATAGGGTTCCTCCCTCTCCAGCATTCCAGAAACCTCAGCTCCCTCGCTATTCCATAGTGGTGAAGTCAGCTATGAGATGGATTAAGAGCTAAAAGAACCACTCTTCAGTTCCTCCAGGAAGGGAAGCGAGGACCCTCGATGCAATTGGGAGGAAGGCCTGCCAGGCAACAATGCTAGCCTCTAGGATTGACTCCAACATGCTCTACATGGGCATGTTCTTCAGAGATGTATCTAGTGACCTGGCTGAGTTCACTTCACTTCTGCCTACTGAGTAACAAGCCCCTCATTGGGTCCTTGTGGCTCATGCCCAAAACATATCAAAATTCCTCACAAGAGCAGCTTTTGATGCTTTTGAGGCTAACAGGTGGGAGGCTGCAGCCTGCATTGGGGCTAGGGGGACAGCCTGGCTTCAAGCATCCAACCTGGAAAAATGGGTCCAGGATAAGTTGATCAATATCCCTTGTAAAGGGGAGAATCTCTTTGACCAGAGGTGGAGGGAAAGGGCAGGGGAGATAGCCACTTCATAGTAAGGTCATCTGTTTCTATCAAGGAGGACAGCAGATTCTTCCAAGAAGAAAATTGCTAGTAAAAAGTCCTTCTACCATAAGAAAAAACATTTTTACCCACCCTACTCTGGTCCACTGCAACAGCAAGGGCCATAGCAACCTCAGAAACCCAAGGTCACTAAACCACAACCTCCTCCTCCAATTCAACCCACTCAGTTTTTGATTCCTTCCAAAAGAGCACAGCCAGTTGTCCTATCAAATCTCCTATTCCTCCTCTAATTCCATGGACATTAGTTCATTTTGAAGATCAATGGACCATCATCACCTCAGAATCCTGGACCTTGCAGCTAGTCAGCAATGGCCTCTAACTGCGTTTCAAAGAAATACCACCCGCTCACTTTGTGGGCCAGCCCTACTTAGATCTCTGGATCTCCTGCTTTAGTAAGAAGGTGTGATAGTCTCTGCTTGTGCAGGGAGCGATCAAGGAGGTTCCTCCATCTCAGCAAGGTCTAGGTTGTATTTCTGATACTTCCTTATCCCAAAGAAGATGGGCGGTCACAGGCCTATCTTGGATCTCTGACATCTCAACAAATTTCTTACCAAAGAAAAAAGTACAAGATTTTTTGGGGTACTCTTCTTCCATACCTCCAACCAAATGACTGGCTGTGCTCTCTGGATATCAAGGATGCCTATACACATCCGGATCCACCTAAACTACAGGAAGTTCCTTAAATTTGTATTTCAGAACCACTATTATCAATATCAAGCCCTCCCCTTCTGACTGGCCTCTGTGCCAAGAGTCTTCACAAAGGGGGTCATTCTGTCCTGGCCATCCACCCCCTGTACAGCCTGTCAGAATCGAGGCGTTCAGTGGTAGACCTGATTCTGATCCTGCAGGCCCTGATTCTGATTGGCCCTACACCTACCCGGCTAACTCAGCCAACTCCTCAATGGAGCCACAGTGCCATGGCATCCTGTTGCCATGGCACTGCATCTCCATTCAGGAGCCGCGATCACCAGCTGACAAACAGATCTGGGTTTTCTTCACAGCCTGACCCCTGATCGGGCCTTCCAAGGCCAGGGTCAGGCTGCAGGGAACCCCCTGCATCCACTCACCTGCTCTTCTGGGTCCCGTGCCTTGATTCCCTGCTCTGCAGGGGGACTTATTCCACCTTTGAGGTGGAATAAGTCCCCCATCTACATCAAAGGCCCTGGACATACAGGGCTGACCTCTGAATTGGCCCTGTACATAGAGAATCAGTTGCCGTGCACTGCCTGCCCTCGCTCCTCCCCTGGCCCACCCCCTCCTGCCCACGAACAGAACTCCCCGCTTAAACCAGCAATACATGCAGGGAGCTCTGTCCCTGGGGGCATGATCTGGGCATTTAGCAGGTCTGGATGTCCGGATTGGATGAGTCTAGCAGTCATCAAAGCCTACCTCCGAACTTTGGGGATCTTTATGTTCCCATACTTAGACGACTGGCTGATAAGGGCAACTACCATTCAGTCTCTCACCATCACCCTCCAACAAACCATCCACATCCTCCAAAACGTAGGGTTTATCATAAATTATCCAAAGTTACACCTTGCTCCCACTCAGGATCTAGAGTTCATAGGTGCTTGACTGAACACTGTTCAAGCACGAGCTTTTCTGCCAGACAGACGTCTTCAGCTAATCACCCTGGCTACCCAGGTCCAGAAGCAATCAACAGTAATTGCCAGGACTTTCCTTCGCTTACTAGGCTACATGGCCTTGACAGACTATGTCCTGCCCCATGTCCAACTCAACATGCATGTCGGGCAGTGGAACCTGTCACAGCAGAGGACACAATCCACAGGTCACCATTTCTCCTCAGATGAAAACCTCCCTTCAGTGGTGATGCATACCACAGAACCTCATTGTTACCTTTTCAAAGGTCTGTACCACAGTATACTCTGATCACTGATGCATCCAAGCACGGTTGGGGGGCTTGCCTCAATGGCTTCACAACCCAAGGTCTCTGTTCTTCCCTGGAGAACTCCCTTCATATCAGTCTCCTAGAACTCGGAGGGATCTTCAACGCCATCTGTTTTTTTTTTCACCACCTGGTGGAACATTCAGTCCTCATTCAGACAGACAATCAAGTTGCCATGTTCTATCAAGGGGTAGAGGCTCTTGCCCCTTATGCAGAAAGGCAATATGCCTCTGGAACTGGGAAAACTCTCGGGAAATTCACCTTCATGCAGTGTGCTTTCCAGGACAGGAGAATCAGCCAACAGGCTAAGTCGATTTCTCCACTCACACAATGGATACTGAAACCTCAAGTAGCAATCCGCTTGTTCCAGCTATGGGAGACACTGCTATTCAATCTCTGCATCTTTTTGCAATGCCCATCTACCTTGGTTTTGCTTGAGGATTCAGTCTCCTCACAGAGAGAGTTCTGATGCTTTTCTCCTGCACTGAGGACAGGGTCTGCTCTATGCTTTTCCCCTCACCCCCTCATTGCAAAGATACTTTTCAAACTCCAGGCCGACCAGGGAACAATGATAGTCATTGCTCCTTGTTGGCCCAGGTAACCGTGGTTTCCTCTTCTCCTTCAACTAGCTCGGGCCCCTTCCCTCAACCTGTATTGTACACCCAACCTCCTTTCCCAGGAGCAGAGGACCCTCCTGCACCCCAGTCTCAAGATTCTCCACATGACAGCCTGGCTGCTGAACGCTTCGTCCTCTTAAACTTAGGACTTCAAGAGGATGTTTTGCATGTTCTGCTGTCTTCCAGGAAAGACTCGACAGGTGTTCTTACACTTTCAAGTGGTGCAGGTTTTCTCTGTGGTGTTCTCATAAAATCTTGAATCCTTTCAAATGTCCATTTTCTGATCTTCTACAGTACCTACTCCACTTGACCTCATCAGGACTTAAGACCAATTCAGTACAAGTGCACTTATGTACCATAGCTGCTTCTCACCATACCTTAGAGAATCATCCCATTTCACTGCACCCTTTAGTGGCAAGGTTCATGCATGAGATTTGAATGTTGTTCTGGCACAGCTCATGTGGAGCCCTTTTGAACCTTTGGCGTCAGCTCCTTTAAAATTCCTAACCTGGAAAGTCTTTTTTTTTTTTTTTTTCTTGTGGCATTAATTTCACCACGAAGGGTTAGTGAACTTCAAGCTTTGGTGATTCCACCATGATAAAGTTGTCCTCTGAACACCACCTACGTTTTTACTGAAGACTATCACGTACTTCCATTTGAACGAGTCCATTTCACTATCAACTTTCTTTCCTAGGTCTCACAGCTCCAGTGCTGAGGCGAAACTGCATATTCTTGATTGTAAAAGAGCACTGGCTTTCTACCTCGATCGCACCAAGGGTCATCGTCGGAGCTCTCAGATTTTTGTTTCCTTTGATCCAAGTCATCTAGGGCTGCCAGCTTCCAAGAGGATGCACTCAAACTGAATTGCAGATTGCATATCTTTTGCTTATTCGCAACCTGAGCTATCTCTACACGATCACATCACAGCCCATGATGTCCATGCCATGGCCACTACAGTGGCCAACCTCCATTCAGTTTTAATTTTGGAAATCTGCCAAGCAGCCACATGGTCTTCGCTACATACCTTTGCGGCTCACTATTGCCTGGACAAGGACTCCAGAAGTGATGCTCAATTCGGACAATATGTTTGTTTTATTTATTTATTATTTATTTATTACAATCTTTTATATACCGCGCTATTTGATATCAGCGCGGTTCACATACAATAACATCAACAGAATAACAGGCTATTCCGTGTTTACAGCAAACAGGTATATAAACTTGGGTAACATAAGGTTAACTTATTACAAACATGATTATATAAAAAGTATCATGACAACACAAGTCCTAGTAATCTTACTGAGAAAGTGGGAGAGGCTATTTGAAGATAAGGCATGTCTCTTATTTGGGGGGGCTTTTGTAATCTCTTTCAAATCTAGACAACTTGCCCACAGCCCATGCGACTACCCTGCGAGGGGGGTCTTTTCTCTCTAGGTTGTCATGCGCTAGGGCAGCGATGGCGAACCTATGGCACGCGTGCCAGCTGTGGCACGCGAAGGCCTTGCAGCTGGCACGCGGGAAGGTCGCACATTAAAAAAAAAAAAAAAGCCGCCCGCTGCCGCCGCGGCGGCATGGAGTGTCCCGCGGGGCTCCCTCTGCCCGGCGGGACTCTCCCGGTGCTGCTCAGCCCCTCTCTGCCGGCTTGCAGAGACGCGAAAGGAGAGTCTCCCTCGCGTCTCTGTTAAGCCCGCAGGGGCTGATGGGAAATTTGGGAGACTCTCTCTCCTCTCTCCCTTCGCGTCTCTGCAAGCCGGCAGAGAGGGGCTGAGCAGCGCCAGGAGAGTCCCGCCGGGAAGAGGGAGCCCCGCGGGACACTCCATGCCGCCGCGGCGGCAGCGGCAGCTTTTTTTTTTTTTTTATTGCCATGAGCCGAGGGAGGGGGGTTAAGACTGGCAATGGGCTAGGAGGGAGAGAGGGGGGTTAAGACTGGCAATGAGCTAGGGAGGGAGGGAGGGGGGTTAAGACTGGCAATGGGCTAGGGAGGGAGGGAGGTTAAGACTGGCAATGGGCTAGGGAGGGAGGGGGGTTGAGACTGGCAATGGGCTAGGGGAGGGAGGGAGGGAGGGGGTTGAGACTGGCAATGGGCTAGGGAGGGAGGGGGGTTGAGACTGGCAATGTGCGGGAGGGAGGGAGGGGGTTGAGACTGGCAATGGGCTGGGAGGGAGGGAGGGAGGTAAGACTGGCAATGGGCTAGGGAGGGGGGTAGGGGGGTTGAGACTGGCAATGGGCTAGGAGGGAGGGGGGTTGAGACTGGCAATGGGCTAGGGAGGGAGGGAGGGAGGGGGGTTGAGACTGGCAATGGGCTAGGGAGGGGGGTTAAGACTGGCAGTGGCTGGGGAGGGGGGTTAAGACGCAGTGGGCTATGGGGGGGAGTTAAGACTAGCAATGGGCTGTGGGCTGATGAGGGCTGGAAATGGGCTATGAGCTGATGAGGGCTGTCTGGAAATGGGGTGATGGGGGGGTTAGGACTGGTAATGGCTATGGGGGGGGGGTTAAGACTGGTAGTGGGCTGATGGGGGGGGGTTAGGACTGGTAATGGCTATGGGGGGGTTAAGACTGGTAGTGGGCTGATGGGGGTGTAGGACTGATAATGGGTTATGGGGGGGGCTAGGACAGGAAATGGGCTGATGGGGAGGTATTACTACAAGAGGTGGGCTGATGTGGTTAGGACTGGAAAAGGACTGATGGCTGATGTGGGCGTTTAGGACTGGCAATTGGCTATGGGGGGCTGACTGGAATGGGCTGATGGGGGGTTAGGACTGGTAAAGGGTTATAGGGGGGGGCTTAAACTGCAAATGGGGTGAAGGGGCTTAGGACTGGAAGTTGATTGACGGGAGGCTAGGACTGGTAATGGGTTGGGGTGTTGCTAGGACTGGAAATGGGCTGAGTGGAAGGGGAGGCTTGAACTGCAAATAGCTGATGGGAGGGGGCTTGGAATGGAAATGGGCTGTGAGGGAAGGGAGCTAGGACTGAAAATGGGCTGATGGAACAGCTAGGATAGGACTGGAAATGGGCTGTTGGGGGGAGCTAAGATTGGAAATGGGCTGTGGTGGGGGCTTTGAATTGAAATGGACTCATGGAGGGGCTAGAACTGGAAGTACCTCACGGGGGGGCTTGGACTGGAATTGGGCTGAGTGGAGGGGAGCTATGATTTGACATGGGCTGATGGTGGGGCTAGGAAATGAGTAGAAATGGGCTGATGGGGGGGCTAGGATTGAAAATGAGCTGATGAAGGGACTTGGACTGGAAATGGGCTGATGCAGGGACTAGAAGGGAATGGATGCTGGGTGAGACTGGAACTAGAAGGGAGCTGATGTTGGGGGAGGATTAGAATGGGATGGGGCTGGGAGAGTAAAATGGAGAGGGGAAAAATATTTTGTGTAGGAGGGATGAAAAATCTACAATTGGCCAGGTATTGGGAGAGTAATTGGGGATTGAGGATGGAGGGGTAAAATTTGTGTGGATGAAATAGGAATGAGGAAGAGCAAAAGGAGAAAGATTAGTATGTTAAAGCAGATGTAGAGAGAGAGAGAGAATGGAAAAAACTAGAAGAGAGAAGAAAGGACAAATGGACAGCAGACGATGGAGAGTTAGCAGAAAACATGAAGAAACCAGAAGAAGGTGGCTGACCAATTGCAACTGAAAAAAAAAATGCACAAAAGGTAGAAAGATATCTCTTTATTTTTGAATTTATTAAACTGGAATATGTCAGCTCTGGGAAATGTGCATCATTAACATCTGCGCTTTGTTTGGTACAAGAGGAAATTCCTATTTGACGTAGCCAATTGTTCTCTTTCCCCAGTATTCTCTGAATGGTAGTGGTTTAATATTTGCAGTGTTGCCTTTTGCTAGGTAGGGTATGGTGCTTTGTGAGTCCTGGTAATGCTGTCAGGATACGGCGGGTTTGCTATGGGTTCTAAATGGGCAGCGTTTGTAGTAGTTCCTAATGTGCCTGGCGGTTGGCACTGGATTATAGTAATGTAGAAATCTTTTAGTCTTTCTTTATCCATACACTCAGTAAGAGACATGTTTACTCAAAGTTAGTGTATGGTAACATTATGCAAATATTTATGCAAATAAGACCACTTATGCAAATGACGTGCTGGCACTTTGAGGAAATTCTTTGGTTTTGTGCGGCAGTTTGGGCACTCGGGCTCAAAAAGGTTAGCCATCACTGCGCTAGGGTGTCCCATATGTGAAGGCTGACTTCCTGCTTGTTCCTGGAGATAGCATTGTTACTCACCTGTAACAGATGATCTCTGGGAACAGCAGAAATTATTCACAACCCGCCCACCTCCCCTTCAAGTTGTTCCTTTATTCTCTTGATCTTTTTGTCCATTATTCACCTGACTGAGCAGACCAGGAGGGAAGGCAGGAAGGCAGACACCCATGTGTAGAGCAATGCTACCAAAAGCATTCCTATTGGATGCTGGGGAGTGTTTCCATGCCAGGCTCTGTCAGTGCCGACATCACCCATATGTGAAGACTGATTCTTGTTGTTCCCAGAGATCACCTGTTACAAGTGAGTAAGTATGCTTCGTTGCTATAGCAACAGAGCACATTATTGACAACATGGGAAAAAACAGAAGTTTTGTTGTTTGTTCTTCTCATGTTCGGATTAAAAATGGCATACGATCACCCTTACGATGCACTTAGAAATGCCTCGATGCACCAAACTTCCTATTTAAAATTACTCTCATAATGTTCTTCCTGCTGTTTTATGGGATATATTTGCTAAAGGTTAACGCACGTTAAGTGCTTCCACTGCTTGTTCATTTCTGTGGGCCGTTGTAGCACTTAGGGGAATGTTTACTAGAGGTTAACATGCATTATGTGTTCAGACCTGAACACACATCTGGAGAAGAGCTGAATTTCCCATGCCGTGTCGTAACAGGATGCTTACAAAGAGAAAGACGGTGCCTTATAAAATACTAGGCCAACAGCAGAGATCACACCTTAAATTCCGATGTGCACATTTGCACTTGCTCTACTGTAGGTACAAATGAGCATGTGTGAAGTTTGCACGTTTGTGTGTAAATTAAGGTATTTCATAATCGCGTGTACCTGTGAGCTCCACCCTACTACAACTATTACCACTAAACATTTCTATAGTGCTACAAGGCATACGCAGCACTGTTCATATACATATAAGAGACAGTCCCTGCTCTATAGAGCTTACAACCTATTCAAGACAAGCACACAAACAGGGGACCAGGCTAAACGTAGAGGAAACGGTTGTAACACACAAAGATGGTAAGCAAAGGAATAAAGGGTTCAGGATCCAAAGGTCGCACTCTTCCCAGAGCATTGCACGCCTTCATGCCAAAGCACAATACTTTTAATGCTAATTGTAGTTTTACGAGATCATTAACACACCTAAAGTGCCACATTGGCATTTTATCTTCCAGAGGCTTCTTATAGACTGCCCAGCAGTTACATGCATCGAGGTTTGTGCAGTGCTTGGAGAGCCCCCTGCCTTACTGCTCCTGTGTGCAGGCATGCTCTGGGGTGCAACAGGAGTGAAGTCATGATTTATATAAAATGCATGTGCCTGCGTACTCTATGCATGAATATTTACGCCTGCTTCAATCTATGCACGAATTCTGCTGCTTTTGCCCCTAGCGTTTTCTTAGAAATAGGCTTAAACTAAGCACCTCTTTGGCCTTCACACATTGGTGACCAGTTAGGAAATAAACCTCCCTACGGATATGTGAGACATTTTCAGCATTCGGGCTTGACTGCATAACCTGGCTGAAAATCTACATGCAATTAGATGATGAAATATCAGTATAACTTTGTGAATCGTCGGACCTGCTGAAAATTTACCTCAAAGTCATTTTCTGGCATTTCTCACTGATTGGTGCTGGAAAGGGATAAAGGAAATGCAGAAGAAAAAGGGGAACTCGGGACAAAAATGGAGCCGGAATCTCATGCAGGAGGGACAGATCAACAGGGGGATGGTAGAAGGAAAGGAGCACATGAGAGGGGAGCAAGGGGGAACTGTGGAATAGGGAAAGGTGGGAGGAGGAACTGAATCAGGAGAAGAAGAAATAAACTCCTCACACCCCACTGCCCCTCCAAATCCCCTCAAACATAACCTCCTACCCCCTCACTCAAACTCCAGAACCCCTCCTAGCCCCTCACTTTTTCCTCACAGCCCACCTATGATTTCCATTCATACTCTGATCCCAATTCACAGGACCATGCCAAGCTAGAAATGCACCCTGTGTGTGATTTGCAACTTGTTGCCCCTCCCCCAACACTCTTCCATGGATAGAAAATTGCTGCTCTTGGGCTTCCTGGAAGTCCAGTGATGGCATTGGTGCCCCCTTCTGTACTTGCGCCCTGTGCAGCCATACTGCTTACACAGCCCTTGGGTACAGGCCTGCCAATTCATACTGCACAGCAACTCCAGTCCCGCGTCTCCCCTCTTCTGTCCGTAGATACCCTCAAAAACTGCCCACCATCCCCCATCCCTTCACTGACTCACCTCCTCACACACACATGTTCTCCTGGCCCCCACGTCCTGCTGCCCCTCTGATTAACTTCCTCCTTTCCCTATAACCACAGCCCCTTTGATCCCCCTACTCCATATCCCCTCACTTTCCCTCACAGTTTTGCCTCTTACACTGTCTGTTGCTCGTCCACCTCTGATCCTCACATTCCGTCTCTATCTAGAATGTCTGGGGGACAGTAGCAGTACCGTGCTACAGGCCACATCCTTACAGTCTGCTGCCTGGGGCTGGTAGGTCGCACTTTGAACCATGTGGGACGCTGCAGTGCTTCACAGTTCTAAGCATGACACTCTGGGGAGGATGCAGCCTGTCCTCGATAGATTAGTTCAAGAAGGGCAGAATAGAAGGACCCCTACAAACAGTGACTCTTGATAGCAAAGCTCCCGCCACACTCCAGCAGCAATTCCTTGGGAACTGAGGAACGACGCAGAAAGATCTGGCTTCTTCCCTTCCCTGACCTCGGAATCATGGGAGCCCAGGACCCTGCTGTTTTAATGTTTGATTTTATAAACTGTTGCACGTATGCCTGTGAGGTTCAGGGAGTCATCTTACAAATTTGTTATCATGGAGTGCACATGTGAAACATACATGTGGAAGTCATGTGTATGTCTGTGGAGCATCAACCCCCCTGTACGTCCCTCACCGAATGCAAAGATGCTGAGCTTTGATTAATGAGCACTGTTTGTAATTTCCTTCGCTGCTGATGCTTTCATTTCATTTCATTTGCCTTCACACACGTATTTGCTATCTCCAGGCTTCATTTCTGTGGCAGCTTTGACCTGCGCTAAGTAAATTTTGATTCCCTAAGTAGTTTTTGATGATGTTGCCTTTTGGTTGCAGGAATTCCTTCAGAAGATTCATCAATAAGTTTAATTGAATTTCACACAAGGATTCCCCCCGCATTGTCTACAGTCATGCATCTTTCTGACTTTCTCAGATCCTGTCATTATTTTTTTATTTTATTTTAGTTCTTTAGTTCTGTTATATTCTTAAGCATACGTAAAAACTGCTGGATGTAGCTTGGTGCATTTGAATTTGTTCCGGGTGATATTCAATTGCGATGCGCTTTAATGGGAGAGACTACTGTAAGATACCTCTGGTCGTAGTGCACAGTATTGCTGCCATCTTCACCCATGTTCCTGTGATGATGCATTGTGCAGCCATGGTCTTCTATCAGCAGAACCTTGCAACAGCCTACATCAAAACTCCATTCTCCTTTCAAAGGATGCAACGGCATGGGGCACTGGTGGATTTTCCATGATTGCTTGGATCCAGAAACTCTGATTTCCCAGTCCAAAACAACTGTGTACCCCAAACATATCAAGAATAGGCCATATCCCCTTAGGTGGTTGTTGCTACGACCCAGCCATTGGCTCTATTCTAATTTCTTCTGTTGACTAGTTAGCAGGACTGAGTTTCAAATGATTCATTCTAAGACTGGAATTTTCTGGATTGGTCAGCCAGATTGGTGGTTTAATTCATATTATCCAGTTCAGGTAATTACAAATGTCTACCCCTGCAGTAATCAAGTGAACTGTCTTCTTGAGATCACCAGGGAACATACAGATAAATTTGGTGAATCTGCCGTAAGACATCAGAAGGAGGCCTGTATTATGGCTGCTATTTTAGTCTCCACTAAAAGCTTATCATGGAACCTTACACCAAGATTTCTTACTACTGACAATCCTTAATACCTTATGTGCAGAAGTACGTAATGAATTATCTGTTTGTAGTAAGTGGCGTTGTACAAATGACATCCAAGTGCAATCTGGGACCTCCAAGCCAGAACACCTGAAAAAACAGGCACACACAAATTCAGGCCTGATTTCACAAAAGTGGATGTGTCTGATATGGACGTCCATGTAGTTGTCCCCAGAATAGTATTCTAGACTATAGACATCTGGGAATAGCCTACATAAGAACATAACATAAGAGATGCCATACTGGGTCAGACCAAGGTCCATCAAGCCCCGTATTCTGTTTCCAACAGTGGCCAATCTAGGTCATACGTACCTAGCAGTTTCCCCAAGGGACACAGGTTCCACAATGCTTGTACTGGGTCAAGCATTGATATCCTGGGTCCCTTCTTAATAATGGTTTATGGACCTTTCCTCCAGGAACTTGTCCAAACCTTTTTTAAACCCAGCTACACTAACAGCCTTTACTACATCCTCCGGTAACAAATTCCAGAGTTTGATTACACGTTGAGTGAAAAAATATTTTCTTTTATTAGTCTTAAATAGTTTACCCTGTGGCTTCATTGCATGTCCCCTAGTCTTTCTATATTCTGATAAGGTAAACAATCGATCTACGTTTACCCGTTCCACTCCGTTCATTAATTTATAGACTTTTATCATGTCTCCCCTCAGCCGTCTCTTTTCGAGGTTAAAGAGCCCTAACCTTTTTAGCCTTTCTTCATAGGAGTATCCTTTCATCCCCTTTACCATTTTGGTGGCTCTTCTCTGAACCTTTTCTAAAATCGCTATATCCTTTTTAAGATACGGCGACCAGAATTGCACACAATATTCAAGGTGCGGTCTCACCATGGAACGATATAGAGGCATTATAATATCTTTTGTTTTATTTTCCATTCCTTTCCTTATCATACCTAGCATTCTATTTGCTCTCTTGGCCGCTGCTGCACACTGGGCCGAGGGTTTTAACATGATATCCACAATGACGCCTAAATCTTTTTCCTGGGTGGTGGTTCCTAATGTGGAACCTTGCATCGTGTAACCATCGTGTAACCACCGCCTAATGATCAGAGTGCTGGGCTAGGACTGGAGAAGCGGGGTTCAAATCCCACTGCTACTATCATTGTGATCGTGCAGAGGACTGGCTCTGGTGGTGTGGTACTGTATCTTCTCTATACCCTCTGGATGTTTTACAGCCAAAACAAGCACTTTCCTAGTGGCTTCTAGATTCTTAGTAATGGCCCAGCCATGCCCCCATTCAGACTTGAATGTCCACAGACCCAGCTTCTAAAATGCCTCTGGAGACTTCTCTGTGCTTTGGATGTCTCTGCCCGTTTTCAGATGAACAAAACATGAATAGGGCTTCTAAAATAACCCCTAATGTCTTTTAAGACTATTAGGTGCCTTTGCCCTAGCAGTAGCATCCATTTTGGAGCCTCCTGCATTCTGTGCCTTTGTTTGCGCAAACAAGCCTATGTGTTCCAATAAACAGAGGGACGCGGGCAGTGGTAATTTTAAATGCTGGCAGGGATCCCATCCACCACCAGTGAGAATGGCCAAAGGCCACCACTGCAGCTGAAAGCCATAGTGTCTGCAGGTGGGGACCCTATGGCCTGCTGGTGGGAAGAATGGCCTGAGGCCACCACTGTGTCTATCAGCAGAGGCCTTAGAGCTATGGCTTTAAAATGCTGGCAGATGTCCCACAATAAGAGGGGGTGGCTGAAATAAACGAGGAGGAGGGGAGCACCAAGGGAAAGGATGACATTTGAGGAAAAGAAGTGGGCAGAACTTAATGGAAGAGATGTGGCTAGAGAGGAAGAAAGGAGTGGAGTGGGCAGCATAAAGAGAGGGACAGGGTTGGAGAAATGGTGAAGAAAGGGTGGAAGGCAAGGATGGGAGAGAGACTGTAAAATTGGGTGGGGGGGAGAAAGATTGGCTGGCTGGATGGAAGGGAAGAGCGAGAATGTAGGAGGAAGGGTTTTGACGTGTATGGAGGGGAAACAGTGCAAAAGGGTGGGAGGGAGAGGGCGTGGGTGTAGGGAGAGAAGAATCCTCATGCCACAGCCATACATGACCAGAGTCCCCCGATGCAAGCACACGTACACACACATGCACATGCTGACACACAGCCTGTCTACACACATACCACCTCCTGACATGCACAGCCCCTGATATATGTGCATACAGCCACCTGACACACATAAGCAGCCCCCGGCATGCACACTCCACTCCGCTCAATCTCCTCTGACAAATACTCACACCGAACCCTACCCCTACTCTGCACCTTCCAAATACACTCTCACATACAAACACACCCCTCAACCTCTGACATCCCAGTTTCTCATCTCCATAGATAAACAGCTAAACTCTCCCCGTGGATATAGACATGCATATCATACCACTGATTCTCACACACTCACTCACGACCCTCATGTACACCATCAATCCCTAAGCCCCATTGAGCCCTATGGAGACACACCTTACCATGGTTGTTTGACCCAAATCTCCCACACAAACATGCCTGAGTCGGCGAATGAAGGAAAGGGGAAACGTGCTACTTTGTCATACCACACATATACCCTTCAACGTTTTCAATTGTTTTGTAATCTGCCTAGGATGAAGATTAAGTGGAAAATAATTTTTTTAAAATAAATATATAATATAAATATAAAATTTTCTATTGCAATTTTAAAGCATTTGCCACTAACACACAATTGATACTTGGCGCAAGAAATATTTGGCCCTATTACACTCTCATCTTGCATGGCCTGCACTGGTTTCCTGTCAAGGAAGAAGTGATGTCCAGACTTTCAGTTTATAAAGGTTTGATGATGGGTTTTCTGTTTACTGGACTAATCTTGCACCTTTTTACAGAAGTTCAAAGTCAGTTACGTTGTGATACAGGAGGAACTTTCTTGTCTCTGTTATTAAGTGCTGTCGAATCTGTGTTAACTCTCTGGTTGTCCTAAACTGTGTACGGTCTTCAGTCAGGCGGCTCATTGACAGTGTGGCATCCATAGTTGCAATTATTGTATCGATCCATCTCATTGCTGGCCTTCCTCTTTTGTGTTGACCTTCTATCTTGCCAAGCATGATGTCTTTCTCTAATGATCTCTCTCTTCGCATGATGTGTCCAAAGTATGAAATTCAAAGTCTTGTCATCTGAGCTTCTAAAGAAAGCTTAGGTTTGATCTCCCCTAGATCTAACTGGTTTATTCTTTCAGCAGTCCACGGGGTATACACAGTATTTGTCGCCAGCACCATAATTCAAAGATATCAATTTTCTTCCTCTCTATCTTTTTCACTGTCCAACTTTTGCATCCATATGACGTTATTGAAAATACCATGGCTTGAAAAAGTCAAATCTTTGTATGGAGAGAGACCTCTCTGCTCTTGAGAATCTTTTCTAGGTCTTTCATAGCCATTCTGCCAAGAACAATGCATCGTCAGATTTCTTGACTCTTGTTTCTTTATTGAAAGTTGATCCAAGTAGATTAAAGTTTTCCACTATTTCAATTTCTTCTCCATCAACAATGAACTTACTAATTTTGCCAGTTGTCAGGTCTCTGTCTTCTTTACATTAAGGTGCAGGCCCATTTTAAGATTATGTTCCTTGATCTTGAGAAGGAAATGTTTCAGATTGTCTTCACTTTCAGCCAGTAATGTGGTATCATCAGCATAGCGAAGGTTGTTGATGAGTCTTCCCCAAATCTTCACACCTCGGTTGTCTTCATACAGTCCTGCTTCTCTGATTTGTTATGCATATGAATTAAACAAGTAGGGGGAAAGTATGCAGCCTTGTCATACACCTTTGCTGATTTTAAACCATTCTGTTTCTCCTTGTTCCATTCAAACTGTTGCTTCTTGATCAATGTAAAGGGTATACCCATGCTTCTTAATGTGGCCCAGAGTTTCTCATGGTTTACACAGTCAAAAGCCTTGCTATAGTCGATAAAGCACAAATAGATATCCTTTTGGTATTCTTTAGTCTTTTCAAGGATCCATCGCACATCCGCGATAATGTCTCTCATTCCTCGCCCTTTCCTGAACCGTGCTTGCACTTCAGGCAGTTCTTGTTCCAGGTATGGTTGTAGTCTCTGTTGAATAATCTTGAGTAGAATCTTGCAGGCATGTGGGATCAGAGAAATTGTGCGATCATTTCCACAGTCAGTTGGATCATCTTTCTTTAGTACTGGTATAAACACAGATCAGTCAATTTCAGCTTGCACTTGTTCATAGAACTCATTAACTTCGTCCTCTTCTGCAGCTGTTGTTGGAGCATGAATTCTAGTTGTGTTGATGGGCATTCCTTGTAGATGAATAGAAATTAAGCATTCATTGATTGCATTGTATTTCATTACAGTTCTTACAGGTTTCTTCTTAATTATAAATGTAATATCATTTCTTCTTTGTCTTTCATTTCTAGCATAGTAGACCATGTGATCATCAGATTCAAAGTGCCCGATGCCAGTCCATGTCAGTTCGCTGACACCCAACAGATTGAGTTGTGTATATATTCCATTTCATTCTTGACCACCTCCAACTTTCCTTGGTTCATGCTTCATACGTTCCATGTCCTAATTTATAAGTCAGAAGTCGGACGTCCCGAGGGCTTTGATCCAACCACATCATAAATGTTGGCTTTACTCTGAAAAGTCTTCAGCTCCTCCCCAGTTGCCAGTTGAGTGCTTTCCGACCTGGGGGTCTCATCTTCCATCACTATAGTGCAATTTATTTTGTTGTAACTATCCCTGGGGTTTTCATGGCAAGATACGGAAGTAGATTGCCAGGCCTTTCTTCCACGCAGTTTAATTGTTGTTGCTATTGTTACAGAAATGTGACCCTCCACCTCCAATACCATCCCATTCTGCAGCTGCCCAGATGTGTAGTTTGTCTGGGTCTGGCACTTCAGCTGAGACCTGTCCATCTTGGGAGACCCTGTCAGTAGTTAAGCTACCAATAGCTTAGCCCTCATTATCACTGATGCACACACACCTTCACAGCACAACAAGCTATAAACCAAGTGAGGTGTCTCTACAGGACTTATAATATAAGTTTGTACCTGATGCAATGGAGGGTTAAATGACTTGCCCAAGCGCAGAAGGAGCAATGGTGGGATTTGAACCCTGGCTCCTTTGGTTCTCAATCTGCTACTTTAACCATTAAGCAACTTTTTCATGCAGCAGATTTGCCAGAGCCACACAAGCCAGCCAGATCCCCTTGTTCTCAGACTCAGAAGTTGCTGGTTCTGCCACACTGAAAGAGATCATGTTATCAGTTACATGGCAGACAACTTTAATTTATTTTTGGCCCCAGTTCTGAATTTACTGCCACTGGACTTAAGAAGTGAATTGAATCGCCTGTGATGCAAGAAATTCTTTGTCGGAGGATGTAGTAAAAGCTGTTAATGTAACTGGGCTTGGAAGATGTTTGGACAAGTTCCTGGAGGAAAAGTCCATAAACCTTTATTAAAGGGCACTAGGGAGATCTACTGACCTAATCTGGCATATCTTATAGTAACATAGTAGCATAGGGCCTGATTTTTGAAGGCCTTTATACAGGTAACTTCCTTAGTTACCCATATAAAAGCCTTATCTGGGATTTTCAAAGGGTACCTACACAGGTAGTGCCCTTTGAAAATCCTGCCCAAGTCCCTAACGTGCCCCGATACTATCCACATAGCACTGGGGCGTGTTAGGGGCATTCCGGGGTGGAGCAGGGGCAGAGGAAGGGCCTACACAGGTAGCAGCGATTTTCAATGCAATCCGCATAGCCCTCTGCGCTTTAAAGATAGGTAGGTTCTTCCTCACCCTTCTTTAAGGCACCAACTCAGTGGGTAGCATAAAAAATCACTGCTACAGCTTTACCCTCTGCAGCTGTCAGGGCGTCCAGTTAACCCAGATTGTCACTTCTGCCGCCATGGAAGTGAAAATCCGGGTTAAGGGGGTTGGCAGACAGGCTATGCGCTGCCACGGTGCATAGCCTATCTACGTCAAAATTGGGCCCATAGTATATGATGGCAGATAAAGGCCAGTATGGTCCATCTAGTCTGCCCAGCAAGGTGCCAAGAGTAGGTGCACTTGCTGCTCCGTGCAGGTCACCCTTCCCTATGCCTTTGTATAGGGGTGTACCCACTGCTCTGTGCAGGTCACCCCTATTTGTTGAGATACAAGAGAGAGTTACGTTTATTTTGATTTTATCCTGTTGCTGTAAAGGGATCCACTGTGTCTTTCCCATGCCATTTTGAATTCCATCACTGTATTTGCCCCCTACCACTTCCATCAGGAGGGCAATTCCAAGCATCCACCACCCTTTCAGTGAAAAGTTGTAGGTGAGGGGGAGGTGCAGAGTACATCTTTCAAGTATTTCCTGACATTGCCTTTCAATTTACCCCCTTGCAGCTTCATGTTATGCCCTCTAGTTTTACAGCTGCCCCGTCCTTGAAAAAGGCTGGTTGTTAATACACTTTTTAAAAGTCTGTATCATATCTCCCCTGTCCCTCCTCTCCTCTAATGTATACATATTTTACATTGGAGTGGAGGAGTGGCCTAGTGGTTGGGGCAAGGTACTTCAGGCTGGAAGGTCAGGGGTTCAAATCCCACTAGAGGACAGCAACCTTGGGCTGGAAGGACTGGGGTTTCTAGTCCCACAGGTGCTCCTTCTGGTCTTGGGCAAGCCACTTAACCCTCCATAGCCCATGTTCCCTGTAAAATAGTTATCTCCAAGTTATAACACCCTGTTCAATGTAATTTCAATTTGTTCAATGTAAACCGCACTGATGCAGAATAGCGCGGTATATAAGAGAATGTAAATAAATAAATAAATATTTAGGTCTTCAAGTCTCTTCTCATATGTCTTCTGGTAAGGGCTTCAGTCATTTTGGTCGCCTTCCTCTGAACCGTTTCCAGTTTTTTAAAATATCCTTTGTGAGATATGGTTTCCAAAACTGAACACAGTATTCCAAGTAAGGCCTCACCAGCGACTTGTATAGTGACATTAATACCTCCTCCTTTCTGCTGGTAATTCCTCTGTATTCAATCCAGCGTCCTTCTGGCTTTGGCCACCGCCTTGTCACACTGTTTCGCCACCTTGAGATCCTCAAACAATCACTCCAAGGTCCTTCTCCTAGTTTGTGCACGCCAACTTGTTGCCCCCTATCTCGTACAATTCCTTTGGATTTCTGCATCCCAAGTGTATTACACTGCACTTCTTCACATTAGTCTAATGCATAGGTTTTCAACCCAGTCCTCGGGGAACCCTAGGCCAGTCAGGTTTTCAGGATTCCCACAATGAATATGCATAAGATAGATTTGCATACAATGAAGGCAGAACATGCAAATCTTTTTCTCATGCATATTCATTCTGGGAATCCTGAAAACCTGACTGGCCTAGGGTTCCCCGAGGACTGGGTTGAAAACCCCTGGTCTAATGCTTGGCAGTTAAGATTTATTCTTCCAGCTTTTGTAGGTCTTTCCTCATGTTCTCCACTCCTTCAGGGGAGTCCACTTTGTTGCAAATTTTCATGTCATCTGCAAAAAGACAGACTTTTCCATTCAGTCCTACAGCAATATCACTCACAAATACATTGAGTACTGGTCCCAGGACCAATCCCTGGGGCGCGCCACTAATCGCCTTCCTTTCATTCGAGTGAGTTCCATTTACCATCACCTTCTGTCTTTTGTCAATCAACCAATTTCTGATCCAGTTCACTCATCCCCAGGCTGTTCAGTTTATTGATAAGCCTCCTGTGAGGAACAGTATCAAAGGCTTTGCTGAAATCTAGGTAGATCATATCCATCGCATGCCCTTGATCTAGTTCTCTGGTCATCCAGTCAAAAACTCAATCAGATTTGTTTGGCATGATCATCCTTTGGTAAAACCATGTTGCTTCAGATCATGTAATCTATTGGTTTCAAGGCACATGGTTTTACCAAAGAACGATCATGCCTCTTGCACTCCAATTTGGGATCGCTAATGCTAACAGTGTGGCTGCTGAAAGTGTAGCTTTGGCCCCTTTCAATCTTCCAGGAGAAGTCTAGGAGATCCTACTGGCCTCCCAAAAACCCTCCACCAGATGGACTTATGCCTTTAAGTGGAGAAGGTTATCCACCTGGTATGCAGAAAGGGAGGAGAATCCCTTCTCCTGCCATGTGCAACAAGTACTTCAGTACCTACTGTACCTGTCACACAGCAGGCTGAAATCTAACTTAGTGAGGGTATATCTGAGTGCCATAGCCGCTTACCACTATCCTATTGAGGGAAAACCCCTCTTAAGCCAGCCCCTGTCCTCTGGGACCTCCTGTTATCCAATCCCCCTCTCTGCCCTCCAGCGGCAGAGTGGGACCTCCAACATGGTGCTCTCGCATCTCACTAAACCACTGTTTGAGCCCCTGGCCATTTGCCACCTGTGGTACCTGCCTTGAAAAGTGGCCTTTCTGGTAGCCCTCACATCCGCTCGAAGAGTGAGCGAACTCCACGTCCTGGTTGCAGATCCACCATATACAAGGTTCTATAAGAACAGGATAGTGCTCCGCACACACCCCAAATTCCTCCCAAAAGTGGTGTCTCCTTTCACACCTCAACCAAGATGTGATTCTCCCAACTTCTTTCCGTGGCCTCATGCCGTCAGGGAGGAACTAGTACTTCATACACTAGATTACAAATGGGCCCTGTCCTCCTACTTACAGCGGACTAAGGCTCATCGAAAAGTTCCTCAACTTTTCATGTCTTATGACCCCAGCAGACTGGGGCTCCCTGTGACTAAGCGAACTCTGTCCACTTGGGTGGTGGACTGTATTGCCCTTGCCTATGAGTGAGCTGGACTCTCCCTCGAGCACTGGATCACAGCGCATCACGTGAGGTGATGGCCGCGTTGGTGGCCAACCTCCTGCTCAGTGCCAATGACAGAAGAGTCTGCAAGGCTGCCTCATGGTCTTCAGTTCATACATTCGCAGCTCACTACTGCTGGGAGAGTGAGTCCCACAGGGTGTAGGCAATTCCTTCCCTCCAACCCTTCTGTGTCAGGCTACCAGAGTGATAGTGTCGCTGGACGCTACGGTCTTGCAGAGTCTCTCAGTGGGGACTCGCCTTCTGCAGCTGATGGCTACCTGATTGGTCGCCGTAGGTGCTGTCATGGTTCGGTCCTTGGCAGCCTGGAGCTATGGATTCCCATGTGTGAGGACTGACTTCCTGCTTGTTTCTGGAGAAAGCATAGTTATTCACCTATAACAGGTGTTCCCCAAGGACTGCAGAAATCGGTCCTCACAACCCTCCCTCCTCCACTGGGAGTTACCTTCCTACCTTGTTTTAGCTTTTACTGCTGTCCTAGCTATGCCATCTCACTAAGCAAGATGGCACTCTTGGACCAGAAGGGGACCATGCATGCATGGTAGGATGTCCCAAAGGCTTTCTGTGAAAGCTGGGGAAATGCTCCACACAGGTTGTCGGCACCGACATCACTCATATGTGAGGACTGATTCCTGCTGTTTCTGGAGAACACCTGTTACAGTTGAGTAACTATGCTTTCACATCATGCATGTGTTCAGGGACCTGGTGGGCCATGTTGGTTGCAGCTCCTAGGGATACAAAAGAGCAAGGTATTTTATTTGGTTTGCATCAGGAGTGCTGGAAGGCAGAAACCTCTACCAGATCCTTGCATAGAGACAATTTCTCCCAGCCACAGTGTCTTTCAGTCTTACACTCAGATGATCAGTTTAATAAAGCACTTATCACTTGGTTAAAGATATAATTTACTCAGTGAATTAAGGTGAATAAGTTCACTGTTAATTCACTGACACACATGAAAAAAAAATAGAGAATACCAAAATAGACAGTGGGTATTTGACTGTTGAAGTCTTCTATATTCTCCTTTCATGGTTCCCCATATAATTAAGGTACTGACGATCCTTTGGCAGAGTCTCACCTTCTTGTCCTCAAGGGATTAGTGGTGATTCACCACACACTCACACTCTCACAACTGGGAACTCCTAGTTGGAACCTTCCTCACAGATGGGTCAAGAATGACTTGGCACCAAAATGAATGCTGCAGATCACATGTCCTCTTCCACAGCTCTTCTCAAATGAATGGTACTGCATAGCAGCTTATGACCACTCAGAGGTTTTTGCACAGGTGAAAGAATGGATATCCTTTTGAACCTCCTTCACAACTGGAATCTTGGATCTCACTCCTTTCTGTCACAGCACCTCTCTTTTCTCTTTGCCTATCTGCTGGATTGGCATGGCAAGAGTCCACCCTCCAGAACCTGAAGCTTTGACTTTGTAAACCCTTACCTGGTTTTGGGAGGCAAGAAACAGGTGACTTTGAAGCAACCCCTCTTTGGTCTTATCCTGGGCCTATTCCAGTTCCCAGGACCTCACTGACTGGGACACTTAGCACCTCTTCCAATTTCTTGGCACAAAGGAGTTGAGAGAAAGACGTGTCATATAAGTTTTGTAAGGTTAGGGCTGTTCAGCTTGAAAAAAGACTGCTGAGAGGAGATGTTATAAAGGTCTATAAAATCAAATGGAGTGGAACGGGTAAATGCAAATCAATTATTTACTCTTTCGAGAAGAAGACTAGGGAGGACAACATAAAGTTACTAAGTAACACATTTAAAATAAAAGGATAAAATATTCTTTCACTCTATGCATAATCAGACTCTGGAATTCACTGCCAGAGAATGTGGCAAGAGCAGTTAGCAGATTTGGGGTTGAAAAGGTTTAGGGAATTTCCTGGAGGAAGGGTCGGTAAACTATGGTCACCTGGGGGGTGAAATCAACTGCTTATCACTAGGGGTAAGCAGCATGGGATCTAGCTACTTTCTGGGTTCCCGTCAAGTATTTGTGATCTGGATTGGCCTCTACTGGAAACGGGATGCTGGGCTTGATGGAACTTTGGTCTGAATCAATATGGCCAGTCTTATGTTCAAATGTTCTTATTAGGAGTGCGCAGCCCAAAAACTTTTATTTTGTATTGTTTTGGTTTTATTTATTTGGGGGGGGTGTTGTATCATATTGTTACCCTTTAATAGTGCACACTATTGCGCAGTTGCATGCACTGTTATTCATACATGTACAAATAGAGTATGCTGTTGTACAATAGTGTGTATGATTGCTCAATAGGGTGCACTATTGACAGGAACAAGGAACTGATGTAAATTTCATCATTTCCCATTGCACCTAGATTGTCACTTTCATTCTAAACTAAAACACATCCCTAGTTCTTATAACATCAGACCTCCTCTGCTTTCCATGTAGGGAGCCAGGTGGGAAAATCCTCAAGTTATATTCTTATACTATTGCTGGGATAATAGGGATCCTGCACACTGCTTTGTACACACACCATATCATAAACAGGGAACATATGGGAGGCTTAGCCTAGGAATGTTAGAGCATCTCGGGACCATAAGATAACACAAGTGTAAAATGCTTCATGTCAGACTACGAGCATTATATCAAGAAGGCAGCACCTGGGTCATTAATCAGTAACGAGCCAATTCATTCAAAATGATTTTCGTATTTGGAAGCGGAGCTGCAAGAAACATTTGTGATTCTGAATAGCGGTTGTCATAAAAAGAAATACCGAACAGTTATTCAGCACAATAATAAAAGATTTGTCATGGAAAAGAGCTGCCACAGAATCTCTGTTAATGCTCACAGCACCGTCTACAAATGGCTTTAGTTCAGTTATGATAACCCTTAGACATGAATATCTTTACTCCTGCCCCAGGCAGGTATACGTCCATGCCCAAGTGCTACCTGTCACGTATCTTCCATAACTTCTTAGGGGAGGGACTTTGACAAGTTCCAAAGTTTTTTACTCTTGCAGAAAAATAGTTGCAACAAACCCATTTCCTTTATCACATAACATCTACATAAGTTTCACAGCAATCTTCCGTCTTTCCAAGCATGAACTAAAGACCACCACACCTAAGTCACTTTAAAAAAAAAATGGCCAGTGCTACCTTTGCATCAGGAGACCATGATGCCTTTTCAAAAATATCTTTGCCATGACCTGGCCTCTCACTTACAGCATGGGCCCAGTCTCTGAGCCCATCACAGGCTGTCAGAAAGCTTACGCTTTTACTTTAATTCCTGTTATTAGACCAGAATAAGGGAGGGAAGGGAGGAAGCACAAGTGTTCATCTCTCAGCTTTACATAAAAATATTTCCTCATGTCTTTCTGCCATAGAGGGACTGGCAGTTACCAAGCAACAGTACAGGAAAACAATTCTTCCATTTTATTGCTATGTGTGTTTGTACAGTAGGCATTATCGGGGACATTTTCTGTGAGCGACTCAACAATGACATAGCTGACTAGGTTGTGGATGAAAATTCTCCTAAGTTAACTTAACTTAATTGATTGATTATAACAAATTTGATTATGGTCAACCACATAAACTGGGGGAGCTACTTACTTAACCCTTTAAGTTGAACAGATAGGGCCCGATATTCAAAAGCTAACCAGGGCTTCCTGGCAATCCAAGCAACCCGGATATTCAAAGCTTGGGCCCAAATATTGCTCCCGGCAATGAATATCTGGGTTTAGCATTCAGCAGCTAGCCTTGTTAGATCCTCTAGCTGATGCCACTGAATATTACCCCATAGAGCCTTTGAAAAGCAGATTCTGATCCTTCCCAACGTGAAACTTCATTTCGAAGAGAGACCCATCCCCCTGTAATCTAGCAACCAGCTCTTTTCCAGCTTCTAAATACGATTTCTGTCCCAATTTTTTAGACAGAGTATCCATCCAGATATATTCCTTGCTCCCTTAGACAAATTCCTTCCCACAAATCTGGAAACATAGGCCATGTGGTCTTTTTCTGCCATCATGTTTCTATCTAATCTGCTCTTCCATAACTACTATAATAGTCCCCTTTTTTCCTTTAGAGATCCACTGTGTTTGTCCCATGCTTTTTTGAATTTAGATACTGTCCTTATGTCCATCACCTCCTCTGGGAGACTATTCCACACATCTACCACCCTTTCCAAAAAGAAATATTTCCGCATATTACTCCTGAGTCTATCCCCTTTCTCCCTCATCCCGTGTCCCCTCATAGCAGAGTTTGCTTTCAATTGAAAGAGGCTCTCCTCCTGTACATTTATGCCCAGGAGGTATTTAAACGTCTCTACCTTATCTCCTCTATCCCACCTTTCCTCCAAAGTATACATATTAAGACCCTTAAGTCTGTCCTCATATGCTTTATAACGAAGACCACCAACCATTTTACTAGCCGCCCTCTGCACCGACTCCATTCTGTTTATATCCTTTTGAAGGTGCGGTCTCCAGAATTGCACACAATACTCCAAATGAGGTCACACCAAAGACTTATACAGAGGCACTATCACCTCCTTTGTTTTGCTAGCCATTCCTCTCCCTATGCACCCAAGCATCCTTCTAGCTTTCGGCCCAGTGTGCAGCAGCAGCCAAGAGAGGAAATGGAATGCTAGGTATGATAAGGAAAGGAATGGAAAATAAAACAAAAGAGATTATAATGCCTCTATATCGTTCCATGGTGAGACCGCACCTTGAATATTGTGTGCAATTCTGGTCGCCGTATCTTAAAAAGGATATAGCTGTTTTAGAAAAGGTTCAGAGAAGAGCCACCAAAATGGTAAAGGGGATGGAAGGATACCCCTATGAAGAAAGGCTAAAAAGGTTAGGGCTCTTTAACCTGGAAAAGAGACAGCTGAGGGGAGATATGATAGAAGTCTATAAATTAATGAACGGAGTGGAACAGGTAAACATAGATCGATTGTTTACCTTATCAGAATATAGAAAGACTAGGGAACATGCAATGAAGCTACAGGGTAAACTATTTAAGACTAATAAAAGAAAACATTTTTTCACTCAACGTGTAATCAAACTCTGGAATTTGTTACCGGAGGATGTAGTGAAAGCTGTTAGTGTAGCTGGGTTTAAAAAAGGTTTGGACAAGTTCCTGGAGGAAAGGTCCATAAACCATTATTAAGAAGGGACCCAGGATATCAATGCTTGAACCAATACAAGCATTGTGGAACTTGTGTCTCTTGGGGAAACTGCTAGGTACATATGACCTAGATTGGCCACTGTTGGAAACAGAATACTGGGCTTGATGGACCTTGGTCTGACCCAGTATGGCATATCTTATGTTCTTATGTTCTTATGCCATCACCTTTTCTACCTGTTTAGCTACTTTAAGATTGTCAGACATGATCACGCCCAGGTCCTGCTCTTCTACTCTGGACAGAAGTACTTCACCCCCCTACACTGCAGCACTCCCTTGGATTTTTGCAGCCCAAATGAATGACTCTGCATTTTTTTTAGCATTAAATCTCAGCTGCCAATTTCTCGACCATTCTTCAGGCTTAGCTAGATCCCTCCTCATGTTATCTACTCCTTCCTGGGTTTACTCTATTGCAGATTTTGGTATCATCCACGAACAGGCAAACCTTACCCTACAGCCCTTCCGCTATGTCACTAACAAAGATGTTTAAAAAGAATCGGACCAAGGACAGATCCCTGTGGCATACCACTGGTAACCTCCTTCTCCTCAGAATAAGCTCCATGTACCTGTAATCTTTGTCGCCACCCACTCAACCAGTTTCTAACCCAAGCAGTAATTTTAGGGTCCATTTCTAGGGTGTTCAGTTTGTTTATAAGTCGCCTGTGAGGAACGGTGTTAAAGGCTTTACTGAAATCTAAATACACCACATCTAAGGCTCTCCCTCAGTCCAACTCCCTGGTCACCCAGTCAAAGAAATCAATCAGATTTGTCTGACAAGACCTGCCTCTGGTAAACACATGCTGCCTCGGATCCTGCAATCCATTGGACTCCAGAAACCTCACTATTTTCTCTTTCAGCAGCGTTTCCAATAATTTACTAACCACAGAGGTTAGACTAACAGGCCTGTGGTTTTCAACCTTATCCTTACTTCCACTTTTGTGTAAAGAGACCACATGTGCCTCTCTCCAGTCCTCTGGCACCACTCCCAACTCGAAGATGCATTGAAAAGGTCAGACAGTGGAGCCGCTAGAACATCCACAAGTTCCTTCAGTATTCTGGGAAGTATCCCATCTGGACACATTACTTTGCCTCCTTTTTAGTTTAGATAGTTCCTCATGAACTGTCTTCTGAAAATTGTTCGAAATCCCTATCACTTTGGTTCCTATTTGTGGGTGTTTTCTGAGGTCCTGCTCCTGGCCCTAAATCTTTGAACCTAGAACAGAAATATTTGTTAAGCAATTCCTCATTATCCTCATCAGCTTCTACATATTCCTCCCCTTCACCCTTGAGTCTGAAAATACCACTTTCGCCCTTCCTCTTCTCACTAACATATCTGAAAAATGTCTTATCCACCTTCCCCCCCATTTTATTGCATTGGCTATTTCTTCTTTTTTTTATCTTTATCTTTATTTCACATTTGATATACCGCCTGGGCCATGGCATCAGGGCGGTTTACAATAATAACGATGCTATAGAGCCAAGAAATGGAAAAGAACACCATGGGACAGAGGAAGGACAGTCAGGACAACAGCTATTTTTGCTTTCCTGACTACTTTGCGAGCTTCTCTAAGTTTTTCCAAATATAGATGCCTGTCTTCCTCTCTCTGTGATCTCTTGTATCTCATGAAGGCCTCCCCCTTTTTCTTCACCTATTCAGCTACTTCTTTTGAGAACCATAGCAACCTCCGTTTCCTTTTACCTTTATTTATCTTTCTAACAAAAAGGTTGGTTGCCCTTAAAATATCCCCTTTCAGTTTTGTCCATTGTTTTTCTATATCCCCCAGCTGTTCCCATCCCACTAATGTCTCCTTCAGGTATTGGCCCATCTTGGCAAAGTTAGTTCTCCTAAAGTCTGACCTTTTGTTTTTAAATGGATTTTATTAGCCCTAGTCCTAATACTGAACCACACCATCTGGTGATCACTGAATGCGAGATGATCTCCCACTATAAATCAGAAACATTTTCACCATTGGTTAGCACCAAATCCAGTATGGCCCCTTCACTTGTGGTTTCTGTTACCAGTTGCCTGAATAGTTCTCTCTGTAGAGAATCTCCTTATTTCTAGATGGCACCGCAGCAGGGATGTGCCAATCCACATCCGGCATATGAAATCACCTATCAGTAGCACGTCCCCTTTCCTGGTAATGCTGCGTATTCTTCTATTAAATCTCCATCCACGTCTTCTCCCTGTGAGGGGGGGGGGATCTGTATATCACCCCAATGCAAATGGATTTCTCTTTCCTTCTTTCTAGTTTAACCCACAGTGCTTCCTCTCTCCCTTCTAAGCTCTGTATTTCTATAGCTTTAATATTATTTTTTACATATAGTGCCGCTCCTCCTCCCCTTCTTCCTACCCTGTCCTTCTCCCCACACTGCCTGCTGTTGCCCTGTTGCCACCACTTTTTGTTTTCTCAGCAGCGGCGGCACCGGCAACAGCAAAGCAGACCTGACTTTAAATAAAACAAAACAAGCATATCTTTCCGACTCTGCGCTTATAGGCAGGTCTGGTCCTTCCCTCCCTCCTCTGATGTAGATCATCTCAGAGGAGGGAGGGGCCAAGCCAGCCATTCAAGCGCAGGTCTTTGCAACTCTGTGTTTGAATGGCTGGCCTGGTCCCTCCCTCCTCTGACGCGACTTACATCAGAGAAGGGATGGAGGGACGAGACCCGCCTGGGGTTTTTTTTCCATTTGAAGTCATGTCTGCCTGTGCTGCCGCCGCCGCCTCTGAAAAAATAAACAGTGGTGGCAGCAGGGCAAGGGCAGGCAGCTGTCTGGACATCGAAGACATGGAGGTATGGTGAGATGGGGGAAGGGGGTGCGCCAGATATGCAAGTAGCATAGGGCACACTTATAGCTTGGTACGGATCTGCAGAGGGTCACCATGAGTCAACACCGACTCGGCGGCACTTAAGAACAACAATAATTGACTGCTTGTTGTTTCTTTCGCCTTGCTGCTCCATATGCCTGGAACAAACTACCTGAGTCTGTACGTCAGGCTTCATCTCTGGCCCTTTTCAAATCCAGGCTGAAAACTCACCTCTATGCTGCCGCTTTTGGATCCTGACTCACCTGATCTCCTTTGTGTTTCCTTAACCATTCCCCCTAGATGTATCCCGTGTCTATATCTACTGTGTTTGTCTTGACTAGATTGTAAGCTCTGATGAGCAGGGACCGTCTTTTACATGTCTGTGCAGTGCTGCATACGTCTTGTAGTGCTAAAAAAGTGCTCAGTAGTAGTAGTAGTAATTGGTTTCCTGATTATTTGTTAACTTGTGGAGCCCATGTTTATTTTATATTTATTGTTATCCCTCTTGAACGTCACGTTAAGTGGAATATAAATTCCAAATTAATTTAAATTAACTTTAAATTAGCCCCATATTTTATATGATGAAGGTCCTATAACATGGAAGCAAAGTGTTGGAATTATAAGTTACTGAACTAGATTCTGTATTAATTAATGTGCGTATTGAATCTCTCTGTCCTTTGCTAGTTGGCAACAGGCTTATTTTTCTGCCTTGTTTTCCTTTTGGTAATTCTTTTTTTTTTATGCCCTTGTGCCCTTACTGGTGTCATTTTGTCATATTGCTAGCCAAGGGATATTAAACACATTTCTAGTCTAACATTTATTCAGGGGGTATTTTAAACAGCAGGAGGAAGGGAACATTGGTTACCTTCACCTTTAGGAACTAAACATAAACCCATAGCACATCTGTTTTCTTCTAGACTTGGTATGCTGCCAATTCAAAGTCATTTGTAATCGGTCCAAAATTTTCAAGCAGATCAAATTCACAGTTGTCTTGTTTCAGGTAAGTTTCCTTCGGATACTCAGGTTCAGTGTACACAAATTCAAACAGGGTTACAGAACTTCAAACCTGGGATTCTGAGCCCCCTTAAGTTGCTTGGAATACTTTTGGGGGGGTAATTTTATAAGGAAGGCGTGTACCCCTCGGCGCTAAGGGTGAGTCTCTGAAAATTCTTTTAACCATTCATGTGCACATGTGGTGACATTGGCATGTTTAGGATCTCTTATAAAATACCTTACCATAAAAGTGCGTGCGTTGCTAGATGGTGTGTCCTTTGCGGATGGGCGTGCCCATGGGTGTAGTGCAGAAGTACGCACATATATTATAAAATAATAGAATTTGTTGCACTCTTGCAAATATATAGGCATATTATTATTATTATTAACTGGATTTGTTAAACTGTTTTTCTACCAGTCAAAACGATATACAATTAACGAGGTGCAAAAGTGTGGTTAACAGGGGGTGTAGCCCAGTTACAATAAAATGTGAAATAGATTCAGCCATTGGTGATGGCGAACGGCAGGGGGTGGGTGCCTATGGTGGTGGGGAGGAGGGTGACGTGCTTTTTGGGGTTTTTCTAGATGTGGGTCCGTGAGCTGAGTTGAGTCGAAGTATTCCTGAAAAAGTGTGTGTTTAGGTTCTTTCTGAAGGTCTGGTGGGATTATACACTGCATAGGGTGGGGGGGTAGTGAGTTCCAAAGGGAGTGGCGTATACATTGAAGGCACTTTGGCGAGCATGTTGGGTGCTCTTGCAGATCTGTGGTGGAAGGCTGAGTTGGTTCTGAGTGCTTTGTGTGGTCGGTTGGTTGTTAGGCTGCTGATAAGGGTCTGGAGGTGAGTGGAGGTTAGGTGGTGGTGAGCTTTGTGGATGAGGGTGAGCACTTTGTGCTTGATTCGTGAGGCAACTAGCAGCCAGTGCAGGGATTTCAGTATGGGTGTGATGTGGGTGTGTCTGGAGGCTCCGAAGATGGCATGTGGCAGTGTTTTGAGCAAGTTGGAGTAGGTGAAGAGTGGATTTGGGGAGCCCTTGGTTTATCGAGTGGAGGAGTGGCCTAGTGGTTGGGGCAAGGTACTTCAGGCCGGAAGGTCGGGAGTTCAAATCCCACTAGAGGACAGCAACCTTGGGCCAGAAGGACTGGGGTTTCTAGTCCCACAGGTGCTCCTTGTGGTCTTGGGCAAGCCACTTAACCCTCCATAGCCCATGTTCCCTGTAAAATAGTTATCTCCAAGTTATAATGCCCTGTTCAATGTAATTTCAGTTTGTTCAATGTAAACCGCACTGATGCAGAATAGCGCGGTATATAAGAGAATATAAATAAATAAATTGCAGTAATCGAGGATGGGAATGATGGAGGCTTAGTAAACTGAGCAGAAGTGCTCTGGGGACAGGAGGGGGCATACTGAATTTGTAGGATACTGATTTTGAAATAAATGGATTCTGTGGTGATCCATATGTGTACCTTGAAATCTGTTTGCTGATCCAGGGTGATGCCGAGGTATCTGACCTGTGTCTTGACTTGGAGGACCATGCCAGTAAATCTGATGGTTGAAGGGGTGTGAAGGGGAGGTCCTTTGTTACATGCAGGATCTCTGTCTTGCTGAAGTTGACTGTTAGGTTATGGAGCTGGAGCCAGCTAACTATTCCCTCCAAGCAGGGGGTGGGGGAGGGGGGTAGAGAAGGGGGCGATGATCATAATGTCATCGGCATAGATTCGGTAACCGACATTGAAACTCTGAATGGTTGTGCATAGGGATCGCATGTAGATGTTGACGAGCAGGGAGGAAGGGTCAGATCCTTGTGGTACTCCTTGCAGAAGAGTGAAGGGACATTTACCCTAGCTCTAGACTTTTGATGTAAACCGCGCTGATGACAAATAGCGCGGTATATAAGAAATGTTAAATTTAAAAATAAATAAATAAATAAATGCCCTGCCTTAACTGTGGTGTGGTTTTATACATAGCACTAGCATTTATTTAAAAAAAAAAAAATAGGCCCCTACATTGTAAAATAGGCACCTAGTTTCACTCATAAAATGATGCAATGTGTGCCATTGCGTCAATAGTCAACTTCTTATATAATTGCTTTCTACGAGTATCCCAGAATCCTTTTTGAAAACCTGAGAGGACCAGCCCATCTCTTCAGGGGTGGGGTTGCAGATGTGAGCTTGGGGGGGGGGCCTTTCTGCTGCTTCTGCTCTCTTGCCCACATAGTTGTCATATGACTCGGAGACAATCCTCCTGTACTGGTTCAACACCAGCTTTAAACTTTCTTTTGACCCTGGCAGATATATGTAGAATGGCTTCACAAACAAAATACAGACTCATTTTTTTGCTTTTAACTTCTTGTATTTCTTTGTTTGTTGTTAACTGCCTTTACGAAGAGATTCACCAGAGGCAGTGTGCAGCAGTCATAGGCAACTAAAAGCTGCTGGCCTGTGCAAACAGTTGCTGGGCACCTAAGATGATTCTCATCCTTATTCTTTGTTGCTGCCTACCTCCTGCTGGAAAAGAGTTTTCGTCTATAATATTAAGCATCACTCAATATTTGCTGTTTATGGAAGGAAATCAGCGCCTCTGTTGCAAAGCTCCTGGAAAAAGTAAGATGTAAAAGAGAAAGGCCTTGGAATATGATGATTTAATTGGCAGAGGCTCTGCAGAAGCGCTGGGATATCATTAATGATCCCAGACTGTTCTGTGGCATGCAAGGTTTTCTCTTCACTGTCTAAGATCTCTTCTCCCCGCTGATATAAATGGTATAAGGTGGTTGGGCGTAGAGCACAAGGGGGGCCAACAGTCAGAGCTCAGCTGTAGAAGGTAATTCTAATGCCTGGCAGCAGCCTCATTAGCATAAAGTCAATTTCATAAGCAATTATATGAGATAAGAAATCAAAGCAGTTTTCTCAGTGACAGAAAAAGAAGTCACAAAGTGTAACCATGTGAACACAAAGTTCTGTTAATGCTGCCCTATGCCCCTTGCAGATATACGTGAGAGAACAGGATGCTGCTCTATACAAGGAAGCAAACGGGAGGAGGTCCATAACTCCTAGCAGGAATTCTGCTGACTAGACACAATAACAGCAGGACTCCAAGACATTGTATTCACTCCCAGTCTTCAAGGGCTGTAAGCAGCTCAGTTGTCAGGAGGTCCATCATGAATATGCATGAGGTAGATTTGCATGCATCTCATCTCCGTTGTGTGCAAATCTGTCTCATGCTTATTCATGAGGGATATCCTGAAAACAGCCCTTGAGAACTGGGAGTTGATACCACTGCTCTAGGAAGTCACTGTTAACCAAAATGGAACTGCAGTCTGGCTTTACAAGACCTGTTCTGTCCATGGTTTATGCTGTGCTTAAGATTTTATTAAAGACAAGAGCTGATTAGTGTTAAGTAGGGGGCCAGGACCAGATTTAAGATTTTGGCGCCCATAGGCAAGACTAAGCAGCATATCCCAGAGAGCAGGACGCATGGGAAGGGTAGCAGAGAGCTAGAAGAGGAGCAGAAGGCAAGAAGCCACCCAGCAGTGATTTTTGGAAGCATCTCATGCACATGTCACTAAAATACGTGGGACCAGGTTCCCCTTTGGTCTGGGTATTTGGCACCTTCAAAATCTGGCACCCAAGTCAGCTGCCTGTGCCTAAATCCAGGCCTGCTCAAGTCCCCATCGCAGTGGCCATTACACTCTTGGCTAGATGGTGCACCAATTTGTCTTTGCTTTCTGCAGCCCACAGGATCTGATCTTCCTTGGTCACCTCCCATCCAGATGCCCAGCAAGCCCGGCCTTGCCTAGAATCCAAGATCTGGTGAGTTCAGACTTTCCCATAGCAACGTTGCTGGAGAAATAATGTCTGCCAAGAAATGCTTAAATATTTATTGACTTTCCAATGCAATAGTAAAGGGGGGGGTTTGGGAACTACAGACTGGTGAGTCAGACTTCAGTGGGGAGTCAATGGAAACACTGGTAAAACAGAGGATGATGCAGTTTCTGGAATCCAAAAGATTACAGCAGATGAATCAGATCAATTTCGTTGACTGGGTGTGCAGTAGGGACATGCATATCCAAAAATATTTCAGTTCATTTTCAGGTTTTTATTAATTTGGGCTACAGAATAGAGGGTGAACTTCTGTGCATGAAAGAAAAGAAGATCTGGGGGTGATCATATTGGAGGATCTTAAGGTAGTCAAGCAAATGGACAATACACAAAGAACACGAGCATTTCCTTCTCAGAAAATGAGCCCTAGCATTCAAGGATTCTTTGAATCAACAAGCAGTCCTTTGTACCTGCGAGTTTTAGAAATTATTGTGATCATCTGGTTTTGCATAGCCCTATAGGCGGAAGGGATCTTGGTTCATGCCTTTTCAGTAGATCAGGTACAGTACGAATTTTCCTGACCACAGAGGACTTACAAGCTAAGCATGTGCTTGAGCCACTGGAGGGCTAAGTGATTTGCCCAAGATCGCAAGGAGCAGCAGTTAGATTTGAAGCAGACTTCCTGATTCTCAGCACACTCCTTTACACGTCTAGAGTTCCTATCTGCATTTCTCAAGGCACTTTCAGAGTTAAGTTGTACCTCTTGCACTGCGATTTAAATCCTTACACTAATCTACACATCATGTAGACCAAAGTCCCAAGAATTAAACATCCATATTATTGTATTTGGAAGCATCAGAATTCCCAAAGCTAGGTTAGACCTATGTATATATAATAGCAGTACAACCAGGGCCATGATGAGGACTGTGCGAGCGGTGCGGCTGCACAGGGCACAAGCACCGAAGGGGGTACTAATTCCTTCACTAGGCTCCCAGGAAGCTCAAAGCGTGAGTTACTGAACGTGGCTGGCTGGAGGATGGCACCAGATGCTTTAGTCGCACAGGGCAAGTTTCTAACTTGGTACGGCCCTGAGTGCAACTGCTCTCATTGGTTTATCTTGGCGTTTGATTTGCATAGCTTTAAGTGATGGGTGCAGGTATTGTGAGGTCACTAAGTATTTGTGGTTGAGGGGATTCATCCTATCACAGTTTCTGCTCTTCCTGAAGGAATAGCAGGCATCCTCTTGCACTTTGTGTTTGGTAATAGCAGGTTGGGGAGCCCCCACCGTTTCATCTGTATTTCCTGAAAAGTAGGCATGTACTCTGAGGATTCCTGCTAGGCAATGAAGTACAAGCCACGTGGTATGAGCAGACCTGTGAGCATTAATTGTGCCACTTCAATGTCACTGGTGTTGTGGACCAGTAACTGACAATGTTGAAACCACAGTTATTTTGCATTAAGAAAAGTTAGATTAATGTTGTTAAGTGCCGTCGAGTCGGTGTTAACTTATGGCGGCCCTCTGGATAGTTGTCCTAAATTGTGTTTGGTCTTCAGTCAGGCAGCGCATTGTTGACAGACTGGTATCCGTAGCTGCTGTTATTGTATCAATCCATCTCAATCTCCAGGAACAAGCAGGAATGTAGTCTTCACATATGGGTACCGTCAATACCGATGGAGCCTGCTCGGGAACGCTCCTCAGCATCCAATAAGAACGCTTTTGGGAGCATCCCTCAGCACATGCGCGCTGCCTTCCTGCCTTTCCAACTGTCCCTCTTCAGTTCTTAGTTTTCCACGGAGCCGACAGGATCCATACCCTGTCACCGCAGAAAATTCCATCTTTAAAATTGTTTTGTGGTCGCGTTTGCCTGCTGCACGACGCTTACCGGTACCGCCGGTTCTTTTATTTATTTATTTACATTCTCTTATATACTGCGCTTAATCTGCATCAGTGCGGTTTACATTGAACAAACTAAAATTACATTGAACAGGGCATTATAACTTGGAGATAACTATTTTACAGGGAATATGGGCTATGGAGGGTTAAGTGGCTTGCCCAAGACCACAAGGATCACCTGTAGGACTAGAAACCCCAGTCCTTCCGGCCCAAGGTTGCTGTCCTCTAGTGGGATTTGAACCCCCGACCTTCCGGCCTGAAGTACCTTGCCCCAACCACTAGGCCACTCCTCCACTTTTCTTTTTCTTTTCCAAAAAAACCCCAAAAACCTTATACTTTGAGCTGTTTCTCTTAAGAAACTTTTCTTTTTGGTGCTAGGCACCATTTTGGGCACTGGGCCCCATATTCCTAAAACATGGAAAAACCAACTAGTGGTTTTAAAAAAAAATGTACTAAGTGTGGCGGTACTATTTCTGTCACTGACACCCATGATTGGTGTCTTAAATGTTTAGGGCCTCAACATTCTCCATCTGAATGTCTCTCCTGTATGGGGATGACTAAAAGAGGAAGACAGAACCGGGCTGCAAAGCTCGGTACCCTCTTTTCTTCGGATGCCAGATCCATTGCATCGACATCTTCAAGGGCCTCCTCTTTATCCAATGGATCTCAGGTAACTAAACATAAAAGCCAGTCCTCAAAGGGTAGCTCTCCTGCTAAGCATCGAGAGTCCATTGGCATTGCCCTTGAGGGAACCACACCGGCAAAGCAGCCCCGGCGGGAGGCTTCGGCTTCCAAAGCATCAGTGGGGCTCCAGGATGTTCTCGAGGCCCCGACCTCACAAGAAACTACCTGTGCCATGCTCAGGGTTTCCGTCCATCTTCTCCGGTACCGATACCCAGGCATCAGCAGTGTCGATAGACCAGAGGTTCCTCGCTATCGAACGCAGCATCGCAGCTCTTCTCTCAGCTGTGGTACCGTTGGTCCAACAGGTACTGGTACCGACATCGACACTGATGACGGTACCTACACCGGTACCGGTACTGATGATACCGGTACCGACGGTACCGGCCCCGGTGGGAATTCTTCCCACGCCATCTTTGACTGGAATCGACAGATCGGTACCGGATCAACTCGGTACCGACTTCGATCGATACCGGGACCGTGCTTTGCATGAGCATCGTGGTCAGAAATAGTTTGAATCCTCCGATTCCGAAGACTCTGACAATTCTGCTGGTACTAGAGGGTTTCTCCCAGAGGATCCCTCTTCTCCCCAATGCAGAATCTCACCTCCAGAGGACATGTCTTTTCAAGATTTTATTTGTGATATGGCCAAGGGCCTTTCAATCACAGTAGCTCCTGAAGAGAAACCCAGAGCAAAGGAATTGGAAATTCTCCAATATCCTAAAGCTCCAAAGGAGGCAGCCACTCTGCCCATCCATGAAATTCTGCATAACTTGATGCTCAGAATGTGGGAGACAACTCTGACTACATCTCCTCACTCTAGGAGACTTGATACTATGTATCAAGTTCCCCCCATGTCCTGGATTTCAAAAGACTCAGTTGCCACACCATTCAATGGTGGTGGAGTCAGCCATGCGTAGGATGAAAAGTGCAAAGAGGCATGCATCCAATCCTCCAGGTCATGAATTCAGGACTCTGGATGCTTTTGGGCGTCAAACTTTTCAGGCTTCCATGCTTTCAGCTAGGATCAGTTCATATATACTGTATATGGGAATGTTCCTCAAGGAAGTTACAGGAGATTTGGAGCTTATGAGCCCATTTCTCCCAGATGACAAGAGACGAGACTTTCTTGCTTTAGTTAAGCATGCTCAAGATGTCTCCAAGTTTGTAAATCATGCAGCCTTTGACTGCTTTGAATGCATCAGCAGAACCTCTGCTATTGCCATTGGCGCACGACGGATTGCCTGGCTTCAGGCATCAAACTTGGAAACTTGGGTACAGGACAAGTTAGGCAACATTCCTTGCACGGGAGAGAATCTCTTCGGCAGGAAAAGGCTAACGAGTTGGATGCTGACAATACTACTCTAGAAAGATTGTCAAAATCTACAGCCACTCCAGCCAAAAAGAAGTCTTATAAAAAACCCTCTTTCAGCAAAAAGAGGAAATTTTATCCTTCTTATACCCAGCAGAGTCAATCTCAGGGTCAGGTTGCCCAAAAGGGACAAACTAGACAGCAAAAGAAGCCAAAAGGCCCCAGAGCCCAACCAGCTCTGCAGGTTCAGCCCCCTCAAGGGCTTTGACTCCTTCCTAGAGAGCTTAGCCTTCCTGCCTCTGAGGGGTCCCCAACCCCCCCAATATCCCAGGCAGGTTATGCCACTTTGCCAACAGATGGCATCAGATAACAGCAGAAGATTGGACTTTGTCCATTGTAGGAGAAGGGTACAAGCTTCATTTTCACAGCATGCCCCGTCCTACAATTCTAAACCAATTCAATTCTCAAACCTCCGCAATCTGCTAGATCACGAGGTCTCAACACTTCTTGCCCAAGGGGTAATAGAGGAGGTACCCATTCTTCAATGGGTTGCAGGGTTCTACTCCCCCTATTTTCTTATTCCAAAGAAAACAGGAGGACACAGACCCATTTTAGACCTCAGAGAATTGAACAAATACCTGTTTCGAGAGAAGATCAAAATGATTTCTCTAGGGACTCTTCTGCCATACCTTCAAAGCCAGGATTGGCTTTGCTCTCTAGACTTAAAGGATGCATACACTCCCATTCTGATCCATCCAGATCACAGGAAATTCTTAAGATTCCTTTTCAGGGGAAAACATTTCCAGGACAGGGATATTCCCTTTGGTCTAGCTTCAGCACCAAGGGTATTCACGAAATGCATGGCAGTAGTAGCTGCATTTCTGCAAACCCTGGGGATATTCATCTTCCCTTGCATAGACGACTGGCTCATTTGAGCCCCTACAGTTGCAGAGGCCAGCACCGCAATGTCTTGCACAATGCGAATCCTCCAATACTTGGGGTTGGTAATAAACTTCCCAAAATCCCAACTTGTTCCTTCCCAATTCCTGGAATTCATAGGGGCCTGTCTAGATACCAGACAGGCAAAGGCTTTCCTTCCACAGGCCCGGTGTCTTCGCATAATGCAACTAGCTTCTCAAGCAGCAGAGAAATCCTCCCTAACTGCTCGAGAGCTACTACAGTTGCTGGGACATATGGCATCCACCGTTCATGTAGTCCCATATGCTCGCCTCCACATGCGAGCAGCTCAGTGGACCCTATCCACACAGTGGACACAGGCTACAGGTCTTTTATCAGACAAAATAATAAACTCTCAAGGACTAATTTTGTCCCTCCAATGGTGGCAATCCCTAGAAAATCTGACACTGGGGTCTCCTTTTCATCAACCCCTTTTTTCAGGCCACCCTAACAGATGCATCACAGGTGGGTTGGGGAGCACACCTGAATCATCTCTCTACCCAGGGAACCTGGACTCCACAGGAGGCTGGTCTACACATAAACCTCCTGGAATTAAGAGCAATCTATTTAGCTCTTCGAGTATTCCACGCCCAGCTCAGCTACAAGACAGTCCTATTCCAGATGGACAATCAAGCAGCAATGTTCTATGTGAACAAGCAGGGTGGAACAGGCTCTCTGTCGTTATGCAATGAAGCTTTACGACTGGGCCCTCGCCAGAGAGTATCAAATTCACCTTCTAGTGGTATATCTTACAGGCATTCGAAACCTTTGGGCAGACAAACTCAGTTGAGTACTACTGCCTCACGAGTGGTCCCTCCACCTGGACCAGGTGGCAAAGATATTTCATCTCTGGGGCACTCCAGACATAGATCTCTTTGCAAGTCCACTGAATGCCAAACTTCCCAGTTCTGTTCCAGGATTCTGGCTCACAATTGTCAGACAAGGGATGCCTTCCTCCTTCACTGGGGTCAGGGCTTCCTTTATGCCTTCCCACCCATTCCCCTTATCCCCAAAACACTCTTCAAGCTTCAGAGAGACAGGGGTCGCATGATTCTCATAGCGCCACGATGGTCACACCAACTGTGGTATCCCCTGCTTCTACATCTCTCTCAAGCTGCACCTCTAGAGTTAGGGCATGCTCCAGATCTCCTTTCCCAAGAGAACGGGACGCTATGGCACCTGAATCCCCAGTCCCTGCATCTCACGGCCTGGTTGCTGAAGGCTTAGACCTCCAGGATTTCATCCTGTCCCAACAGGTAAAGAATATCCTTCAGGCTTCTAGGAAACTTTTCACAAGAAGATCTTACGCCTTTAAGTGGAAACGTTTTACCATATGGTGCTCCAAGAAGGGATTAAACCCCCTTGGCATACCCTTAGAATCAATACTCTAGTATCTCCTTCACTTATCGAATTCTGGTCTAAAGACCAATTCGGTAAGAGTCCATCTTAGTGCAATTGCAGCTTCTAATAAGCCTCTGAATGGACAACCAATTTCCTCTCATCCACTCATATCCAGATTTATGAGAGGTCTTCTATTAACCAAACCTCCCATTAAGCCACCACCGGTGGTATGGGATCTAAATCTAGTTCTCAAGCAGCTCATGAAGCCACCTTTTGAGCCTTTAGCCACTGCAAACCTTATGTTTTTGACCTGGAAGGTCATCTTCCTAATTGCAATCACCTCTGCACATCACATTAGTGAACTGCAAGCTTTAGTGGCTAATCCTCTTTATACTAGGTTTCACCATGATAAGGTTGTTCTTAGAACTCATCCACACTTTATGCCAAAGGTGGTTTCGCCTTTTCATTTAAATCAATCAATTTATCTTCCTGTATTTTTTCTGAGGCCTCACGCCTCTAATGCAGAAAGAAACCTTCATACTTTGGATTGTAAAAGGGCCTTAGCCTTTTACCTACAGAGAACACAGCAACATAGAAAGTCCTCGCAACTTTTTATAGCTTTTGACCCTAGTCATTTGGGACAACCAGTCTCCAAAAGAACTTTATCTAAATGGATTGCCCAATGCATATCCTTTGCTTATGAGAGTAAGGGTCTTCCTCTTCAGGACCATGTCACAGCTCATAACGTGAGAGCCATGGCAACTTCCATCACTAATCTCCACTCTGTCTATCGATGACATTTGTCAAGCAGCCACCTGGGCTTCGGTACACACCTTCACAGCCCACTACTGCCTGGATAAAGCCTCCCGTCGGGATGCCTTCTTTGGCCAAGCTGTTCTTCAAAATCTCTTTTAGACCGAATTCAACTCCTACCCACCAACCCTGGTGGAATGCCAGAGATCCATGGGAGGAAGTATTCCCACCTTTCCAGGGTGGCACCTTCCTGGGGCTATCTCCCTGGCATCTTCAGCTAGGGAGTCCCCATATGTAAAGACTACATTCCTGCTTGTTCCTGGAGATAGCATAGTTACTCACCTGTAACAGGTGATCTCCGGGAACAGCAGGAATTTAGTCTTCACAACCCACCCACCTCCCCTAGGAGTTATCTCTCTATCTCTTTGTCTCTTTCCTCTCTCCCTCTATCCTTTTCACTCGGCTACAAACTTAACTGAAGAGGGACAGTTGGAAAGGCGAGAAGGCAGCATGCATGTGCTGAGGGATGCTCCCAAAAGCGTTCTTATTGGACGCTGGGGAGAGCGTTCCCGCGCAGGCTCCGTTGGTACCGACGATACCCATATGTGAAGACTAAATTCCTGCTGTTCCCAGAGATCACCTGTTACAGGTGAGTAACTATGCTTTGCTGGCCTTCCACTTTGGCGTTTACCTATCTTGCCAAGCATGATGTCTTTCTCTCTCTAATGATATCTCTCTTCGCATGATGTGTCCAAGGTATGAAAGTCAGTCTTGTTATCTGAGCTTCTAAAGGAAAGCTTAGGTTTGATCTCCTCTAGTACTGACTGGTTTGTTCTTCGGGCAGTCCATGGTATACTCGGTATTCGCTGCCAGCATCATAATTCAAAGGCATCAATTTTCTTCCTGTCTTTTTTTCACTGTACAGGTTTTGCATCCATATGATGTTCAAGCTATGGTATTTTCAATAACGAGTCAAATCTTTGTATGGAGAGAGACATCTCTGCTCTTGAGAATCTTGTCTAGTTCTTTCATAGCCATTCTGCCAAGAGCAATGCGGCGTCAGATTTCTTGACTGCTTATTGCTTCTTTATTGATAGTTGATTCAAGTAGGTTAAAGTTGTCCACGATTTCAATTTCTTCTCCTTCAACAATGAACTTATTGAATTTGCCAGTTGTCATGATCTTTGGGTCTGTACCTTAATGTAAAGAAGACATTTTAAGACTATGTTCCTTGATCTTGAGAAGCAAATGTTTCAGATCGTCTTCACTTTCAGCCAGTAATGTGGTATCAGCATAACGAAGGTTGTTGATGAGTCTTCCACCAGTCTTTACACCTTTGTCTTCATACATTTCTTAATATCACAGGGCCCAATATTCAAAGCGATTAACGCAGTTGGCAGAGTTGCTAACTGCATTAATCGTGGCAAATGGAAAATTCAGCAGCACTGTCAGTGCCTCTGAATATCCACGTTTGCCCACTCTACACACCCCAAAGCTAACTGCTTAGCATCTGGTCATGTCGAGGAGGTTCTGGGGTAGAGCAGAGGCAGAGCCAATCGGTAACTGGTCAGCAATGATATTGAGCTGCTGCCCCGTTAGTGATATATGGTGAAAGCTGGGCACAGGTAACTCTGGCCTAACGTCCGCCACACATCACTAACTGGACAGCAGCTCAATATTGCTGCTGCCTGGTTACCAATCAGCAAGAGCGGCTAACCTGGATATTCAGTGCCAGGACCGGAGATGACCCCAGCATTGAATATCTGGGTTTACTGTTCAGCACCGGTTGCTAGCCGGATTAGTAGCCAGCGCTGAATATCAGGCCTACAACGCTTTATCTTGTGTTTCTCTGAATTAGTGTCCTCCTTCCTGTGCCCTTTCTCTTTTTTAAAGACTTCTGCACTTGGGGCTTCAGTTGCAATGGAAGATGTCCCATGGAACTGAGATCCTCCCTCTTCTCTTTAGAGCTCTTCTTTCTTTGTGATTACCCGCAATGTTCCCGTGAAACTGTGGGCGTTCTCCCTCTGCACCACTGCCTGTAAGGGAGATGCTGCAATGTTGCATTTTTAGTTGTAGCTCTTCCCCCTACTACCAGGAGTGCAGGTGGAGGACTCCCACACAGCTTCATGGGACCTTGAATCATGCTCGTTACATTTATTTAGCAATGCGTATGTGCTGGTCAAAGGAGTATATATTCAAGGCTCACAATCTAAGTTTTGAATCTGAGGCAATGAAGGGTTAAGTGGCTTGCTCGAGGCTACAAGGAGCACCTGTGGGTCTAGAAACCCCAGTCCCTCTGGTTTGAGGTTGCTGTCCTCCAGTGGGATTCGAACACCCAGCCTGAGGCAACTTGCCCCAACCACTAGGCCACTCCTCCACCCTAAATGAGGCAATACAAAAGAACTACATCTCTGTGAACATTTGAATTTAAATAGCCTTATCCCTGGGAAGAAAATGTGCTTCCTCTCCCCCCCCCCCCCCCCATGCACACTAGTCAACCCAAACACCTTAATTGCTAGGCAATCAGTTCTTTATGGTGGTTTAGGATTACACTGTAATTATGAGACAGGAATGTAGTGTCCCATACAAAATCAATTTGAAAATAATGATTAATGAACCCTTTAAAGGAAATGAGTATCAGGTGAATTTAATAGCCTGTATATCTTAGCGAATCAGGAACTAGAAATTAATTCCATGCACCAGTTAATAGAATTTGATATGATCAAAAACAAGGACTTTTACTTGTTCAAAATCTTGACTCTTTTGTATTAGACCCACATTGGACTTCCCCAAAAATCTGGTTGCACAAGAGCTTTCTGGACCATGCCAGGCCCATATTAAAGTGTGACCAAACTTGTGAACTAATGGTTCTGAACAAAAATGATCTGGAAATTTGAAAATGGCATGAAATGCACAGATCTCCTTTTCTGTCAGGCGTCATTATTTTCCAGCAATGCGTTATCTCATAGGGTCTCACACTGCACGATTTCTTCATCAGTGCTCCCGCCATTCCAGTCTCAAACTATTAGCATCTGTCCATGGAATATGGTACCTCCTGGCACCCCCTTAAGAAGAAATATAGAAAGCAGCACGAGCTTGATGAGATAAGGGGGGGGGGGGGAGTCATTTCAGTAAAGCTTGTGCAAGCATATTAGGTGCCCTAGCCGAATCTTCCATCTTGCACTCCCGATTATCTTTCATATCCCTAGCACCCCAACAGTTATTTTAATCCTTAAACTCACCAGGCTAAAAATCTACCTCTTCAAGGCTGCTTTTGGATCCTGATCCCCTCATTCTGCTCTTCACCTATCTGTTTCTTTGCCATTCCCCCAGTCCCGTTGTTGTTATATAATTTGTCTGGATTGGCTTGTAAGCTCTGAGTAGGGGCTGTCTCTTACTTACATATGTAGAGTGCTGTATACACCTTATAGCGCTATACAAATGATAAGTGGTAGTGATAGTAGTTGTACTCTAATTCTGCATATTTTACAGGGTCATTCTTTTAGGGGAGGTTGATTTTAGACGACATACTTTTAAATAGTAAACTTTGCTTCATCTTTGCATCTGTTACAGACAGATAGATATAAATATCAGGCATGCGCAGAGCCAAAAAGATCTACATTTTAACGAAAACAAACCCAGTTTTTAGCATATTCATCATAACTGTGCACCTTCTATGCATTCTATAGCTTTTTGCATGTGCAAATCAATTGTGCACATGTTAATTCATAAGTAAAAGTGGGCACAAGCTATTTGCATGTATAAATAGCTTTTAGGTGTGTAAACAGATCCCCAGCCAAACCTGAAATAAACATGCCTAAATGATGGCAATTTCTGAACGCCAGGGGGATGGCTATTTCTCCAGGTAAATGAGCAATTTGAAAATCGCCTCTCCTCCCTGTGTGAGTGTCAGGACCTAGTGCTCTTTGCTGCTCCCCAGAAGCCGCCACTATAGGCAGTATCCTAGCCTGCCTAATGGGTAATCCAGCCCAGCATGCCAGGTTCTCTTTTCATAGTGCAGCCCCACAGCAAAAGTTCAACGCACAGAAAAAATCACACTCATGGAGTCGGAGAGCAGTTTTCAGCATAGATCTGAAATGCCCAGAATAACTGTTTCTCCGGGGAAGGGTTGTACAGCATTAGGGATTCCAGGGCTATCATTTCAAGACCATATAAAGTTAGCATTGGTTATAACAGGGGACCCATTCCTTGGAATTCCCTTACAATGCATCTTATGCAAATCTTGTACAGAAACTCATGTCAGTGTTTTGCAGGGATACTTCTGAGAGAGCCCCTATGGCCCAAAGTCCCTTTCTCCTTCCCATCTAAAGAGCGAGTGAGTGTCTCCCTTGCAATCCCTATGACCTGTAAGATGCATCTATCATTGAAAAGAATGCTGCTGTCTGAGAGAACGAATCCCCTTAGATCGATGACTGATGTCAGGAATACCCCCTGCACATGTCCTCGTTAATTAGGAATTTCTGGCAAGTGCCCTTGTGAATGCGTGCACAGCGGGGCTCGGCAGTTTCAACATTCAAAGTGTAGAGCCTACACGATGCAGCGGCGGATATCAGAACAGTCGGATGTTTGCAAGAAGCATAAGCGTGAAGTCAAACACTGACATGATAACACTTTGAATGCTGCATCTTATGTCATCCGATGTGCGGGAATGTCTAGTGTCCAACCTTCTGCTTCCTTTAAGCAGCCAGATCGTTGGCTTTTCGGGTTTCTGCTGGCCTTGCTCAGCCGTCCCTAGTTGAAACTCCATCTTTGCTGATAGGATGCCCTTGTCTGGTGTGACACGCTTGCATGACATTGGGCTTCTGAGTTAGTTTCTGCTTGGTCTGATACAGCGACATGTATTATGCAGACATTGTCTCCATGGTGCGCACAGTTCTATGTCGCCTTGGAATAGGTCCCCGGAAAGGACCAGGGAAGGCAGAGTCCTAGTAACATTCACCAATGAATCTGACATGATCTGAGGTTTGCATGGTTTATTTACAAGTCTCTTCTCGAAGGTTTGCATAAGCCCTGTGGCATCTGGGAAATGCTGGCAGAGAAGTTGTTTGTGTCTAAGTTGTAGCTCCCAGGACACTTTGAAGGGTTCTTTGCAGTGTTGTATATCCCTAGGTATTAAATGAAACAGAAGAAATTGTGCATTTTATCTCAGCTCCGCTTTCCTAGCTCGTCTACAGAGATTCTCCACTATTTCTTGTCATTTTACATTGTAAACCTTACCCCGTCCACCCCCTTAACCCCCATAGTGGCGTGGTGAAAAGGATAGGGCAGGAATCCTGCTTCAAAACAACAGCAAACAGAGCTTTCAGTCTTTACGTCCCCAAATGCTGGAATATGCTCCCACCAGACATTCGAGCTATTTCAGACCTGACCCAATTCAGGAAAGCAATCAAATTTCACCTCTTCCTCCAATACTACCCTGCCAGCGATGAATCTAGATAGCACCTCCTAAGAAACACAGCATTCCCTCACCTCATGCTCATAATATCTTAAGTATTCATGATACTACATACAGCTCAACGGACTCATTATTTATTCGATAGTCCAACATTGTTATTGGATTATTACCTCATGTATATAGTTCAACCCTGTTATCCAAGTTTGTACCCCTGTTCGATGTAAAACCAAACAGAATGTGTTTTGGTCATTTTGTTATACTGTAAACCGCGCTGATGCTGAATAGTGCGGTATATAAGCAACTGTAATAAATAAAAAATAATAAATAAAAGGCACGGCAGAAGTAAAGCAAAAGTTGAACGTAGCAAGGCATTTTTCAAGCTATAGGTGCCCAACGCATTTGCAGACTAATATTTCAGCTGCCTATATGCAGCCCATTCTCGGGACAGGGGGTGCAAGATAGCCTGTCAGCCCAGGTGCCCCTTAACACTATCTCTCCTAGCCACTCCAAGGGAACCCCGTCGAAACCTGGAGGGTCCTGCCAAGCACCACTCAGGGCTTACTCTGGTCCCTTACACAGACAGATTCCTGCCCTCCACTGTCTCCCCTCTTGCCTCTGGCTAGTACCCCTGCCCTGCAAGCTATTCCCTAGTGATTTCTAGGGGCTCTGAGTCCCTTACAAAACACGGGGGTCACCAGTTTCTAGAAATTCAACTACAGACCACATTTTTAAAAGAGCTGAGATCACTGAGCAGACAGAGATAAAGGGGGTTATTCATACCTATCCCCTCTGCGACTAACCTCCCTGCTGGTTATGTGGGGAAGTTAGACGGGGGCAGAATGTGGGCAGGTGATTCTAATGTCTGCCCTGTACGTCTAGGGCCAGCGACTTGTACGGGGTGGAATAACTTCCCCATACATCCAGGATCGGTGGCCCGGGGTGCATATGAGGCAGGGGGGGGGGGGGCCCAAAGACATTCCCTGCAGCCCAACCCTGGCCTTAGGAGGCAAGATCGGGGTTCGGGCTGCGGGGAATGCAGCGTTGGCGGCCGGCATCTTGGCTCTTCAAAGGAACTGCGGTATCATGGCAATATGACGCCATGGCACTGTGGCTCCATTGAAGAGCCTTGACTGAGTTAGCCGGGAAGGTTCTGTACGTGCACGCCGGGCTGAATCACAGTCCCAGCTTGCATGTACAGGACTGTTCGCGATTCTGATCCCCTCTATACGTCCGGCTCAGACCGGATTTACAGAGGGGATCTACGTCCAGGGCAGAATGAACTTGAAAGCTAATAAAAGGAAAAGTTTATTAACAAATAGTTGGAAACAATAAACAAGAAAAATATGATTTCATTTTAGAAACAGCCAACATTAAAATAAGATTCATACAGATTTCATTACCTTGCAAGTTTTACTGGCCCTGGGAGACTGTCCTTACTAGGGAGTGTAGAGCTGGGGACAGGGCCTTGACACAGATCTGCTCCTTCTGTACTCCCAAGCCAAGGCTGGAAGGTTCTAGCAAATTCAGGGCTAGTCCTCTCTGGGCAGTGTCAGTAGGACTAATCAGAGCTCAAAGCTGTAGCCCTCTGACCAATGATGCAAAAAGTTACAACCTTACAACCCCTGGAGGATACTGGGAAACGTGCTGCCCAATTCTTGCTTCTAGGGGAAATTTGTGCAAAAAGTATACATTTTCTACAACACAATCTGTGAATTCTGCATATTTGCCAAACCTAGCATAATGTTATTGCTAATGGTCTGTGTCAGATCCGCAGCCGGGATTTAGGGGGTCTGGTCTGAAGAGAGTATCTGGGGCAGGAGGGCAGGGGGTGCTGTGAAGGGATGGTTTAGGGGAACACCCACCTCTTTTTCTCTTCCCCTCTCCAGCCTTTGCCCCCTGTCCCTTGCTCTCATTTCCCCTTCCTTACTTCCTGACAAGGCAGCCGATTAGCGTGGGCGCACTTATCGCTCCCTCAGCAGCTGGAAGTAAGTGCAGCTGTGCTAGTTTTACGCTGCCTTAGGGCAGGGTGTATCCCATTAACCGCCAGGAACATGCTTTCGATGCCCCTGACAGGTACCCAGGTGGTGCTTAGTTTTGGTGCTATTGACGTCTTAAGTAGAACATCATATTTAGTACGAGGTCACCTTAGTCTTCTGGCTCCGGTCCATCTGGATTCAGTTCCAAAGCGAAGGGCAGGGCAGACGGCTTTGCGGTGTCAGCAGTCCAGAGCAAGGCAGCAGCTGGCTGAGGGCATAAGAGGCACAGAGTGTTGGGTTTGAGTCCAGGCGGCATGACATCCTGGAAAGAAATGTTTAACTGTTTGGGCACTGAAGTTCCTAAATGTGACACTTGGTTTCACAAATGCAACTATAGGAAAGTTCAGTGATTCTGATTTTAGATTTTTATTTGACAGTGGGGGAGGGAGGTTAGCTTACCCCATGGTCACAGCTTTAATTCCTCCAGCACATGGGTCATTAGTAAATTGGCCCTTATTTGCCCTTTTACCTTTTGTATTTGACCTTCTCCTATTTATCTGCTATCACCAAACTTCCAAAACAGAAGCCAGAAGGTAAAACTCCAGAAATATAGTCAATTAGCACACACAAAGAGTGGAGGTAGACTTAGCAATCTTCATTCAAAAGAAATGCCTGACTTGGCCAAGTTTCGGTTGAAAACACTTCTTCAGGGGTCTAAAACCATAAGTATAAATATAAACAATAGAAAACTATAGAAAATATACAGAAAATATATAAATACTTTTTTTTTCTGTGGATTTCTATTGTTTGGTTTGCTTTGGGCATACCAGAAGAACAACTTAATGATTCAAATCCCACATCAACAGAAATTAAACAAGCCTCTGAGCTGCTGTTACTCAGACGTTCAAGCCATGATGCAGCTTCCCACTGTCCCTCTTTCCTTCCTGGAAATGTTTACACGGGACTAACACACGTGGAGGATAATTCTGTATCTTGTGCGCAGGCAAACTCTGTTTCTGTACAAGTATATGGGGCTTTTACTTTATAGAATAGGGACATACGGATGCACCTGAGTCTAGCCCATGCCTAGAATTGGTGCAGTAATGTTCGTAAGTCATAGTATTGTATAACTTACATGCCTGTATTTAGGCCTTGTGTAGGTTCCTCCCAGGCTTCTACCACATGTGCAATGGGGCTTATTCACACGCTTGTAGAATAGTGACCAGCCACAACATGTGCATAGTCCTTCAGTAGCATGCAAACGAACCCACCTCCCTTCTTAATACCTAACTGCTAAGGAACTTACATTTCCATAATGGGCTGCTCAGACTCCCTCGGAATGATCTGTTGCTGTGTCACCTTGGATTCTGAGCTGGGAAATATTCTTACATCATTTAATGAGCTGCTCTGTCTCAAAAGAATATTTCTGTTCTTGCAGCCTCAAGTCACTCAGTTTCCTCTTCTAGGAACCAGTGTTGATGTTTTTCCGTGTTACAAAGGGAGATTCTTCCACCAAAAAAGCTTTTGCACTTATTACATAATCTTGTCAACCACATACTACCTGATAAATTTATTTTCTTGCTTGAAGCCACAAGCACTGTACTTGGATATAATCCATCATTTTAATTGCTTTCCAAAAGTAAGTGACAAGGGCCTCACTGCCTGCTCACTGCTTACCATCAGACCCAAACTCAAATTCTCCTTTCTACTATATTCAGGCGTTTCCCAAGACCTTGCTTAGGGTAAATCAACATTAATTGATCCAGTGCTTCCGGTTTTCAAAGGGCCTTTTGCTTTGAAGATTGCCATGAATACCATCTAGTCTGTCACTTGTGCCTGCTTCTTCCATGGGCAGATTGTAGTTGAAAGAGACAGTACACAAGGAGATTTGAAAATGCATTCGAGATGACTATAATTTCCCCCTGACTACGCGCTCCCCAAGGTAGCTAAACGTAATGCACCTAGATTTAGGCAGAGGTTTTACCGTGGAAACGGCTTTGAATAGGGCTCTTCCCCTCATTATTTATTATGCATTCTTTCAGTTTATCGTCTCTGTGGTTCCGCTTCTTTTGCCGTCACTGATCCTGGACGGAGCTTCTGCTTCCGTCTTATTTTGTCCAGTGTCATTCTAAGCCCAGTTATAGAAGCTTTGCCATCAAAGCAATAATTCTGCAGTGCCACGATGCTGTCCCTTAATGATGCCATGCTGTGGGGTTGCGGGAAGCAGGGGGCATCTCTTGATTCTCCTGATCCTGAGCTCCCTCCTGGTTGGCACGTTTTAACTTGTCTCTCATTTCCTTCAGTGTTTTAGATGTGCACAAGTCCCAGCTGGCACCATAATAGGCTGCATGCCAGCAAGTTGCATTTCACATGCACGGACACGATGAAAGATAAAATGCGTACAGTCTTCAGCATATAGCGCTGACCAACCCAGCAATATTGAGTCTAGCAGCTATTTCCACACCACAGCATGGCTGAAGCTATGTATCAGCTAGAAATCAGTTTGTGTTACAGCTTCCCCACCCCTCCCTCCATGATAAGAACATATGTGATGGGAAAGATCATTTCTACTTGCTATAGACTTGCATATCCATCCACTGAATGAAATACCACTGTTGCATTGCTTACTGCGTGTTTCAAGAGTTTGAAAAGCCCCAGGAATGTTCTGGCAATTGGGAGCTATGGGGTCTGTACCCGTGAATGGAGCTGTATGCCACAAATGAGCAGCTTGGTACAAACCTGGGGAAAGCTGCAGAGAGAGCTGAAGGGGTGGGGGAGTCTGTGCCAGTATAGGAAGCTGCTGTGAGTTTGGAGCTACAGAATCTAGGAAAAGCTCTATCTGAGTATTGTTTTGAACTGTAGATAAGGCAGCTAGTAAATGTGTTAAACAAATGAATAGCCTCTCTTCTCCGTTTTCTCACCCTACAAAAACCTTTCGCCCTGCGATGCCTTTGCTAATATTTTTCTTCAAAGCATATTTCAGGTGGTTTAAGTGTTGAGGTGGATGAGGTATCTGCAGACGTTTAGTTCCATGCATTCCACACATGACTGTGCTTTAGTAAGCGGGTGTTAGCGTGCACTAGCTCTTTCCCGTAAGACAAGATAAGTAGAAGGCTGCATCAGGCTTCCCAAGTCTGCAAAGAAATGGTTTACAAAATCCCAGCTAAGACAGCGTGACCTTAACACTAATGACTTCCTGGACAATCCGACTTCATTATCGCTACACATAGTACAGAGTAGAAAGAGAGAGAATTAAATGGAAGTGGCAGTTGTAAGCTCTACAATCTGCAGCGGCCCATTTCCAGGGCTTCTGTCAGGTGTTGCTTAGTCAAGTGGGAGCCAGCTGCTCGCCGCCTTCCATCACGCTCTTCACATTTTCTTAGCAAATGTGGAAGACAGAGGAGATATGATGTTTTCTGCCTGCCTGCATGTTGAGAATGTATCTAGGGCCCTGAGGTGCAGTCAGTTTTCTTGGTATCAGATTTAGGACCCAGCTCATTCAGCGGCATGTTTAGCATGCAGTAAACATACCGTACTACAAGTACGAGGATCTGTGCTAAAAATCCTGTGCTAACAGCACATAAATGAGTGGAGACGGGGTGGGTTGGGATGGAACATAGGTATTGACAGCACATAGCACTTATGGCAGATGTGATGGGTGCGTGCTAACCACTATTGTTGCTATAAGTGTGGGTGTAGTTAATTCCACCTCAGTGGGAGGGTGTTGGGTGCTCCCACATGCTGTGCATAGCAAAACGCCAAGGGCAATGGATGGATGGACGCACACACCCTCTGAAGTTGGTGTGAGCCTAGTGCTGGTTTCATGGCCTGTCTGCGCTACCAGCATGCTCTTTAGTAAACGTGCCCATCAATGTGACCCAATGCCCACATTTTCTAGATCCTGAGGTTTTTATCTCATGGTATCATCCATCACCCAATAGGCATCTTTTCAGCTATTTGCCTTAAAAACCTAGGGCCCGATATTCGAAAGGCATTTACACAGATAAGGCGCAGCAGCTAACGGGCATCATGCAATATCACTACTACCCGCTTAGCATCAGCAACTTCCGGCATGTGCGTTGCAGCATTGAATATCTGATTTAGAAGTCAGCAGGGAGGGCTATGCACCGACAAGGTGCAAAGCCCTTCCAAAATGCAGACAGCTGAAAATCAGGCCCTTAGTTCCATACCCAAAATGCAATGAATAGTGGATTCAGAAGTTAAACCAGTGCTTAACTTAGAAACCTGGAATATATCAGCAAATAGTCACCCAGTCTGCCCTAAAGGATCTGCTGTCACAAGTCATATTCAATCTGTGGTCAACTAAGGACCCTTTGCAGACAGTTTTATAAGCCTTTTTGGGAGTAATTTTACAAAGTCATTTTTGCACATACGTGGTCTCTTATAAAATACTGACCAATGAAAATCATCTAACATACCTGAAGATTGAAGAGTAGCCAACATAATGCCAATTTTTAAAATCGATCTCAGATCGGTGAGCCTCACGTGAGTCCCTGACAAAATGATAGAAATCATATTCAAGAAGGAAATTACTGAACATATTTTATTTATTTTTTATTTAAAAGGATTTATATACCTCTTTGTCCTGAAATCAAAGCGGTTTACACTTCAAACAATCAAAAGTCAGTGTCATTAGGGGTAGGCATGCAGTGTTAACACGGGTGTGTATTTGTGTGAGAGAAGGGCATGATTTCTTGGTGTGCTATGTACGGGATGAGCTATGTACAAGGGGTTATATACAGAGAGGGTAGGGGGTACTTAGGGGGTCAGGCGGATTGGTAGCTAGCCATGGGGCCATAGGACAGTTTATGTGATGTCACTATAGTGTTCAATGAGGAGCGTAGTTTTGGGTTGCTTCCTGAAGTCCTTGAGGTCCATAGTTGATCGCTGGTCGTCTGGGAAGGGAGTTCTGGCCGGTTTAAGTTAACATTAACTTCTACAAAAAACTTCAATTTTAAACAATAACTTATACAAAGAACTTTCAGTTGTAAACAGTAAGATCATTTTTTAACAACCTAAATAGACTAAAACAGACTTGTAACTTCATGCTCCTTTTACAAGGAACATTCAATTGTAAATTGTAACATTGCATTTCAAAAACGTAAACAGTCTTGTAACTTCCTACAATAAATGTGGACAGTCTTGAAACTTCCTAAATTAGGATTGGGATTGGTGGTCTTCATTGTAATGTTCAATGAATAAGGTAGTCTTGAGTAACTTGCGGAAGTCTTTTTTAAATCAGTTGTGGATTGTAGCTTTTCCGGAAATGCATTCCAAAAAGCAGGGGCAGCAAGGGAGAAAACCCACATGGATGTGGAATTATTGGTTCTTGTGAATAAACTAGGAGTTGGTATTGTGTGTTTAGTGCTGTTTCTGTCTGGTTTTTTTTTTGTTTTGGTTCCGATGAGCTCTTGAAATATTTCAGCTGACATGTGTTTGATCTTGAAGATTGTGAGCGCTGATTTATATTTTGCTTGTGAGGAGATTTGTAGCCAATGCAGATCTTTTAGTATGGGAATTATATGGTCTTGTAGTGTTTTGGACTATTTGAAGGGGTCAAGTGGATTGTTTGTGTAGGCCTTGGAAGAGGAGATTACAATAGTCCAGTACAGGTGTGATGACTGCCTGGCATACTGTATGGACGTGTTCTTTGCTGAGCAGAGGTTTTAGTCTTCGGAGCATTGCTAGTTTGAAGAAGGCTGTTTTGGATGTTTTGTTAATGTGTGCCTGTACAGTAAATTTTTTGTCTAGTATCACTCCAAGATATCGAACTTCCTCTTTTACAGTGATTGGTGTATTTGCACTGTTGATGGTGGTAGGAGGGGTGAATGTGGATTCCCTTGTGGTGGTGATTGCTTCATATTTTTTTATGTTGATTTTTAAGTGGTTAGTAAGTCATGTCATTATTTCGTGAATGCAGGTTGATAGTGAATGCATATAGATAGTCATGGTTTAATGAGACAGTCAACCTGGATATAGCAAAGGGAAGTCTTGCTTCATCAGTCTGCTACATTTTTTTTAAGGTATGAATAAACAGGTAGATAAGGGTAAGCCGGTGGACATAGTGCTGATGACATTATCCTTTTACATCACACTAGCCCCTCTGTGCCCAATCTAACTCCGCTCAATTCCTGCCTTACTCAGATCAGTTCCTAGATGTCCTCAAACTTCTTGCACCTCCACTGTCATTTTGGGAGCACCTCTCCTTGCTTTATTGGGAGCACCTCTCCTTGCTTTATTGGGAGCACCTCTCCCACTCTTAATGACAAATTTGTGCTGTCTGTCCCTTCCTGCCTCTTTCCTCTCTAACCACACTCCTTGTTACCTCATGCATCGATTAGTGCAATGTTAAACTCGCTGGCGCCTCTCACTACCAGTTACATCGTCTCCAGCTTCAGAACACCGCCATCTGTATTCTTACCCTCACCCCCCTGCTCATACGACTCCATTGGCTTCCCATAAGATTTTGCATTTAGTTTAAGATACTCATCTTGGTCCACAAAGTTATCCATACTGGCACCCCTCTAGACCTTTCTGATCTCATCCACCTTCATGCACCTCACCACATCCTTCGCACTGTTCACACCAACCATCTGCACCTCCCCTCCGCTTCACAAGGTCACCTGGAAACCATCCGTAACTCCACTTTATTCTTCCTTGGCCCCTCCCTTTGGAATGCCCTTCCACTCTGTCTGGAACCCTCCTTTCACAAATTCAAATCCCTTTTAGACCCATCTGTTCCACCATGTGTTAGATCTCTCTCCCCCTCAAATATAGCCCATCTTCTCCCCTCCGTTTACCCTTTTCCCTCTCTACCTCTGTCCTCCCCTCTTATGTGACTGTATGCCTCTATCATATCAACAACTGGTGTTCCTTTCCTTTAATTCTCTGCAGCTAATTTTGTTTATTGTAAACCGCCCTGGTACCTGCATCTGGTGTGGTATATTAAGTGCAAAGATAAAGATAGTGTATCTGGATTCCAGACAGCCTTTGTTGCTTATCCCTTGACTTTTTAATTTCTTGAAGAGTTTCTCATGAGGGACCTTATCAGTGTCCTATTGTAGACTGGAAACTGGTTAAAAGATAGAAAATAGAGAGTAGGGCTAAATAGTCAATTTTCTCAATGGAGAAAGTTGAATAGTGGAATATCCCAGGTATCTGTATTGGGCCCACTGCTTTATAACATATATAAATCACCTAGAAATGGAGCAAGTGAGCTGATCAAATTTGCAGACAACAGGATAATATTCAAATTGTTAAATCACAAAAAGCTTGTGAAAAATTGCAAGGGGACCCTGAGAAATTCTCAACAACTTAACATTTCATCTGCTATTTTGATGGCCAGTCTTTTTATGTATGCTAAATAACTGTAGTAAAACCAGGGGGATCACATGAGAGGGTGATATCAAATAATCCATTGCTGATTGGAGGGGGAGGAGGGGGAGGCAGGCAGTAGAAGAGAAAGGAGAAAGATACAGGACAATCTTATAGCAATTGCCATCCAATAAATAAATAAAGAATGGTTAAATGGTTATAAAACAGGTGAGAAGGCGATGATATATCATATAACATAGATGATTGAATACTAAGCAGACTATATTGGCAACTTACAAATTATTTAGTAAATAAGTAAAAAGAAATCTTAAATAAGAACACAAAAATATTGTATGCGATATAATAACTAATATTATCAATGAATTAGTACTAAAAGACATGAAGGAGGGGGGAGCCAAGCTTTGATGGGCCTAATTGTTACACTAACAAAGGGTGGAAGGAATGGATAGTATGGAGTATTTCTGAGGCAATGCAGGGTTAAGTGATTTGCCCAAGGCCACTGAATGGAAATCCAAACCCTAGTCTCTGGGCTCCCAAGCCAGTGCTGTAACCATTAGGCGACTCCTCTACTTGCTATGCTACGGCAGTGCGATTTTGTATGTAACAATCAGGCCCCTGATGAAGGTTAGCCAGCCGAAACTTGACCAGATTGGGCCTCAGTATAAAGGTTTTATATGCATGGTTACCTGTAAAATTCTGCGGAAGTTACCTCCTCCTCTTTTTGGGTCCATATTAGGAGCCACCACCCAGGAAAAGGATGTGGGTGTCATTGTGGATAATATGTTGAAATCCTGTGCTCAATGTGCAGCAGCCGCCAAGAAAGCAAATAGGAAGATAGGAATCCTAAGGAAAGGAATGGAGAATAAAATAGAGAATCTCATAATGACTCCGTATTGCTCCATGGTGAAAATGCACCTTGAATAGTGCATGCAGTTCTGATCACTGCATTTATTATTTATTTACTTACTTATGTAATCAATTTCTATCTCACATCACTAAAGTTCAAAGCGGGTGTCAAACATGTAGAATATCAAAAGACAACAAAAACATAAGAGCATTTCAGAGACAATCACAGCAGTCTATACTCTATTCTGCCACATAATATTCGACAAGCATATGTTTTCAATTTCCTTTGAAAGTCCTACACATTGCTAATGGTACGTACTTTATCTGGCAGGGATTTCCACATCCCAGGGGCATTCTAGGTGTGATCAAAAAGTATTGAGACTTGTTGCATAACTGTATAACAATACATCGCACCACGATGCTATTAAGCATGCAGTGACCTAGTTATGTGCTCTGCATGTGCAGAGTGTAGCGTGGCTGCAGCACACCTGTACTTTTTTAATCACATGATTTTTGGTATCATATAAAAGTAGTTCATCAGATTTACAATGAGTGAAAAAATTGAACAGCGAATTTGCATTAAATTCTGCTAGAAACTTGGAGAGTCATGCAAAGAGACTTATGACAAGTTACAGCAAGTGTATGGTGATGAATGCATGAGTCGTGCTGGAGTTTATGACTGGCACAAATGTTTCCAAGAGGGCCGCCAAAGTGTTGACAGTGAGGAACGTTCTGAAAGACCATCTGCAAGCAGGAATGAAGACAAAGTTGAAGCAGTGCATGCTGCAATATGCTCAAATCATCGATTAACTATCAGGGAGCTTGCTGAGGACATGGACATCAGTTTTGGGTCAGTACAGTCCATTCTTACTGTCAATTTGGGAATGAGATGAGTGTCTACAAAATTCATGCCGAAACCTCTGACCCCTGACCAAAAAGGTCAACTGTCTGCAGCCAAGGAGTTGTTAGAATGCATTGAAAATGACTCCGATTTCATCAAAAAGATTATTACAGTTGATGAATCATGGACTTATGGTTATGCCCTAGAAACTAAGGCTCAATCCTCAGAGTGGAAGACTCCAAATTCTTTCAGACCCAAGAAGGTCCGTCAGGTGAGGAGCAATGTCAAGGTCATGCTCACAGTTTTCTTTGATTACCAGAGTATTGTTCATCATGAGTATGCTTCAAAAGACCAAGCCATCATTAAGGAGTACTACGTCCCAGTTCTAACTTGTTTGAGAGTTGCAGTTCGTCATGAGAGACCAGAGTTGCACAAGAATGGTGAATTGTTGCTTCATCATGATAATGCCCCAGCTCACGCATCACATCTTGTCCATCAGTTCTTGGCCAACACTGTGTTTGAAGTGTAACGAATGCAGGTTCAAGAAGCAATAATGATTAAACAAGGATCGAGTGGTTACGATTAGCCCATACAACTGTAGTAAGATCAAGGAATAAAGGTTGAACCATAAGTAAGATGAGGTGACATAGTGATGAAATGTTGTCAGGTGAATGAAATAGCCCGATCAGTGGTATATTTAAATCCTGAAAATTGAAACTAGTGTGCATGCGCAGCGTTGTCAGGAAGCCTACAGGCTCGGAGAAAAGAGAAGAAATAAGACATTGGCAACATAAAGAATAATTACAATTGAGGTAATCCCTAAATATGATTAAAAAATAAATGTTTTACCACAGACTGCAAGATAGATTGGTAGTAAATAATAGTACATTTAGAATATTAGTAGAGATGTGATTAACTAGTAAGATTTTTATCTGTTTGGCCATTAGTGCTTAAAAAGAAAAAAATCCCTGAAGAAACGTAACGAAGCGAAACGCAGAGAAGGCGCTGAGGCATGGCGTTGGGGAAGCGCTATAGAGCATAAAAGCTAAGCACTTTTTTACGTTTATATAAAAAAAATGTCTGGATGTGAAGGTTGTGTTGAAGGTCACAGATAAGGAAGGTCATTGATGCGAAACGGCACACAGCATATACACAAGATAAACATCCGAAGTTTAGTGCCTAAATGAGTCTGAGACCTCCTTTTCTCTAAATTTGAATGGCAATTGCACAGCTGATGAAAGAAAGGATATAGTGGATTATTTATATGGTGATTGAAAAATTGTAAAATCACGATCTCCTGAGATAAAAATAGAGTGTGGATTAACAAGAGAGACAAATATTTTCACTCTGAGAGACGACCAACAATCAGATTGTTACAAACACCAAATCGAGCAAGTCCATCAGCCCCCATACTCACCTGACCTCGCATCCTGTGACTGTTTTCTTGTTTCCAAAACTGAAATTACCACTGACAGGAAGGAGATTTGACATCATGGAGACCATTAAGTAAAATTCGACAAAACAGCTTCATAGTATAACGAAAGCAGCATTTCAAAACTGTTTCCAGTAGTGGCAGGAATGCTGGAGGAAGGGGACTTCTTTGAAGGAGACTGACTGCAATAACTGTCAGTGTTATACTTCTTGTATTTGTTGTACGAGTCTCAATACTTTTTGATCGCACCTCCATAAAGTGAAAATGCCCTGACACAGGTGGACCGATCACTAATACTCATGTGCAGAGGGAAGCACACAAAAAGCCTGCCAACAAGAGCGCATACGATGATTAGTACGATGTCTTTGCAGTTTCCAACTCAGGTTCTCGGCCATAAGGGCGAACATTGTTAACAGAACTTTATATTGCACCTGAATTGAAATGAGGAGCCAATGAAGCTGCTTCAAGATGGGGTTATCTTATAAACGATGCAGTTTATAGTAAAATTGAAAAAGATACAGAGAACGACAACCAAAATGATAGAGGATAGAAAGATACCCCTATGAGGAAAGGCTTAAATAGTTAGGTCTCTGTAGCTTGAAGACAGCTGAGAGGAGATAATAGAGGTCTATAAAATAATGAACGGAATAGAACAAGTAAACGTGAACCAGTTGTTTACTACTTCAAAAAGTAGAAAGACTAGGGGACATGCAATGAAACTGCAATGTAGCACATTTAAGACTAATCGTAGAAAATATTTTTTCACTCAACGCGTAATCAAACTCTGGAATTTGTTACCGGAGGATGTAGTAAAAGCTGTTAGTGTAGCTGGGTTTAAAAGAGATTTGGGCATGTTCCTGGAGGAAAAGTCCATAAACCATTATTAAAGTGGTTTGGAGAAATCCACCTCTTACCCCTGGGGCAAACAGCATGGAATCTGTACACCTTTTGGCAACCTGACAGGTACTTGTGATCTGGCTTGGTCATTGATGGAAGCAGGACATTGGGCTTGATGGACCCTTGGTCTGACCCAGAATGTCATCTCTTACATTCTTATGTTTTTATACACGTTGGCATGAATGCACATACTTTTCCGGTAGATATATCCAGGAATGCAGTCTCATCAAAGCGAGGATGGAGTTCACAACTACATGCCATGACTGATATTCCTTAATCTATTTGCATACTTGCAGACTTTGTGTGTTCATTTACTCCTGCTCTTAAGCAAGTGGAAATGTCCACACTGGTATTAGGGCATGGTCTCTGCTAGTATTTCATAAAGACCCATAGGCACCTATGTATTTTGGAAAATATCACCTCAGTAGGCACCTATATGTCCTCTTGAATAAGCACCATGTTATGGAAAGACCCTCTTGAGGGGTGATTCTGTAGACGTGTGTGGAAAATTACATGCATAAGTCCCTATTCTAAAGGACTTCAGCATGTGAGTAGGCACATGTGCATGTGCTTTAGATGGTTGCTAGTTTGTAATCATACATGTATTTTCCATTGTGCGTACTTTCAGTCTAGGTGGGCACAGGGGTGGAGCTTGGGCAACCTAAGTGAAGATGAAATTTACACATGTGGAGGCCAATTCTGCTCTGGATGTCCAGAATCAGGATACGCCCCAGTAGCATCAGATTCCAATCCCATGGGGGCATAGACGTGCCCGTGGGATCAGAATCTGGTGCAACCCAGCCTGGATGTGCAGGCCGTGCCCTGATTCTGGGCACCTGGATGTCAAACAAACTCCCTGGCTAGCCCAGGGATCCCCAGCAGACCCTGACAATTTGCTTTCCCCGCAGCCCAACCCCCCATTGGGCCTACCTTGCCCAGGGTTGGGCTGCGGGGCACCCCTCACCTCACATTCCGGGCTTGGCTGCAGGAACTCTCGCCATCCAGGGGGACTTATTCCATCTCCAAGGTGGAATAAGTCTCCCATGCAAATGGCCAACCCCAGATGTACAGAGCCAACCTCGGAATCGGCCCTATATGTCTGGGGCCATGTTGTTGCCCACTGTCTGCCCTAGCTTCACCTTCGGCCTGCCCCCTCCCGCCCACATACAGAGCTCCCCGCACAAGTCCAATCTATGTGCAGGGAGCTCTGTTCTGTGAATCGCTAACATGGCATTTAATGGGGCTGGACGTCTGGATCGGATGTCCAGTTTCACTAAAAACTGCACAGAATCGACTCCAGAACTTATAAAATAGTATAACTCATGCACCTTTTTTACAAATCTAGTCACAGGTATTTACACCAAATCTAGGGCTGGCAAAAGTGGCTGTACTTAGATTTAGCATATGTATTTAAGCACTTACTCCCCATTCTTTAAAGTAATGTGCGCTCGTAATTTATAGAATTAGCCCCACCTACATGTGTGGCAATATGCGTTAACTGCACAGGAATTTATAGAATTACCTTCCACATGTGTACAACAGTGCTTAATGCTCGGAAATCACTAATCAAATTCCCCAGGTGTAGGCATGCATGAGCTTCCAACGTATAGGGGGGTGAAGGTTGCCCTGAAGGGTGCATAAAAATATCCAAAAAGTTGGAAGAACGCAAAGGAGGCAACGAAGAGAATATACCTGGAACCAAAACTCTACAAAATACCAAAAATTCAAGTTCACTCCAAGGGCTACTTTTTTAGTAAGAAAACAAACAAACCACTTGATTAGTCATATCCTCAACAAAAGATATTTACATAGTAAAAAACTAAAAAGAAAAAAAATAGTAGTCAAAGTTCCAAAAGTTTTTTCTGACAA